>CM074492.1:22545938-22977648 GCA_037389245.1 Oryzias sinensis
GTTGCATTCAGACTCTAGCTGCACACAAAACTGTTATTAAATCGAAGCATATCTGCCAAATTAGATATGTAACTTTCTGCTGTAAATAAGATTATTTAAGGTCTTTTCTTGAGACATTTTTCTTTTGGATCTAATGTTGCACTCTGGAGATTGCTTTACAGAATACAGCATCCTAGACCCCACCCGAAAAAAGATTTTCTTGAATTTGAAAAACTGCCTGAAGGGTCTCGGTTTATTTCCTGACTCAGTTTAGCAATAATATGAAAATATTATGAATGCAAATTCATTGTCTAGTGGGCCAAAGAATAAAAGCAACAAAAGACAGAAAAACTCTAGACACTATGCATTTGAATAAAAGAACTAAAATGTATTCATAAAAACAAACAAACAACAAACACAGACATAGCCAATATATGTAAAAGCTCAGACTTAATGTATGAAATATCTTGTTGGTAACGTTGGTGCATTAAGAGGGTGAGGGTGTTTGACAGTCAAATTTTCCACCAGAATTGTTCTTACATTTTTTTCTTGTGGTCATTTCTGATGGGACAAATGACTCCAAAGCAACATCTGTTGTCAGGTGGTTTGGTCTGCCCTTTAGAGTGCATTGTGAAAGCAATCACTCAAACTCTTTAACACAACAATTTCGTTTTGCTTGGTTTCATTTTCCTTCTTCAGCTTCTCACAGCTTTTGTTTTAAATTATTTAATATACTAAAATGGCATTAATGCATCTTTTTGGGTTGTCTTTGTCTTGTGCTTTTTGCCACTTGCTTATGTCTGACATCATCCAGCTCCAGTGGGACTCTCATCCTTTTTTTAGTACAGAACCTTCTTTAGGCACCTGTATGCAAACTGCATTTGCTCTATTTAAAAAAAAAATGATGTACAAGATGTACAAATTGGTAAAATCAAAATTGTTCTCCATAATTGGCAATGATCTTTATGTAGTGGTGAAAATAATTGAATAAAATCGGAGTTACCTGAAAGGGTCTCCCCTAAACTGGGATTATGCAACCTCTCAGTATAAGTCAGTGCTTCTCAAATAGGGGCGGCGCGATGCGATGCCAGGGGGGGGGGGGGGTTGCGCGCAGTTGTAGTGGTTTTAGGCAAAGGTAATACGGGCATTCGCCTGTGGCGCAAATTTAACAGGGGGCGGTGGTGACAGCGGCTCAGTGGTTGGAAAAAAATCTGCGCCAATATTGGCTTCCTATTATCTGTTATATGACAGAGTTCTAACAGCCTGAAACTGTGAACTGCCGTCCCTGCAGCTGCAACCGTCTCCTGTCACACGCGTGTGTAAGGAGGAAAGGGGAGGGGTAGAGGGCTCGGGCTGCGAAGTGGAACAGCGCACGTGGAGCCTGCCTATTGCGCAACACCAGGATCATGGCGTGCTCTTAGTTGACTCAGCTCATGCTAATAATGTCATTCTTTATGAACTATTGTAGACATTTTGATGATGTGTCTATATTTTGTCACCGCGGCGAGTGTGTGTGTGTGTGGGGGGGGGGGGATTAGGGGGGAGCGTGAAACCTTTTTTTTTTCCTGGGGGGGGCTTGCAAAAAATATTTGAGAAACACTGGTATAATTCAAAAACAACTTTGCCAAAGTAAATAATGAATGCATGCTAAGCTTGTGCTGGTGACAAAGAACACACTGCTCTTAAAAAAGACAATTACTACTACATATCAACACAAAAGAAGGTGAAAGTTGTTGCAAACACATATAGCCTATGATTCAATCTGTGAAAAATGATGTAGGAAACAAACGCGTTTCCAATAAATCCTTGTCACAATTTTTAGAAAAATCGTACCCAAACTGGTTCCATAAATCATAAAGTCTGGTGCAAGTCGGTGCAAAACACCCATCAAACAGATTTCTTCCTTTGCCGGGACTCCTTTTTCTCTGCACACACAAATGATAAACCAAGTGAAGATCCATGAAGCATCCAGAAAATAGTGAACCAGCAGCAGCAGAAGATAAGCTTTGGGCCTCTTCTTCTTTTCTCTCCCTATGGTCGAGACAGGGTTTAATGAAGTGGCTTCCAGCTTTTCTTTTTTTCCTGGAAGCTCATCTTTTTCATCTACAACAAGCAGTGCACATACAGGAAGGTAATCATCTCCTAAACTGCACTGGCACATCTCTCCAGAACGCAGTCACCTTTTTTTTCCATTTCACAAACATCAGTCTCCTTGACGCCTCTAGACACGAATGAAATGTCACATATGTGTTTTTTTTTTCTAATTTGACAGAAACTTGCTGGCTTCTTTCCTGATGCTGGCTGCGTCTGACAGGTATGCCTTGATATAAAGTCAAAATGACCTAAAATTATGAAAGTGTTTGGTCAACAACATCTTTTTGTTTCAAAACATTTCTATGAAAAAACTTTTTATTTGGCAAAAAAAACTGCTTTAGTGTCAGCTCAAATGTCCTTTTCTTTTAACGGACTAATCATTCCTTATATAAGCATATTAGCATATATAAGAAAAGAAAAAGAGACCTAATTTATGCTGGGACTACATTCATTTGCCATGCAAGCTTGAAGGAAGAAGAGTTCAGTCTACACATTTCAGCAGCCTTTGCTTTGCAGCCTTCATTTCCAACAAACGAGGCCTAGTAAGCAGCGACAAAGTGAATAGATCCAAACTATGTCCTATGCTTAAAGGAAAAATTCTCAATATCCAAGCAAAATGGCAGTTTTATCTATATGTTGTAGTAGGAATAAGGATTTATGATAAACACAGTGCAGAATGCTGACAGACCCAAAGCTTTTTTAATTATTTATTGCTAAATGTCAATTGGGACATCGTACTGTTCTGCACCCCAACAATAAGCCTCAAGATGGAGTTAAATGGTTCAGTTTGGAGATTTAACCAAATTCAGCGTCTTAGAATTTCCAACAAAAAGTTGGAAGAGGACTTAAGATCAAAGCCTTTTCATTCACCGTGTCTCTCTATAAAAGGTTCATGAAAACAGCCACTGATAGCTAAACATAGCAAATGAATAATTAATGTTGTGCTGGAATCTGCGTGATGATTTATTCTCCAAAGGATCTTTCTATGTTCATGTATCCACATTTAAATAAAGCTTGTCAAAGCATAAGCTCCTGTCTCTATGGGCTGCAAATGTACTTCCATGGAGTTTAAGAAATTACTAGAAACATTTGTGGGTTCTACATTCTCCCACATTGCAAGTTGTTCCACAAATGTTACTGTCAGACATGTTGCAGCGCCATTGTGTATCAGTCTTGAACTATTCTCGAATTTGTTTTGGGGAGTCAAAAAGGGCAACAACGAAAAATGTTGTAAGGTTTTGGTAGAACTGTAAATGAATAGTGTAAATTTTAAATAACGTATACAGTGATCCCTCTCTATAACACGGTTTACTTTTCACGGTTTCGCTACTTCACGGATTTGCATCGTGCATTAAGTTCTGCATTCTGATTGGCTAAAAGTCACTCCGCTTCTTCTCTACTTGTGCGTCAACAACGTTGCAGTTTAATATGTTCACGTACGTAAAAAAGCTTGCCAAATTTACAACACGTACGTGCAAATTCTCTTGATGGTGGCATGTCGGTGTATAAGGATCTTTTTGCAAAGCAGAAAAAAGAACGACAACAAATGCCTATAACTATGTTCTTCTCCCGTACAAACACAGTTGGACCGCTGGCTTCAAAAGAAGAAAACACTGCAGAGTGGAGTCAGGATGCAGCGGCTCAGCAGTGAAATACACCTGAGTCACTATTTGTCCCACTGTACTTTGTATTTTATTCATAATCATTTTCAATTTTCTCCCGTTTAATCCAATACTCGGGTCGCGGTGGGCGGGGCTAAACTCCGTGATTTGAAGCCTTCTGTTCACAATAATTAAAATGATTATTTTACAGTACAGAAGGTATTTTTTGAAAAAAGGTTTCTAGTGTACTTTTATTTGTGAAACAAATGTTTGAGCCTGTAAAATGGTTTCTTCTTTCATTTCAATGTATAATAGAGTATTTCATTGTATCATAATAGTTAAAAAAAATAAAGGTTCCTACTTCACGGATTTGGCCTATCACGGGGTCTTTTTGGAACGTAACCCCCGCGAAAAACAAGGGTTTACTGTACTTATACCTTCTTATGCTGCTATCACACCAAACATGATTTGTGCGTCAAATTTGCATAAATGTCTGTTTCGACAGGTGGCTGCTCGACGCTCGTCCAAAACTGAGTTCACAAACTTGACGCCCCAGATGCATGTGGGAGGAGCTACCGCCAAATGTTTTTAGTCTGATCACTACAAAGAGTGGTTAAATCTCATTTACAATGCATGGAAGACATGGCTGATGTTAAGAGATCAGGTTTATTTATTTTAAAGAGTTCTACAAAAGTATCCGATCCATGTCTTGGACTATTTAAAGACTCTCCCAGTACGGTCAGGTTCACCAGCTATTTCAAGAGCTGCATCTGAATGAAGGCTGCTTACAGTTGTGTTTCCATCTGTCTGTCTTGACGACTTGCTGTCCCGTATTAGTCCGAGCAGAGAAAAATTAAAAATAAAATTAGAGGATCTTTTTATTATTGTGTCAGTGAAAATAAGAAAATAAATATATATTTCAGGACGAGAACGATTCGACTCACCTTGGATTAGGACTCCTATATACGTGACACGCCTAAAGATGAGTTCTTGGTTGGTTGTCGCGAGGCAACACGTCATTCTCATCAAATTTTATATATCTGAACTCTGGACACACCACGCTCCAATGCCAAAATCTTGCTGCTGATGTACCGATGCACCACAAGACTTCAGAACAGGTGTGTACATTGACTTAACATTGAAGCTGGATGCCCCCTGAAGTGTGAATTAAGGTCGGTATGACACTTCGGCTCATGTGCGGGCAGAGCAGAAACCGAACCTGCAATCTTCTGGTTAGAGGTCGACCACTCCTTCTCTGCAGCACAGCTGATTGACAGTCTGAGGAGAGCAGAGCAATCTGAACGGAAAATTTTAATCAAATCAGGCTTGGTTCCAATTGCAGCAGGTTTTATTAGCTCAGCTAAAAGCCCGCAAAGCTAAGTCTGGGTCAGGTAGGTTCTGAGCAAGCGGCAGTCAGAGTCAGAGTCAGAGTCAGAGTCAGAGTCAGAGTCAGAAACTCAAAAGCTCAGGTCCAAATACAACACTCAGTAATGCAGACAGACTGGCAGAAACAATACTTCTCACTGAGTGAGGCTCAGTGCAGTGCTTAAGTGTACTGTGAGTGATTTGCAAATGAAAGTCAGGTGTGTGGCATCCAGGAACTGTGCGCTGGGGTTGCTGGGAGATGAAGTGCATTTAGATCTCTGGAGATGGTTCCTGCCGATGACCAGAGGGCGAGACAGAGCTCTGATTTCTGGTGATCTTTTTCAAACAGTACCACAAGTTGCTTTACAGACTTAAAACAATTCAAAAAGAAGTTTTGAAACACACAGAATGCCCTCATACCTGCTGACCCCTGCGCCTGACATAATGGAACCTACAATGACAAATAACTAAAACTCAAAATGAAAATAAAAAATACCCTGGAAAATCATTGAAATGAGCTTTAACATGACAAAAAGAAATCATGACCAAAAAGACAAATAGACACACACAAAAAAGATAAAATAGAACTATTTAAAATGTGTATATTCAATGCAAATCCAGGACCTGTGCATTTTCTGAAAAGCACACCTCAAGGAGCCAATGGCATCATGACACTCGTGTATATGCCTACAACCACAACTATACGTTAAAATCTGATGACGTGTCAGATAGTGATTGGTCTGGACAAATTACAATACTACCATATAGAACAAAATATTATGAAGTCTGTTGTAAACAAACGTGTCTTTATTATTGTTATAATTATTATTAAATGCATGTTCGCTTATAATTTTTTAATCCGTGCGCCCAGTGCTTTATTATTGGCAGAACGGACCCGGAAGAACAACATTTAGCCGTGCTGACAACATTTTCAGCCACGGCTGAATTTGAACTGGAATAACAAGCGGATTGTGGCAAAATCTCTTTATAAAAATCACAAAGCATATTGTCAGACACAGTTTATGAGGGAAAATAACTTTAGGTTACAAAATGGAATGTGAAATGAAAATTTGTAGAGCCCGAGCAGATATCGACGCTACGTAGTTTGTCATAGTGGGGTTACCGTAGTTTGACGTTACCTTCAGTCGAAATGACCCCGAACGGAAGTTCCAGGCCGAACGGTTATGGTACCTACACTGGTGCTCATTTTATTTCTCACAATCTCTGTTCATTTTTAACTTTGGGGATCAAGTCCCAGTCCTATCATCTTCTGATCTGTTTTAAAGTAAAGTAAAGTATTTAAAGTATTTACAGTGGTTGCAGTGGAATTACGA
Source organism: Oryzias sinensis (assembly GCA_037389245.1). NCBI lineage: Eukaryota > Metazoa > Chordata > Actinopteri > Beloniformes > Adrianichthyidae > Oryzias > Oryzias sinensis. Next base: position 22,552,312 of record CM074492.1, read on the forward strand.
TTATGCAGTTTTTCTTGTCCAAATCAGAAAACCTGCGTCTTTTATTAAGACATAGTTTCTGCAGAGCAGCAGAGGTTAATTAAAGTGTTGCATTCACATGTCTTTTTGATTCCACACATTCAACTGGAATGATGGACTGATCAGTTTTTGTTGTTATCACATGTGTTGTCTGCTGTGATGAACTTAGATGTTTTTATTTTATAGTAAAATAAACCTATGGTGCCTTTATCCAAATGTTGTTTTATCGATTTATCTCATTTTTAAACGATTTTTTTAATAGTTTAGGTCAATTCAATTTGATGAACAACTTGCGTCAGACAGATCAATCTGGTTGGACAAAAATGGTTTGGAAACGGATTCAATAATTAATCGATACACCTCTAAATTTTAAGCTTCATTTTCTTTATATATGTCCTTCATCTTTAGAAAAATGCCACAAGAACATATTAAAAACACAGATAACATCATTTTAGAAAAAGCATGCTAAAGCTCTCAGTTTTTTGTTGGCAGACCACTTGCACAGCTTCCGCATCATTAAATTGCTAAATGAAATGCACTTTCTTTAATGTCATGCAGAAAAAAATCTGTTTTTTTGTGAATCCATTTTTCCTTAAGAGCATTCTGCTCCATAAATCTCGAAAAAAGTAAACAATATTGGCATAATTCATGCACGCACAAGTAGATCGTGCTGCTTATAGACGGTTCTGGCTGAGCAGCACTTCAAATCCCAGGAAATTAAATATGTTAATTTTGACCTAGTCTGTTTAAATACTAAAGTAAACTTATTGTAGCGATAGAAAGGCGTCAAAAGTAACAAAGACAGGGTTTCTGTGAGCTTTGCTGTGTGATATTGTAGTGAATACACTTGATGATAAAACTGCTGCAAATGCTGTCACAGCCGTCCATGATGTATTCAATGGTAGAGATCCACCTGGTGAAAAAGCAAAACCAAAAACCAAAAAATAGCCTAAAAGAGCTTGTGATGGGTCAGCGTTGTCTTTAGCATCTCATTGTGTTGCAGTGGTTTTTTTCAGGATGGAGGGGGCAGGGTTCGCCAGTGGCGAGACTTTTAACTCGAGAAAATGAATATTTCAGCACACAGGATAAGTTACCTCAGGCCTTCATTACTCATTCTTGTATATTCATCTGAGGTGCAGTGTGACAGTCTTTTTTGTAATGATGAAGAAGTATTTCATACAATAATATGAAGGGGAAAAAATAAGATTATTTGTAAGCAAAGTAGCCAGCTTGAGCTAATGCTGCATGTGCAGTTTTCTGACACCTCACATGAATCCAAAACATGCACAAACCACAGACCATCCTCTATCTGTTCGATCATCGAGAGACCAGACTGGGAGCTGCTTCACTAATAATTAATGCAGTAAAGTGTTTGAGGCTCTGTTTTACATCCAAATGCGCTTTCAGATCTCATTATACAACCACACTCCTGAAGGTTTTAGTAGGGTGGAAAACAGTATCTTATCTTTAATCCGATTATTCAATAACCAGGAGTAAAGCAGCGGTTTGCTGCTAATTTGATTATCATTTTTTTTCTTCTTTGTTTTGGCTCTTATTGTTGATTTAATAGGATTTAGCCTTTTTTGAGGATAACTAATACTTTTTCTTTTGTTCCTTATTATGTAAAATTTCTCATGACGTGTGATGACATGATCAGCAGGTGGAGTCCAAAACTAACATGGAGGTGAATCTGATTGTTCACATCAGAGATGCGATTACTGATGTTTTTGTAGAGGTCTTTAAAATAAATAAACTTGATCTGTTAACATCATCCATGTCTGCAATGCATTGTAAACGAGAAATACATTTGATGCTTCCATGTGGCAAGGAGGCTAGAAATGTGGACAGTGGTTCCTCCCACAGGCGTCTGGAGCGTCAACTTTATAAACACATTTATGGACAAGTGTCCAGGAGCGAATTTGATGACGAGATGAGACGTCCGGCGAAAAATTGCCACGCTAGTCACATTCAGTGTGAACGCAGCATCAGCATAAGACGTCGAAAGTGCAAAAGTAGACGTAGAACGCAGTTTTAAAATGAAACCTCATTGTAAGTCTATAAAAAATACACTTTTTCACAACAGATGTTCAGATGAAATGTTGAAAACACAGAAAAGAAAAAGCCTTAAAAATGTAATCGAATATAAAAAAGCTTTCCCTTATCTTAAAAGCAAACAACTATATAATTGGAATTACAAACACCCTATTTATTTTAGTTATACTGATAAACAACATATTAGAATGATGTTTAAGATTTATTGTCCTTTAAAGTTAAACAGGTAATACGTTAATTTGTGATATGTGGAAAAAGAATGAGTCTGTGTTAAATAACTACATATTTTCTCCTTTTTGATGAGCAGCCCATCTACTCTGTAGCTACGGTAACCAGCAAGCTGAAACTGGGAGTCCAGCAGTTATTATTAAACATGGAAGCTCCATGTCAGCTAACCCCAGAATGAATTTGATCCAAAGGATTTACAGCATAAGGCTGCAAAGGGGGAGATAAGAGCTTTTAAAATGAGATTGCCTCTGGATGAGCGTAGGACCCAGGGATCGACCCTGTGGCCCCATCCCCTCCTCAATTTACCAACTCTGCAGAAGCATTCAATCGCTGCCTCCTGCTAACACTCCCCAGCAGGAGTAAACACACCTGTCTGTCAAAGACAGCTTCCATGCAACAGCTTACTGGGAAAACAGCAGCAGTCATTTTAGTGCCTACAGCTCGCCTAATCTCCCCAGGCTTTAAACAATGAGTTTGTCAGGGATCCTGCATGCAATTCCTAAAGCTAAAGTGGGTCTCAGACTGGCAATTGATTCCCAGCAACACCTGTCTTCCCTCCAGTGTTTTTATATGTGCAGAGCACCTCTGGAAATCCTTTAGAGCAGTGCCAAGAGGCCTCGAAGCATCTGAGATGAATTTTATTTATTTTTATGTGGCAAGCTGTGTAATTGAGTAGCAACTACTGTTTGCCATTAAAATTGAATATCTGCTATCTGGATGTGCATTATTAAATTCAGTTTTGGGGGGTTTGTTGTGCCATTTGCCTTCTAAGGCAAACTCTGATAAAATCCTGTTTTGGTGTTTTTAACATGTTCTTGGGGAGTTTTTCTAATGATGGAGGACATAAATTAATGAAATGAAAAAGGAAATAAAAAACTTTTTTGAGTTTTTACGTGTATTATAATGTTCATTCCTCGCAAAAAACAATCCAAACCTGCTCTTTAAACACCAGCATTGTGACATAACAAAGTGAGGAACAGCCCCTTCCAGAAAGAGTCTGTGTTACTATGGCACCGCCCCCAGGCTAACACGTACCCACTTTCTCCACAGAGCTAGCGCTGATCAGCAAAAACGCTTTCCTTTTATATGCACAGTATATACATCCCTCTTTGCAAAAGTTCGGACGTTGTTAGTTTTTGTGGGTGAAACGCAGACACGCTGGTGAGGCCAACTCAAGGTTGGCGTCATGAAATGGGCACCACCCACAAGGAATGAAAGCCGGTGCCTCAGAGATCGAATTGTATTACTTCTGTGTTGGAAAAGGAACAGCAAAAACAGCTTAAAAAAATTGTTTCATTGTTGTTTAGTGTGCCACGGTTAATAGGTTATAATATGTACGGTTATAGTTTATTCTGAAAGGATTAATATCATGGTATAGCCCCTTTAAGAAAGTTAAGCTCAAAATTGGATTTCTGAGGATTTCTTTATTCAGATAATTGTGAATCAGGAGCAGACATGAGAAAAAATGCTGTTTGAAAAGGATCTTATTTGTGTTGTAGAAAATGCAATGGTTAGCCCACAAGCTCCACAACGGTCATGGGAGGGTGGACAGTCCCATCCACAACTCAGAAGGGATTTTTCCAATGAACTACTGCCGCTCTGCAAAAAAGAAAACAACACAGGTTGTTAGATTTTGACAAAAATGGCGTAAACATAATTAAAAGACAACTGGGAACACTTTTACAATAGATTAAAAGAGTATCAAAGTCTGTCTTTAATACTTGCAGGTTTGTTTAATAAAAAATATTAAGGTGTAGGAAATAGTGGTAAGAGAAGCCTCGTTACTGGTTTAGAGACAGCAGCTGATGGAGGCAACAGAAATGAAGATGTTGAAATTCTCTTTGGGAATGATGAGGATGGATAGGATCTGGAATAAATCCATCGGAGGAACGGCTAATGGTAAACGTTTTGGAGATAATAATTTGAGATGTTTAGAGAAGGGACGGTGAGAATATTGGTAAAAAGATGCTGAAGTTGAAGCTACCAGGAAGAGGACAAGAGGAAAGAGAAGCTCCATGAAGTCAAGTATGACCCGTGGGTGTTTAATGAGAACTTGGAGGATGTGGAGGATAAGGTTAGATAGAGGCGGATGATTCCTTTTGGCGACCCCTAAAGGGAGCAGTCTAAGGCAAAAGAAGAAGGTCACAGAATCCATGTTTGACAAACACATAAGAAATCAGCTTACTGGAGAAGAACTGACAGTAATGCGATTACTTGGGTGCAAATAGATACATTGACTTGAACCTACTAACATCATCCCACTGGCAGGGGCATTGTGGGTAAGTTTCCCGTCAAGCATGCAGCATGACTGTGCTCAAACGAAACAGAGCTGCACTGCTGTCTTTCATGGTGCTGCTTTCCTGCCAGCCTGTATACCGTCAACTCACGCCTTCTCAAATACGAAGCTTATGTTTTTCCTTTATGTGCCGTTGTATAATACGATCAGAGAAGGGCAATAGGAGCCCTCTGCAGATGAGGTTCCAAAGCCATTAGATAAATCAGTCAGGCAGAAGGAAGGAGGATGAGGGGGGAGGAAGGCTGTGGTGTAAATTTCCCAGCATGTGAAGCCATAGCCTCCCACACTTGACATAGTTAATCATGCAGCTTGTGCTGACGTCCATAAATAGCCTTACATTAGTCAGTTAAAACTGGCTCAGCAGTCTCTATGAAACACATAGATGAGACCGTGGTGACTCTATAGCGAGACAGTTATGTCCACACTGAAGCCATGCACTGGCAAAGTGAATACACTTAAGCCATTAAACTTGTTCTGTTTATGACGCTTGCAGTGGAGGCATCATATCTTCACCCACTGAGAGGGAAATGATGGTTTGCTGATGTGATGAACATTTGGCTGAGACCAAACTGCTCAAACAGCCCTCTGGCAGCACTGTTACTAATCATGGCAGCTTTGAGAGTTGCTACGGCTACGAACAATGTTGAGGAAATTAGTGTATCAAGCCTCATTAACAAGCTATTTTTATTTTGTCATCTGGATATTTTTTTACCTATTATTGAAATTTAAAATTTCTCTGTGTTTGAGTTTTATGACAGCAAATTGAATAAAATAGCCATGTACAGTATAATTAGGAAGGAGATAAACTCTCCAAGAACTCTCGCAAAGTCTGTGGTGACAAAAAATACTTTGAAGTTTAAATAAAAGAACTTAGAAACCAATGTGTTTTGTAAAGTTCCAGATTGGAATAATTAAAGCTGTTGGTATCAAAGCTGAATATGTCTTCTTTTTGTTGTTGTTCACCTTTCGACACATCCTGTCAGGTGTCGCCACAGTGAGTCAGCTTTCACTGATTCCCTCCTTCGAGTGTAAAGCGACTGCTAAAGAGTATGTTAATAAAAGACAAGTCCTAAATATTATTATTCCTATTCGACCCTAAAATACAATATCAGCTGGCTGACAATAGGATACAGCTGCCCGAATGTCAGCATGACAAGCAAAAGAGCTCCGCGGCAGAGCTAGTAGGAGGTATGTCCGGTGAATCATATGGCAAAGCAGCAAGCCTTGGTATCATAAATCGAATGATATTTTTCTTATACTCATTGAGACAATAATAAATTGATCATTCTTGTTTTCCTTATTACTTTCTTGAACGAATGTGGGTCACAGAGACACGGAATTTACCGCTGAAAGCGGCTTTTAAGGCCGGACGGAAACCATATCCGTGTTTATGAATGACTTATGACGTGAAGAATTATTAGTATTTCGAGGGAACGGAACATTATCTTGTGGGAACGAGATATTATTTCGTGCAAACAAGATATTAATTTGTGGGAACGAGATATATTTTAATTTTTTAATGTCAGGACACGTAAAAACTCCCTAATCATAATTAAAGAACCACTGGGAACATTTTGAATTGCTCAAAAGATGATGGGAGTGGGTCTTTAGCAAAGAACAGATGGGTGGTGCTAAGAGAAACTTAAGTTTTACATTAATGTCATATATACATAGTTCTACCAAAAAAATGAGATGATTCACTGTCATATCAGGACATTTTTATGACACATTTACACAGTCAATTTTTATTTATCTCCTTACTTCTTGGTATTTAATTTTTGTGGGCATATAAACAGGTTCATTGAAGCCCTATGCCATTAGCAGTCCAGATGTGGTGATTGAGCTTTTAAGTAAGTACACTACTGTACCCAACATGTTTGTTTGGATGGAATTCTATCACTCAGACAGGTAAAAGGCTCTTAAAGTAAAATGATGCTGTGCTCAACAACAGGACTTGAAGAACTTTTGGAGAAACATTCAGAATGAGTTCCACCTACTACCATGTTGTGCTAGTTCCACCATAAACATTTTAATCTATAAAAAAGTAAAATGACACGTTAGGACATTCCAGTGGAAGCTGCACATTTCAAATAAAATAACAGTGTCTGCCATAAACTCTTAAAATACAATTACTGACCTAACAGTGTAAAAATGCTGCATCTTCTAAAAAACAGATCTAAGTAAAGCCCATCAAACTGGCTGCTACGAATAAAGCTGTATGTACCTGCTTGAAAAAAAAAGGCTGCTCTGGATTTATGTTCATTATAGTTTGTCCAAAATATTTTTAGATAGATCTACATGTTCATTTGGTTTTCTTTTACTAACCCTTGTGCTATCCTAGGCACTTTAACATTGGGAGTTGGGTCATTTAGACCCACTGGACAGTGCTCTGAACCTTTTTTCTTCAATGATTTGTGATCTTCACTGGTGTCCATGGATTACATGAAATCTTTCCACCTTTATCCACCTTTGTCATGGTAGGGAGAACACGTCAATGTAAGGGTGGGGTCATCTAGGATAGCACAAGGGGTAAAATCACAAATATCTTTTCCAGTCAGTATTGTGTTTTTGTTCGTTTTATTGTAAAAAGTGTTTAAATAAATCACAATAATGAACGTTTAAACTGATGTTGAATTATGCGAAGCACAGATCACAGCAGCTTATTTCAGCTCATTGATTTGGAAGTTAATTAGTCGTTAGAGAGTTTGACACTTTCTGCAGGGACTTTTAACCATATTTTGGTGCTGCAACACTATGTTCAGACGTGATCAACTGTGCAAATGCCAAATTGATATTGCTTGTGTAAGCCAGGACAGACAATTCTGGCTTGTTTGTATCACAAAAAAATTAGCATGCAAAAAATGTATCATTTCACAAACCCATTGGGTTATATTATGAACCCCAACTGGCCTAAAACAAAAGTGTCCTTATTAAGAAACTTAAATTCCCCCCTGCAAATGGCTAATTTGATCAACTTTCCCAGCGACACTCAGCTTCAGTTTGTGGAAGTTTCTAATAAAACCTATCTGCTCACAATAGGACATATGAGGATGGTGCCCCATTAGTTATATTTTCTTGTTTTTGGTCATATTTCATTTGTTCCCCTGTCATAGTCTCACCTGGTTTCATTTGGTGATTACCATTGTGATCTAAGTAATTATCCACAAATAGTGTTTAGTTTTCAGTTCATGTTTGTCAGGGCATCTGTTATGTCACTCTTTTTAAAAACCTTTATCCATATTTGTTTAAGTTTAAAGCTTTAAATTCCTGTCCCAATCCCAGTTTCCTGCCTTTTGGATCTATCGCCAGTTCCTGCCAGGATTGAAAGAAAATGTCTTGTTAGTCATGCTAAATGAGAAATATGTGCGGTGTTTTCTCTCTCCACTTCGTATGCATGTTAAGCACTATTGCACATAACTAAACTGAAAGGAAAATGACTGATTTCCAAAGGAGAAGCTGGTAAAGAAAAAGAAGAAAAGCACGTAGCTTCCTTTGTTCTTTATTTTAATTAAACAAGTCTTGAATATCAAGGAAAAGATTAAAGTTTCCCTTTGAGCTTCTAAAGAGACAGAACAAATGAGACACCAAGAGTTAAACGTGTGTAAAATCCACATCCTTTTAGATAAAATCAGGAAAACCAGAATTAACAGTAAGATTTCTATTGATAGAAAAACATTCTGTTACATAATAAGAAATTAATGAGCCTCTTGGCTGTTGAGATAAACGGAACAAATTAGCTGACTAAGATGTTCCACAACAAATTTACAGCATGAGGCTGTAGGCAACAACAACACAGTTACCTAATGCCATTAAATGTTTAATTAAATGGCTGTCTCATTTAATAAACCAAGATTATCAGTGTTGGATTATCTTGGAATTTCAAAGTTCAGCCTTAAAGACATCAAATGCTAAAAAAATGGTTTCTGTAGTTTTAGCTTTTATATGAAATGAAATACAAAATGTTACAGAATGTCTCCAAGGTCTGTTTTGTTCCCTGCTCGTTGAACAAGTATCCGCTTTCATTTGAAAAGCAGGAATTTACCTTTAACTTTAACAATTTGTACTTATTTAAACAAGCATCCTTCTCTGATAGACCTGACCAAGTTCATGTAGGTAAAAAAAAAGATGTGTTCTCCATCCAACAGATGAGAAGGGGAGTGGCTTGTTGTTATAAACGTAATCAGTTATGCTGTTGGATTGTGAGCTGTTTTATATGTAATAAATGACATTAATTCGATAGTATTGCTGAAAAAGGGATAATGGGCTCAATAAATCAGTTATTAGTTGAGAACATGGGAAAAGCAGAAGGTCGTGGAACCACAAGTTTTAAACAGAAATCCTAAAAAACGAATTAAAAAGCATTATAGTAGTAGGTTTAGGGGCTGTCATCTGGACTTATTTTTTAAAGTTAGAAGACGTTTCACCTCTTATCCAAGAGGCTGTCAATCCCGAAACTAAGTCCAGATGACAGCCCCTAAACCTACTACTATGATGGAATCAACCTGGATGAATGCGAGTCTTCATAGACATTATTAGAAAGCAGAAAAACCATGTTCAAATATTTGAAAAAAACTGAAAATTTCTGAGTATCAGGCTGGGTAAATTTAAAAAGAATTGAGTAACAAATAGTGGATATACTAGGGTTCAGTAAAAAAGTCTGACCTGTAAATACCCAGTGTGGTTTTACATTTTGCATATACATTTCCAGTGATATTTTTGTATTCATAAGCTTTAACTAAAGTACCGGTAGTGTTCATTCAGTTATAGAGTTGATCATTAGTTACAGTGAGTCATAGGTAGAGATAAAAAACACTGGTGGATACATTTTTAAATGCGATGAAAAGATCAACAGCAGAGTCCGTCCAATAAAGAGGAAGATATACACCACTGGATAAGAAGAGAAACAATCAAACTTTATCCATGCTTGAATTCTTAAACACTGGAGTTCCAGTGTTGACCCGGCAATGCTTGTCAGGTCATCTGTTATGTCACACCTATTTTCATTTCATCCATGATTACATGTGTTTAAGTTTTGTATTAACCCTTTATAACTCTAACTTTATTATATCTGCAACAATTATATTTGTACATAGGGTTTTTTGAAATACGGAGCCATGTGTGTACAAGGTCTGAATTCCTATAACCTTCGGAGCTGTGCGTTAAATTTTTTAACACCACGGTCTACAAAGTTTAACTGCACAACAGCAAATTGTCACAATCAGCAAACACACAAGGTGAGCAAACTTCATGTGCGTCACAGGCCTTTACTCTCATGATGTAGCAGTTCAAGCAGGGTCCAGATCCTGCTGCTAAATGACCCTCTGTGGAGACCAACTGTCCACTCTCAGAAGAAGACTTGTATTAAAAAGCAGCGGCTGGAAAATGAGCAATCCCAGTCGGTTAACCCAAGGGAGACATTAATGTTGAGGGCAGAAAGAAGAATGGTTTGCAATTTCATGTTTTTTTCCCCCTACCTTGCGTAGTCACAGAAATGCACTTGGAAATAAACTGTGCTGAACACCCACCATGTGTCTCAATCTATCAGTGCTGCATCATAAAGAACAGACAGAAATGAGGCCATTAAACAGGAATTCAACATCCACAAAGGCTAAAGGGGAGGATGCAGAGGAAATAAACACCATGTCCTGTGATGGAAGGGGTGGATAAGGAAATGAAACTCATCTTTTAAAAAGGATGTCTGTGCAGATTGTTGTTTTTTTTTGGCATCAAAGGTGAACTGTATGCAGTTTGAAATGCAAATCGGAAAGAAGCAATTACTGACAACATTTTTCAAGGCTATAACGCCTATTCAAAAGCCTGTGTGTCTTATAATCCAAAGTTCCTTTTAATATGGAATAATTCAAAATGGAGCGGTACACAGAGCTCTGTCAGAAGGTCTGTCTTTTGTATGAGTTGCAAACAAGTTTGGGCGTTATTGTTAATACGCTAACATGCAGCACTGTCAGATGGTTTTTTTTCTTTACGAGTTACTACTAACAAGGTTGGGAGTTAGAATAGTCACAGTAATGTGTCACGGTGCCTGTCAGTTCACCTCCCCCCTCAAACAGCTCTCCTGCTCTACTGATTGGAACCAGCTGACCTTCATCTCCTCATCACCCTGCCAGCCTTCATAAGGGAGATCCCCACAAGTATCCAGCGCCAGTCCGTTATACTCTCTCCGGTGCTTACGTCTGGCCTCTAGTCAAGTAACCTTGCCCTAGTAAATCCAAGCCTTGTACTTACTCTTTGTCTCATGCCTTCAGGTCATCTCTCCACTGGTCCCGCTGGTTCCTCGCCTCGTTCCTGTCTCGCCGTCCTCGGCGTCTACACTCACGCCAAGCTGTTCTCGCTGTCCTCGGCGTCTCCACTCACGCCAAGCTGTTCTCGCCGTCCTCGGCGCTCCACCTCGTCTCAGGCTGCCTACGCCGTCTTCGGCTCTCCTCTTCGTCCACGACTCTCATCCTCTCGCTGATTAAACCTCCTGACTATATCTCGTCTCCTGAGTGTTTTCCGGGTTCCAGCATCTGGGTCTCCCTAGTAGTCCGATCATGACAGAACGGACTGGCCATTACCCAGACCCAGCTGACCCGGAAGGACTCCGCTTGGCCGTCACTCACCAAGGCATCGCTCTGGGACTGCAAGCTGAATCCTTCAACCAGATGGCCGCCGCCCAGCAGGACCTTTTCCGTCGCTTGGACGGTATTTCTCAGACTCTGATGGATTTAACCTGCCGAGGACCTACTAACGCCACAGCCAGCAACACGGTTTCCACCACCGGAAGCCCGGCCCCCGCTACAGACAATGCAGCTGACGAAAACATCCGGCTCCTTCCTGAGCCTTTCCTGGGTGACTTAGGAGCCTGCGGGGGTTTCTTCCTGCAATGTCGTTTGATCTTCCAGCAGGCACCTCGGCACTATCATGCAGACCACCTCGTCTCAGGCTGCCTACGCCGTCTTCGGCTCTCCTCTTCGTCCACGACTCTCATCCTCTCGCTGATAAAACCTCCTGACTATATCTCGTCTCCTGAGTGTTTTCCGGGTTCCAGCATCTGGGTCTCCCTAGTAGTCCGATCATGACAGTAATGCTTGCTTTAGTAGTATTTTTGTCTGTTTTTGACGTGTTGCAAAAAAAGTGGGGGCTTGCAGTTATTGTAAATACGCTCAGGCAACTAACGCTTCTCACGTGTAGCGTGTCACAAACAAATTCTAGAGTTAGTGTGAATGCAGTTAATAAAGTCTGACTGACGGACTTATCTTTGACCTTGTTCCTCGCTTAATGCGTCTTTTATAGGCTATGACATAATTTTGAACATAAACCATGCATTGAGGGTGATCCTTATAAATCAGGTGCCCTGTAGTGCTGAGAATACAGTGAGTAAAAACTTTTTATAAATACACATTGCATTCCAAATTAAACTGCATGATGTCTGACTAAGTTCAGACACTTTTTAGAAAAGGAAAACAACTATTTGTCCTTTATGGGTTTTTGTTTTTTACTCTTCAGATCAGTGTAAAAACATGTGATTATGATTTCAGTGATTCAGAAATTTTCCGAGCTTCCAAATGACTTGATCAAAAACATTTTTACAGAATATATCATCATAGATTTGTCTTCCAAAAGTTACAGGAGTTCCTTAAATATAAACAGCAAACATAGAAATAGCAGTCCCCTCTGACAATAGAAAGGTTTTATGAACCTTACATTCTTAGTCAGTCTTGAGGCAGTGAGCCTGTGTTTTTGCCAGAGAACATTCCTGCACTGAAATAAAACCCATCGTTCTGTGAGATCTTTTTCCTATAGAGTCCAACTCTTTTAAAGCTCACTCAGCAGTCTTTTTGTCATGACGTGTATGTCAGGGATTTCTTCCCTAAGAGCTCCAAACACCATAGAGATTTCTGGTGAAAGAAAGTCATCAGAGGATTCCGCATCTGTACCAATGAAAAGAGGATTTTCTGCAGCAGAAGAATTGTAAATGAACTTGCACGCAGCCTACATCCTTTATTCCCTGTCAGCAAATGCATCCTTAAGCAAAGAAGTTATTTTTTAAGATGGGTACATTTAAAGGGAAGTTGATCTAGCAGGTATCCACAAACTTCATACCTTTTAAAACACTACAACAGCTCTTCTCACATGGTTGCTTGAGGCTCAGATAAATGGGACTGTTAATGGTCACTTTAGGTGACTCACTTGTTTTTTACCCATTTTCTTGTTGTAATATATGCTGCTCATCTTTCAGGGCTCTAACCAAGCTAGAGAGATTCTCTTTGGTAAACACACCTTAGTCACAGCTTGTATGGAACATGATGAAAGGATTTACAGATGTTCCCATGGGGCCTCAGATAATGACAATCTTTCAGCATCTGGCTGTAAAACCTGTGCATGTTTGCTGATGAAACCAAACTTTCACATTTTGTAGGTATTATTAAAAAAAGGGCACCCAAGCCAGTTTAAACCAAAAAAACAAAAAAATATTTACCATGAGGGATTTCATTAAGGGCAGTATAGTGGTGCAGTGGCTAGTGCAGTGAGAAGGCCCTGGTTTGAATACTGGCCAGGTTCTTTCTATGTGGAGATTGCATCGTCTCCCTGTGTATACGTGGAGTCTCTCCAGGAACTCCGCCTTTATGCCTAAGTCCAACATCATGCCTCCCAGGGTAATTGGTTGCTCTAAAGTGTCCTTAGCTGGGAGTGATTGTGTGCCCTGTGACAGACTAATCAGGGTGTACACCAGTGGTCCCCAACCACCGGGCTGCGGACCAGTACTGGGCCGCGGGACACTTGGCACCGGGCCGCGGCCCGGTACCGGTCCGCGGGAAATTTTGGCACCGGGACGCACAGAAAAAAAAAAATTTCCATTTCATTGTTTTTTCTAAGAAAACGTTTTATTTTGAAAAGTGACCGGATTCTCTCTGTTACATCCGTCACACTTAACGCACGTCAAAGTCGTGACACCAAACTTCACGTGATACACACCTTGCGTTGCACCTCAACACCCCACCCCACCCCCCACCGGTCCGTGGGTAAACGTGCCTTGCGTTGTACCGGTCCGCGGTGACAAAAAGGTTGGGGACCACTGGTGTACACCACCTTCTTCCAACAGTAGCCGAGACAGGCTCTGGCAACCCCTTGACCTCAAAAGGGATATAGTGGGTTAAGAAATAGTGATGGATGGTTGGATTTCATTAAGGGACTTCATGGTGTTGTAGTGTTCAGCACTCACAGGGAGAGGGCCCTGGTTGGAATCCTGGCTGGGACCATTTGTTTGGAATTTGTGTGTTGCCCTTGTGCATTTTCTTCTGACCACTTTGGTCTTCTCCCATGGTCCAAAAACATGCTTCATAGGATAATTGGTGACTCTAACTTGTGCCTGGGGATGCATGTGTGTGTGTGGTCATGTAGACTTGCGACTGTCCAAGATGTATCCTGTCTTGGAAAACAGTACCTGGGTTAGGCTCCAGCCACCCCATGACCACAGAAGGGATTCAGCAGGTTTAGAATTTAGGTGGATGGATTTGATTAAGTTTCTTGATCATAAACATCATCACATAATGATATAGAAATCCAGTTCCTTGTAAATGTTGGTGTTTATGTTACAGACCCACTCAAAGGAAAATTGTGTTTTTGGCATTTTTAACATATTCCTATAGCCTTTTTTTTGACAATGGAAGACATATATAAAGAAAAAAATTAGGCTAAAAGTTGCATTTCTGAGTATTTTTTTTTATTCAAAGAGCAGAGAAAAAAATGCAGTTTGATAAAGATTGTAGATGTGAAGTTGGTGCTACAATCGATGGGTCACAAACTCTTTACTATGAATCTATTCCGTTGCATTCATTCGCAGACAAATAGATTCATGTACGTCTTCATTGTCCTCATCTAAACTAGGTTCTGATTCAAAATTTTATGGCTGGACAGCTCCGAAATTGCTTGCCAGTAATTTTATATTGGTTTTATAGGGGGCTGTAGGCTAGCATGTAAACAGATATGTAACAAACAGTTGGAGACAGATGGATACATATGCAGAGTATGATGAATGAAGAGGAAAAAGGGAAAAGCGTCAAGCCTGAGCAGATGAGACTGGTAGGCGTTAGCTTCGAACTTTGGTAGGAAACAGGGAAAGCCCTGAGTTTGAGCAGATGACGGTGGCTTGGGGGCTTGGATGAGGATTAGAGGAAGGTGAGGAATGATGCAAACCAGTGAATGAGGACCAACAAAGAACAGTGACACGGCTGAATAAAAACAGGGCATGAATACAAGGCTAGTAGATACGATGCTTTGCAATGAGCAGAGCTCAGTGCACTGAATATATAGAGGTTGTGGGATTGCAGATGAGAGACAGGGGAGTAATGAATGGATGGAAGCAGATGAGGAACATCCTGGTATTGAGGGCAAGGGCTGATGGGAACTGTAGTGTGGTGACCAGGAAGTGGTCAGTTCTCTGGTGATTGTTCCAGCTGATGGCCAGAGGGGGATACAGGGGACCGATTCCTGACAAGATGGATGATGGGAAATGTGGATAGGCCTACTCTGCGGCAACAGTGTCCAGCATTCCTGAACTCGGATTAGTCTATAATCCTCAAAATTTCTAATGAACTACTGCCGCTCTGCAGGAACTATGTCCTAGAAAACGACACAAGTTTTTTGACACTGGGACCACGTTATAAATAAATCCAAAGATTGTTGAAGTGAGACTTCAAGTAAAGCTATCATATTTGTATGCCATTGCTATAATGTTGTGTATTACTGATAAGGGTGGTGGGGCTATCAAAATCAAAGTTTCACTTAATAATTCAGCAACAGCCCCCCCCCCCCACACACACACACACCCAAAATGACTATGACTTGATTACCCCCAATGTTACAACATTCCAGACTATAAATCAGCACACAACAAGTATAGTTGTCTCAGTGTTCATGCAGTGAAATTCCTAAGTAATTTTGCTGTGACCTTGTAAAAATAATTATTTCTGCTCTAAATGTCCATAGAGTTGATTCACATCATCAAAGACTGTTACTTACTAGCCAACAGTGGATGCAGTTTATTTGCACATCTCACATTGCATTATTTACATATCTTACTTTTGGATTTTATGACATCCAGATGCATTTTTGTAGCATGAAAAGTTTTTAAAAGGACAATACTATATTCTTAAAATTGAGAGTCTTTTGGAAAAGAGGCAACATGTTTTCAATTTTAAAACTTAGTTTATATTAACTTTTTAAAGTTTTTAAATGAAAGTACTCCTACATGAATGGTGGTCTTTACAGATATATTTTTCCTTGTGTTCAATTTGTTTTACATTGTATTTTATTCACATTCAGTCAACCATCTAACCATAGGCATTCTTTGTTTTTTGATTCTGTTTAAAAGAGTATTGTGTACACAAAGTGATCCTTGAGTTTTTTTTTTTTTTTTTTTTGCCAACTTGTCAATAGCTTCATGTTTAATTTTACATTTTAGTTAATTTCGAACTTTGTGAGTAAGATCATACACCTTTTAAACCAAATGAAATAATTATGGCAACTGCAGTTTTCCATGACAGCATTCCTGAACTTGGATTAGTCTACAATCCTCAAAATTGCTCTTAAATGCATACTTATTTAAGCCAGCTCTCATCTTTTTAGTGAATACAGTCTTAAAGGATGCAATGGTCTTTTCCAAAAATAAAAATGCCAAACACACCAGCGGCTGACACCAGTACTGGTTAGGGGTGTCAGCTTGTTGTAATGAGGCCTTGTTAATTCTGATCAGTGTCCTTCACTAATGAAGCTATTTGTCCTGTTGAGCTGCCACAGGCGCTCCAGGCCATGCTGCTTTTGCTGCAGCAGCCACAGATGCTCATGATTTCTTTTTTAATTCTAACTTCTATTTAAGTGGGCAACGGCAAATATTCTTTTTGTTGATTTTGTTTCTTTCCCAGCTGGTGTCATGGTTTGTAAACTCAGTTTTATATTTGTTACCTGTGTAAAGCCGTTCTGTATACAGTAATACAACACTTGTCATTTGATTAAAAAAAACATGGCTTGTTTCATTACTACAAGTGATGCCAGTTGATTAGCAGTTATTCTTGGACAATTAGTTGCTCTGGAGTGGAGGTTGCAGCAGATAAAAAATGCATAACAAAGAAAATTAATAGAAGGTCAAACTGGAGTTAACATCACTTTTTTGGTAGAAATGTATTTAACAACATACAGGAAAAGAACAGACTTTTCATCTTGATAGGCAAATCACGATAACAGAATAGATTCTAATAATAGGCTGAATATCTGCAGACACTTTGCTATCGTAACACATTGATGCTTATTTTGCTTCACAAAATTTAGGAGGAATCTAGTTCATTAGCACATAAAGAATATGCTAACAAGTCGACTTAACTCTTTATATCACTTCAAATGATGGGATGGGATTACATAAATTTGCTTCCTTCCACTCCCTTTCAAGCAATTGTTGATAATTATCCTAAGTCTGATACGTCTTTGTATGAATGTATAACTGCTGATGGTATTGTTTCGTGCATTAGTATTGCTTTGATTGCTTTAAATAAACCATTTCAAATCAAAATCAAATCACTAAATCCGATTGAATTCTCCATCGTTTGTGTCGCTGTTGAACTTTTCCGCTAATCCCAGTGTAAGACTGATGCTGGATTAACACTGGTCCGTTTGTGTTGCATCTCCCTTGCCTTGCGTAGAGAGTCCGTCTCATGACCCTCAGTTACTTGACATTGTTTCTGTTGCATCTCCAGTCTGTCCCCCCTCCCTCCCGGCTTCCGGGGGAGTGGTTTGTCCTGCCATCCCTGTGTCGAGTTTGTCACGCTCACTTCACTAGTGAGCATCTATGCTGGTGTTATCCGTGGTGTTGACAGGCATGTCACTTGTGTGGGCATGTCACCTTAATGATAACATTTTATACATTTTTATTTTGAAAGCACAATGGAAGTTTTTATTTTGAAACCCGCACCTGTTTCCAGTTTCTTTGGCTTTTTGCCACAAAATCAACGAACGTGTAAAGCTTGCGTTGAGATGCAGAGGGACAGACGCCAGACTCTGACATGACGGAGGTGTTCAACCGTTCATGAATTTGTTGTCATTTGAACATTCCATTTTTTTTTTGTCAACGCCACGAAGACTCATTGAAGATGGACTTGAGTAACTTAGGCTTGAATGGTGCTTCCTCTGCATTAATGTCCGTAATAAATACAGATAAACACATCTACAGTGCCCTCCTTTGGTTGTTGCTATTTATTTTTAAATAAAAGTTGCACCTGAGGATAAGTTGCACCCCTGGCCAAGCTGTGTGACTTACACTCTGAAAAACAAGGGTGTCTGTAGGCCTATATCTCAAGATTGTCACATGGATAGACACTAATCAATCCAATTTATTTTTTTTGTAGGGCTTATATATCATATAACACAAATCTGCTTTACAATGAATTAAAATATAAAGACTTAAAATATATAAATCAAACATTAAAAAATTTCAAGAGAAGTTAAACAATTAAAGTCTTTGATTCTCTCAGGTCTTTCATTTTTAAATAGTAATGTCATGGTTTGGGTTTGTTTTGTCTTGGTTTTTGCTTTAGTTCTTGTTCTGTCTTGTTTGGTTCTGTTTCCTGTTTTATTTTGAAAGGTTTCCTGTCTTGTCATGTTTTTGAGTTTTACTTCCTTTGTCCCAATCTGTCCTGATCATGTTCACCTGTGTCTTGTCCCCCCTGCCTGTATTTAAGTCTTGTCTCTCCCTTCCTCTTGTGATGGTCCATTACCTCTTTTTTAAATTGATTTTGTCTTGGTTTGGGTACTTGAAGGGTTATTACATAATAAACTTCTTGGTGCAAAAAAACATAATTTTGTGTTACTTTTTATAATCCTTATCGTCTGGGAATATTTTACCGTCAGAAAGGATGTTTTCTTAAGTTGTGCCACATTTGCAAGTTGTTTCTGCAGCAAGTAGCAGAGCTGAGTGTGTGGGTTGTGTCCAGGAAAAATGTACTAAATCTTCTCTACCAATCTCAAACAGCTTGTTGTTGCTATTTTACTCCTCTATTGAGCCTGTGGTACCTCAATTAGTACAAATTAGATACCTGTTGGAGGGCATTGTTTATAGTCAGCTACAGGTCCATCTCAATACCGGAGTGTACTGGTTCATGTCAGAGTGACCAGAATAACCATATTGGCTGAATTGGGACAAATGCTGCATGGTTAAACAATGAGAAGTCACCTCACAGCAATGACCATACTGGTAGCCAGCATGTTGAGGAGGAGGTGGTGACTGGCTGTTTCTGTGTATATTTCTTTCCACACACTTCTGAGGTTCCTGTTTGTTAGAAAAATTAAAAGGCATTTTTTATTTCTCTAAACTTTATTTACTCAGTGCATCAACTTTTAAATAAGAGCCAATAGGAAAATGCCTGATTTGGAATTTTAGAGAGGATCTGATTTGTCATAACTGCAGCTAATCTGATGAAATATTTTATCAGACCACACAGTTACTGAGACATCTAGTAGAATTTATCACTCTGATTATCTTTTGATCTGACCAGGACCTCTAGCGTGCATGGGGGCGGTTGCGGCCGAGTGTGAAGCGGCTGGGATGAGGGTCAGCACCGCTAAATCTGAGGCCATGGTTCTCGACCAGAGAAAGGTAGTTTTTGGAGTGACCCTGCCCCAAGTGGAGTTTAAAAATCTTGGGGTCTTGCTCACGAGTGAGGGAAGACCGGAGCGGGAAATTGAAAGAGAGCTTTGCTTTCTGAGTCAGAGAGCAGAGCTCTCAATTTGGAGGAAGTGGCCGGGGCGAGGGAAGCTTTGCTTGGAATCTGATGGATGGATGGATCATCTTTTGATCTAATTCAAAGAATTCCCACTGGTCTTATATAAGTATGCTGTTTTTAGCCAAAAACAAAGACATTCATGGATCTATAGGTCTGCAAGTGGATGCATCAGAAGAGAAGCAGAGAGCTTGAAGCCCAGCATATTTTCAACATCACAAATACGATCTTTTTCATTCAAAATATTTTCATCTGCTTCTGATTCACGACTATTAGAATAAGGAAATGCAATTTTGAGCTTATTCTCTTTATATATGTCCAGTTGATAGAAAAAATGCTACAAGAACATGTTAAAAACACCAAAAACACAATTTTTATAGGAGTCTTAAAATAACTGCATTGATGCATTTTCTCTCTTTACAACTGAGCTTCTAACATTTATTGTTAAAAAAAGCAGCAACTACAGGAAAATCCAACAAAATCCTGTAAAAATACTCAATGCCATATGAGAAATATGATTTTAATAAAATTCAGTTTAATGTCTTTATTGGGCTAAAATGCATTTACCGCCAACCTCCCTCAGTACATTATGAGGTATAAGATTGTACATTTCCAAGTCCTCAGAGGACACTTGGATTGGATCAGTGAACTCCCATGAACCCTCTGGCACTCCAGGGTAGAGCTGATGCTGGTCCACGACTGAAATGAAAACCATTCTGTTCCTACTGAATCCGACGTTCAGGAGGTACAGGAGTGGACTTTCTCAGAAAGAAAGAGAGGTCTGGTCCCCTTGGAGTTGGGTCCCCCCACCACCCCGGCCTGCCAGTCCCCCACTGCCAAGCACTGTCACAAAGACACGTCTTGGCTCTTTTGAATTCCTTCCACCCTTAAAATATGTTCACACAATTGTTTCTGTAATTTCTGTAAAGCTGTTGACAGCTTGAGTCAGTGACTGTTAGGGACGTGCACGCAGAGTACAACGTCACTCGTTACCGTGGCGATCCAAACACATTCCATCAAATATCAGCTCATGCAAAGCCTTCAGGCTCCACAAGCTTATAAAGCAGGTCTGCTATCAGCAGAGCGGAACTGTGGATCTCCTCAGATCAGTCAGCTCGCTCTAATGTTCAATCAGTCTCTCCTTCTTAGTATCGACTGGCTCCCCTCCTCCTGGAGGAGTGATCAGTGGCAGGCGACAGAGAGGGGAGATGATCAAGGTCTCTCCATGCTGCATGCTGATGAGCTGTAATCTGTTTGCCATCTCCAGCTGGAAGTGTGATAAGCCAGCTGCGGGGCACACAAGTGGAAATGACTGCCTCATTGTTCCCTCCTGAACATGAGAGCAGGGTGATTTTGTTATCCCTTTGATTGGCCCCGTCCTGTTGGAGGGGGTCTTTTCCTAAAACAGTCTTTGTTCTTCCTGCTGTTGTTTTTTTTTGTGTGTGTGTGCTTTTGGTGACAAATGTTATTTCCTAAAAGTCTCCACTGGCAGGATCACCACTTGATGCAGTTGTCTGGCTGAAGTTGACACCATAATCTGCAGAGGGAGCCGTGTGATAAAAGCTGCTCACACTCAGATGTGACACCTTCTGGCTCTTTGACACAGGATCCAATGTTGGTTCTGTTTTTCCTTCATTCCAGAAGCTTGTTAAAGTTGTTTCTCGGTGGGGAAATTTACCCTGTTTGCAGAGTACATTTAAAATTCTGTCTGAAAGGTTCAGCTTCAAACAGACAGTCAGGGCCAATCTGCGGCGTGCCCAGCAATCACTGTCAAACCATCTCCTGCCTCCCTCTGCACAGCAGCGGCGGCTTCTCTGTCTGCTTCCTTCATGGGGGGGTGGATGCAGTTTCTTTGGGTTGGCGGCATCCATCCTACACAGGAGCTTCAGAACTAGTTTGCCCTCCTGTTACCTCTCGATTGCATAACTTTTTTTTTGTATCCGTACACGTCAAAACAATGGTCTCCCAGCAACAGTTTCATAGGAAGTTCTGGCAATCACCATAGCCTGGTGCATCGCCTGCTGTTCAATCAAATTCGCAGCTCCTGAGCGTTGGGTTAAATGAATCCGCACGCTGAGAACAAGATGTTCGAAAATGACGTTGCTATCAGAGCGTGTTATGTAAAAGTCTGTACCAAATAGTAGCAACCCAAGCCCAACAGCTTGATTTTGTTGTATTTTTTTAGCCCCTCCCATCGCTTCCTCTTAGCTCTGCCTCAGGCGTCTTCTGATGCTCCTCGCCATCTGACTATCATAACAGAGACATCAGTGTCACTTCTACTCTGTTAACTTGTAATGATCTTTCACGGTCTGGGCAGACTGTCAGATCCATTACTTCAGCCTGATTTTAATCAGGGAAAGTACTGAGCATGCTGATTTTAAATGATGTATTACTGCAGCTAATCATTAAATCCAATCAGAATTAAATAATTAGTAACACTATATTTTTTTTACTATTATTGATGTATTTATGTTTTTCCATTTTATGTGTGTTTGCCACATTTTTTAGTATAAAAAAATCTTAAAGAATCACAAGAAAATGTAAAAATGTCAAACAACAAAGCAAAAACTATCATGCCTAACCAAAAGCTACGCTATAAAAATAAGTTTTGAGCTGAGTTTTAAAAATGGACAGTGAAGACACTGGTCTAATATTTAGCGTTAACACGTTCCAAAGTTTTGTAGCACAGATAAAAAAAACTCATGCACTTCTTTTTAGACCTCAGTACCTCAAGGAGACGCTGATCAGCTTACGGGAGACACCGGGCTGGAGTGTAGGAAGCTCAGCAAGGTAAGGCGGGGCGAGACCACTCAAAGACTTTAAAACCTTAAGGTGAACTCCAAAAGAAACAGGCAGCCAGTAAAAAGGGAGGCCAGAACTGGTGTAATGTGGTTCTTCTTTTGACCCGGACAGCGTTTTCGACCAGCTGCAGACATGAGAGGGATGACTGTCTGACCCCAAAGTAAATGTTATCATTTGTTAATATTTTTGTTCTACAGGTAAATTTTGAAAAATACATGTCAAAATAAGGCAACCCCTAGAAGAAATGAAAAATAATTAGACTTGAAAGGACTTTCAGACTTAGCCTCCTTCGGGCAGGAGCCCGACTAATAAACACTTTTTAACTCCTCCCCCCTTAAACCTTTCCACCTATATGTCCAGATGCAGTCCACTACCTGCACCTTGATCATCCTCTGTTTTCACTATTTATTTCTATTATTGTTCTGACCGTTGTCATTTTTTTTCTTTCTTAAGTGTTTTATGTCGCACATTAGCACCGCAGCAAATTCCTATTCTGTGAAACACCCTTTGTTCACTGAAAATGGCAATAAACACTCCTAGAATCCTTAAATTTTGTTTATGTCACTCCCGATAATTTCAAAAGAGGGTCAAAATTTAGACAGCAACACATCCATTTCAATTCCTGTGTAAAATATTATGAAATAACCTAATAGAAGTGAGTGTATCTCACTACTATCAGCCTCTTTTATCATTTTGATTATGATTTATCATTTTATCTGCAAGTATCTTTGCAAGTAACAAGTGATAGAGTTTTCAAGTATAGAGTTTGCAAGAGTTTACAAGTATCAAAAGTATGCACTGGCCAACGTCTTTAGCTTTTATGTACAAAGGATAGAATTATAAGGATAGAGACTGATTGTATGTACATAATACAATTCTGGTCATGACACTAAAAATAATTTAGAAAATAAAAAATATTATAACCTGGACTTTTCTTTACAATTTTGTGAAAAAACAAATATTGACGGCCCCAGAAGAGATTCCTGTTAAACCCCTTTATTCTGGGGCTTTGGGATTCTTTCTCATATACAGGGGGGGTGATTACAAAATCAGTTTTAGAATGAGTCTGCAGTGTCTAATAAAAACATAATAGAGCCATTTTTTCTTCTCTTCATGATTTTTTGGGGGACATTTCTTTATATGCTTTTCAGGAAAATGTTTTTTATTTCTAAGTCAGCGTGTGTGGAGTTCGTAGGCAAGTTGGCAACAGTTAACTTCTGTCAAAAGAAAAAGAAAAATCTCACAATTTGAATAAGAAACATGGAAGATGGAGCGCATTTTATATTTGCATGCAGGAAAGCATAAAGCTTCGTTTTAGTAGGGAGATTACCCAGATTGAATGAGTGTGGTATATGTGTGCTCAGCAGAGCTCAGGATTATGGTTCAGAAACCTGTGTGTACGGTAAAGCATTTAAGGGGAGCACTGCTGTGTTTAGTGGAGTAAAAGCAAACAGTATTTCTCCTTGAAACAAAGTGCAGCTGGAAAAGCCAGCTGAATTGATTCTTCCACTCCTGTTTGTGTTGCCAACATGTCGTAATCAGGCTGGGAATGAACAGTTATAGGACTCGGATCTGAGGCTTCAGGTTTTTTTATTTATTTATATAGCCAAATATTTACAACAATAGTCATCTCAATGGGCTTCATGCCGGTGATTATGTTCTTTATGATTCATGTTTATTACACAAAGTCATAGCGTTCAAAAGTTGATTGCTAAACTAAACTAAACGTAGAGCCTCCTTCGCGGTAAGGAAAACCTCCTAAATTCTTAACCTTGTACAGCGACCTTGAGTGACCTGAAAGGCGCTTGAAATAAAATTTATTATTATTATTATTAATCCGGGCTGCACTGTGGCGCAGTTAGCGCTCTTGCCTTACAGCAAGAAGGCCCCTGGTTCAAGTCCCAGCTGGGGGACGTGAAAAACAACTTCAACCTTTCTGTGTGGAGTTTGCATGTTCTCCCTGTGCATGCGTGGGTTCTCTCCGGGATCTCCGGCTTCCTCCCACCGTCCAAAAACATGCTTCATAGGTTAATTGGTAACTCTAAATTGACCATAGGTATGACTGTGAGAGTGAATGGGTGTGTGATTGTGGACATTCTACCCTGCGACAGACTGGCGACCTGTCCAGGATGCCCCCTGCCTTCGCCCACAAGTGGCCGGGATAGGCTCCAGCAGCCCCGTGACCCCGAAAGGGAAAAACAGTTAAGAAAATGAATGAATGAATGAATGAATGAATGAATGAATGAATGAATGAATGAATGAATGAATGAATGAATGAATGAATTATTAAACCGGATTCCGGAAAAAAAGAAGAAACCTCAGGGGTGCCCACAAGAAGGATGGACAGGCGATGTACCAGAACTCTTAGAGAAACAAACCTAATCTAAATCTACAACTACATCTTTAAATAGTCCAGCAGATGAGCTTCATCCATATGAGTGTGGGGACGGCTGGGGTCATGAGACGAGCAGAGGTAGGGTCCACAACCAAGTATAGGAGCAGGAACAGAGATGAGGCACACAGTCAGGTACAGGAGCACATTATAAGCTTTTGATAGCAGCTCTAAACTTCGAACATGATTAAACTGTTATTCCTGTGCTTTTTCACAGAGGGAAATTCTACAGATAAGAAAAAAAACGATTTATTTTAAAGACGGACTTGATGAAAATTGTGTTTTTTGTGCTTCTAACTTGTCTGTGGCTTTTATTAATGAAGGATATTTAAAAAGAAAGTGGAGCTCAAAATTGCATTTCTGTTTATTTCTTTTTTCAAATTGTTGTGAATCAGGAGAAGATAAAGAAATGCAGTTTTGAAAAATCATATTTGTTACATCGAAAATAAACTGAGTGGGCCACAAGCTCCCCTCTCCATTCTGGTGCATCCATTTGTAAAACATGGGAAATGGTTGTAGTTTCTACATGGTTGTAGAAACTTATGGAACTTTAAATGTATTCTTTCCTATGAAGATTTTAATCTATGTATTTTATTATCTTTGCTTGACTGTAAACAAGCCAGAGGTTGATTCCAAAACTGTGCATCATCTCAGTCCCACATGGTAAAAGACTATCATTAAAATAGCGGCACTTCTGTTATCTCACTCTCGCCCTTCTTTACCCAGCATCCTCTCCTATCCTCCCACTAACGCTTTTCAGGCCGGATACATCTGACAACCTCCTTTCTCCTTCTAATTGTTCCCACAGCTTCTTCCTGTCCTGTTTGCTGCCACGTCGCCGTACCAGTGTCTTTTGTTCCGGCGTTTTACTGTCTTATGTAACTACAGCCATCTGCCGCATGACGGCTGCACAACTTAATGATCAGCCAGGGCTGTTGGTGTGATGAAAAGGGGGTAAAGATGGAAACATAGATGATCAGAATGAAGAATCAGTTAAAGAGGGATGGGGGGCCTTCCCAACCTTAGAACAGACTGGAAGAATGGGGGGGGGCAGGATACATGGTTACTCATCTATCCCCAAAACAGACATGATCAGGGGTTTCCAGCAGACCTCCAGGGAACAGAAGGGGTGCAGAAAGACCCAACCTAAAGTCCCACTTCAATCATTTTTTGATCTACTTTGTTCCCAGTGGTCTTTTAACTATATTTATTTTCTTTTTTTGGCCAAAATAAATTAAAACAAACATAATTTTCTAGGACCTAGTTTCTGCAGACCGGCTGTAGTTTATTAGAAATTCACCTCTGAGTTGTGGGCAGGACTGACTTCCTATCACCCATGTGTTTTCATGTTCTCCCACTAGCTCATAGCCCCCCACACCCCTTAGCTAACATTAGCAGTGCAACAAAAATAACGAGCAATATTGAACCTATCCAGCTGTACAGTTTAGATCCAGATTCACCCTCAGACAAGGAAAACAAAGACGTACGTAAATCTGTTTGTCTGCAAGTGGATCCACCAGAATGGAGCGAAGCTGAGGGTTCTTAGCCCACCCAGCGTATATTTTACGGAAAATACAAGCTTTTTCCAACTGCATTTTTCTATCTGCTCCTGATTCACAATGATTTGAATAAATAAATACCCAGTAATGCAATTTTAACCTTTACTTTCTTTATTTGAGTCCTCCATTGTTAGAGCAATGCCACAAAACCACGTTAAAACCCCCAAAACACACAATTTTCTTATCGAAGGAGACCTTTAAAGGGGGCCCCAGCAACATCCCACAACAGCAACATGAGGTCCATCCAGCTGACCTCCTTAGGGCATAAAACAGACAGAAGGTATACCGGCAACCTCACTGAATAAGTGGATTGGAAGAGCATCAGTGTAACTGAAGAACTGACAGGTGGGTTGTGGGATCCAGTTTTTGATAGTCAGATCATTCTGTCATTAAAACAGAGTTAGAAAGTCCAAATGTGAAAGAGTGGATGACTGATGAACAGAAACCTTCAATAACCTAAATTAAAAGACAGCATGAAGAATCTGTAGATATAACAAAGCCACAAAGTCACCGTGTAATGTAGAGCATTCCTAGTGGCTAAAAGACCCAGGAGAAAGGAGAAAATTAGCTGGATCCTCTGGAGACAAGGGATCTAAGTTAGATGCAAGCAGAAGAATCTTATTTTTAGAGTGAAGCTCAGAATTACCCCAAAAACAAAATGTGTATTTGATCTGATTTATCACTGGGATTGATGAGTGGAATACTCCTTCAGGTGGGGAGTGACCCCAGAAAACCAGAAAAAGGGGTTCAGCACATTTCTTATTGCTGGAAAGGAGAGAGTCCCTGCAGTGACTGAAAGTCCAGAATATGAAAAACTTTTGGGTTGAAAAGGCTAAAACTCACCAAGCAGGAAGAGTCAACCTGAACTGAGACCTTAACCAAACCAGGCTCAGAAATCATCATGGAGAAGGGCTTGTGAACCAGTGCAGAGGCTGATGTGTTCTGTTAAATTAGCAGTGAGGGAAGGAGCTCATGCAGACCAGAAACTTGGCAATACAAGGTGAAAAGCAGATCAAATGTGGTGAGAGGACTGTGGGATCTGACCCTGAAGGACCTGAAACCAGGACCCTTGCACACACTGAGCATAGCAACAACACTAAAACAGCAAAGGTGATCACCAGGTAAAACCAAGAAACACAAATGAAAAGCAAAAATAAAACCAAGTGCACTATTAAAACCTCAAATCTTTGCAATGAAGCTACATTCACACCGGCCTCTGAAACACGCATTCCGAAGTGTCTAAAGACACGTCTCGGGCTCCAGTGTAAAGAACTCTCGTATTCACGAGTGGCTAAACAATTCTATGACCATTTTCAGGCTCAACTTACAAAAGGCACGGTCACTAAACGTGTGTTGAAAGTTAAACCAGGATGAACTTCGACCAATCAGGATTTTGTAGTGACATTGACAAACGGATGACATCCTTCATGGATGTGCTAACCATTCGAAAATCGATCATGGAGGAGAAATTAATAACTGTGGTTTGTGGCCGGACAGAATTATATGATACCAAGTCTTTCATGTATTGGAATAGAGCTGCGAAAGAAAAAACCTGCTTGTACCGCTTTCACATTTCATACCAAGCCTCTTCCAGCTGTAGATATGCACAACAACATGATGTGGAGGGTTGAAACAACGACATTTGCATACGACATGTCTGCGTCTCACCTACTTAATCATTGCCTACCTTTGCGTGTTCTTTAAGTGTTCTTTTTTTAATGTTCTTTAAGTGTTCACCACAGCCTGTTAGAATAGAAGAATAGATATGCAAAAACATTTTCGATTTACGGGCTCACCGAGTGCTCTACGATCTAGATATTTCATAAGATTCAGATTTTCCCATTTTTCACCTGCAGATAGCTTGTATCTGCCTGTAAACTCTAATGTTACATTTGAAGAAGAAACGTAAAAACAAGGAACACAAAGTGTCAGAATAATGTATATAAGTTATCTCATATTTGCTTTTTTATGCATCACCTAGCTATATATAGGTGACATAATCATGTTTGCAGAAGTGTCTGTGTCCATCTGTGTCCAACTCTGTTTCACAGGAAGGTGGAGGTGAAACCCTTGGGAGAAAACGTTTATCTTTGCGTCTTTCCAGTATCTTCCTGCAACTTGTGTGTTAGCTGTGTCTAGAATGAATCGAAGGACGCTCTGTGTTAGTTATCTGCAAGAAAAAGCTTTGCAGGTAAGGAGATGATGGTGGAGGGCTGAGAAAAGATAGACATGTCATAATTCATGTTTTCTGATAGCGCTGCGGCTGTGTTCTGTTTCCCCTCCTTAAAGCTCAGCGCATATGTAAATTAGGGAAAACCCAAAACAACTTAATAAAAGGGAAGAGCAGCAGAATATGCGCCAGGAGTGGAGCGAGATTGTTAACTGGGTATAATCTCTGTTGCTCTCCTCGTAAAGGTACCTTTGTCTGTATGTCTTTCTCCTTCGTTTTTGAATAGTTCAGATGTTGCTGGTTGTTTTAACCCAACACAAAGGCAAGGTAAAAATGCAACCAAGATTTAAAAGAAAAAAACTCATATTCTCACACTAAGGTTTAGGAATTTTTCTTAAACACACAATGAGAACATCATCTCACATTTTAGAGAAAAAGCTGGCAATGCATTCATCCAGGTTCCCAGCCTTTCAGGTTCTACCTGTGAAGGACTTCCATTTACGCCCCAGAACGGCCCCTCAATGCACTGGAAAAAACAAGATCTCAATCCTAGACATAATGGTTCCAGCTGTTTGTCAAAGCTTAGGGAATGTCAGCTAAAATACTCTGTCTAATTGAAAGTACTGAAAGTACTCTCTTCAGCTAAATAATGCAAATTTCTTTGGATGCATTTGCTGAGCTTCATTCAGTTACATGTTTACACTTGCAGAGAGGACTCGGGTTGCGTGGTTCTGCAGTGAAACAGCTGATTCATTCAGCCCACTGTTCAAAACAAGACTATTTTTGGTTGAAGCACTCACAAGGATGTGCTCACCAAGAAAAGCAACAGACAGACACTATTTTCTGCCCATCACTTTATCTATCTATCTATTTTTCATGTTTTCCAGTGCTAGTTTATTCCTAATTGTGTGTAAGAGCAAAAATAATTCACACTTTTCCTTGAAGGCAGTTAGTTTCTTCTACAGATCTGACACGTGCTTGTTGTCCTATTTTCCTGACAATGCCTTCTTGCTGACGGCATGTGAAAGAATTAAGAACCAAGAGTCTTCAGACAAAAAATCAGGAAAAATAAAGTGCATGCCTGTCTGCAGGGTTATAGATAAAGTAGAGGCTTTAGGAAACAAGTGGCTTTTTGGTTCTAAGGAGAAAGAGCTGCACCACAATCGGGTCACGTTTCAGTTTCCGCCGTGCCTTGGAGCTTCTTGGCAGTCCTCTGACCTCAAACGGTTGTCAGGCCTCCAAGGCTGCAGCACGGACATGGACGTTTGCACCACTCAACACTCTTTGCTGTTCTGTTTTCCTTTTTGCTGCCTCGTTTCCATTTGCTTCGGCAGAGGCATAAAAACATGTTCATTAAACATAGCTGGAATGCAACATCTGAAGCGCGGACACAACTTTTTACTGGCTTAATTGCTTAGTGTTTTCAGAAAAGAGGTAAACAGGGAGAAATGCCAGCAGCCCTTCTGTTTCTCTTCTTCTGTTGCTTTAATGATCAGATGCCCTCTGGTGGGCGAAGGGAGTTTGCACAGGAAATGCACCTTTTTTTAATCATTTTTATGTTGCAATAGCTCCTCTGTGTTGAAAGTGCTGACATCTTTTTGTGCTTTGATGCAACTAAGAGCCTATATTGAGAAATACTTCATTTTAAAGCACATCTCTTTTATGCATATTAAATTATTGCCTCCCAAAATGTTGTATATTGAAGAACTTCTATCAAATAAATACTAAATGAAAACAAAAGTAGTAAGTAGCATATTCTCTCTTTATTTTTTTAGCTAAAGTCATTTTACTTTAAGACATCATACAATTAACCAGGATTGCTTATTCTCAAAAATTCTGATAAACGTTTGTTTATCCGCTTGAACAAATTCTTAAAATCCAAGGAAACCAGAGTTTAATTGTTTGGGCAAGATTTGCAAGATAAATATGATTTGCACTGTTTTGACATTTCACACCAAGACTCTTCCAACTGTCGGTGGTTGAGATGTGCTAATTAACAGTAGAAAAAGAAGAGGAACAACAAGCCCCTTCCTGGTCGTCCAGTGTGAACACTATGGGCCACAATCGCATTCAAAAACCCTTGTTGAATGGCTCTGTAGCTTAAGACATAAAGTAATGGTTCAAAACCTGTCCCTGAATTTCCTCTTCCCTCATTTTATTCTTCATTTTTTTTGTCATATTTTAGATTTTCTAAGTCATTTTCATAAGTCATTTTTCCACCTGCTGAAAGTTCTCCATTTTAATAAACTTTTATTTTTAGTTTGGTATCTAAAACTGTTACTTAACCAAAGCTGTGATTTCTTGTCCTCCCTACGTCCTCATGTTGCACATTAAAATACATTTTCATGAATTAGGATATAGTTCTGTACAACCCTGTCCTTGAAGCA
Source organism: Oryzias sinensis (assembly GCA_037389245.1). Taxonomy (NCBI): domain Eukaryota; kingdom Metazoa; phylum Chordata; class Actinopteri; order Beloniformes; family Adrianichthyidae; genus Oryzias; species Oryzias sinensis. The sequence continues at coordinate 22,582,981 of CM074492.1, forward strand.
GTATGTTTATGCTCCTGCCAATAAACAATCAGGGCAGAAAAGCAGTTTTGCTCTCTTGTTGCAAAGAATCAGAGATTTTGAAATTAGATTTTCAGGTTTTGCTCAGACAGAGCTGCAGCAGCTGCATTAGTTTGCTGTGGGGATAGCGTTAGACTCAAACACAGAAAGCGGGCTCTGATTAGTGAAGCAAGGCACTGGTTTATTGACATTCAGGGCAGTCAGAAGCAGGTGAAGAGAGGCAGCAGGCGGGCACTGTGTGCTGCGAGGCCAAAGCAGAATAAGCAGTAAGGCGACAAGGCCGGCTGGATTCAGGTGATTTTAAACACACAGAAAGAAGTCTGACCAAAGCTCCAGAACATAATATACCAAAACTCAAACGATTTAGGAGGTTGAAGCCCATGTGCGGCTCACAGGCAGTTAAGTCGAGATCTGGCAACCCACTCACTAAGTAAGACACGGAGTAGAAACATTATAAAAATCATTGTCTTCTCTAAGATGCTTCCACCAACTCACTAATAAAAACATGATCACATACTTTTTGATGTAGAACATTAAAGGAAAATTCTAAATGCAATCCCAGTCAAGTTTTATCGTACCTTTTAAATAAAAATCTCAAACATGTCAGTATATGTATATGTATATGTTACTGGTTTTCTTAGATGTTAATATTTCATAGTTGTTAGTTTAAAAAAAAATAAACAAGCAATATGTAGGATGAAGCCATCATTATTGTATTTCATATGTAAAATTTGTAAGTGTGCCACTGTGCTGCTTAGAACCAGTAACACAACAATATTTTTATACTTAATAAAGGTGCTTATTTTCTTGGGCTAAGACAAGTCAGTAAATTTCTTATTGCTATGGAATAGTTCTATAAGGTAGCAGTGGATCCTGTTCAGTTTTCCTGTTTCAAAGTGGGATTAACGGTGTTGGTAGCATGCGTTCTCAAACGACAACCTTGAGAAAAATAAAAAACTCACAGCATGAAGCTGGATTTGGGATTTTTCAACATGAATGTGTTTTAACTGGCCAGAAATCTCTGAAAAATGAGTCATAGGCTGCATTTACACAAGGATCTTGATGCCCATATCCGATTTTCTGACTATATCCGATTTTTGGCGGCCGACATCATCTTTTAAAGTGGCCTTATCCGATTTTTGCATTACACTATACAATGATCTCAACCTCCGTCCAAAAACGCTTCCATAGGTTGATGGGCAACTCTAAATTGTCCACAGGTGTGAGTCAGCGAGAGTGAATGGATGTGTGGTTGAAGATATTCTACCCTCGCGACAGACTGGCGACCAGTCAGGGCATCCTTACCTTCGCCCAAGTGGCGGGATAGGCTCCGGCAACCCTGTGACGAAAGGGAATAAGCGATAAAGAAGATGAACGCTATACTATGCTGAAACTATCAAATGTAGGCGTTCTGAGACTACGTAGCAACATTTCCGCCCTCCATGGACCTCCGCAGACTTTTTGTGACTACGGTTGTCATAGACCTTTCAGGAGACCCGAAGGAGCGTTGCTGGGGCGCTCAGAGAGAGGAAAAAGGAGGGCTGCTCGACTCTCTCTGGATTGCAGATGAGAAGTGTTTGCAGGCCTTTGTACTAACAGTTTGATCCAAGTGTTGAACCTTTCCTCGCGATGACTTCTCTTTGACCGACCATTGGTCAGAAGCGCACAGGAGAGATTTCCTCCAGGGCGAGGCCAGTTCTCCTTGAGTTATCTTTCCCGTTCCTGAACCCTTAGCCTCCCAGTGGGTTAAGAAAGACTCAAAACTTATGGAGACACCTTAGTTTTAATTCACGGTTCTCCGACACTCCCCCGCTCGCGCTCACACCCGGTCTCCTCTCCTTACACACACACACACACACACAGCATGCGCGATCCCCATCACACATGCCCCCACTCCGCAACACAAGCAAAGAAATAAACGGCTTCTGGCCTGTTCCAAAGCAACCCCAGTGTCACGCTTGATTAGTTACGATTTCGTCCCGACTGTAACCGGACCGGGAATATTTCGCGGATTTTCGGACTAGTCTGAAATCTGAGGCTGAAAGAAACACGCTGATGGAGCTCAGCTGTCCTCGAACATAAAAATCCAGCTCACAAAAGCACCTCAACAAGTCATGTGATCTCAGTTGATGGTGTCTTGAATTGACGTCACTGAAGTACGACTTTTATTTACTGGGAAATATCCGATTTGTCTGCTTACACGGCACACGCAAATGCACCTATCGGTTGTATCAGATTTATTTCAGATTTGAATGAGGTCTGTATCCGATCTGAGAAAATCAGAATCCATGTGCTTTTTTCCTGTTTACACGTTCACCAGTCATATCAGATCTGTGCCACATAGAGGAAAAAATCGGAATTGGGTCAGCGTAAATGCGGCCTAAATCACAACTGCCTTTACGGCTGGATACTTGCCCACACGAAATATCATGACCATTCGGTGAGGCTGTAGAGCAAAAATGCTCATTTTTTCTACAAACATGCTGCAGGTGACGACAGGTCATAACAAACACTTGAACAACAAATTTTTCATTTTCAACCCTCCACAAAACTCTGCACTGCGCAAGGACCTCATTACTGTTCAAGTGATGAGTGCATACTGTTACTGTAGAAATAAGGAAATTAGGCTATCAGGATGTAGTTTGTGTGGAGACACCACAGGTCCCCTTTATCCATTTTCGTGACATCCCTTGAGGTGGCCACACAATCCTCAAGAGAGCTATAAGGCGCACCTGTTCTCCCCTTTAGATGAGGCCACAAAGGCAACTAAGGCTTTAAATAACTTCATTCCTATCTGTAACAGTTGAAGTGGATATTTAGTTTAATGCTGCTGTTTCTCTTTAGTTCTTCAAGGCCATATTTTGTAGGTAATTCAGTTTGCCCATGATACATAACCACAGAAACCCCAAGCTTCTTGCATACAAAAATATTGAATGTTCCTATCTTTATAAAGAAGCATCTAAAACTTGCTTTTAATGTCTTTATTTTGTGACATAATGCCTTTTTTGTGACTAATTATTTTCTAATGTTCATAGTTGAGTGTTAACATGTAGAAAATCTGAGCTTTACAAAAACCCTTTATCAAAAGTTTCCTTTTCAAGTTGTGAAATCTGAATTTAAACGTCAATCCTGAGAAGTTAATTGTAAGATGTTCTGTTTTCAACAGAGTGCGACGTGTAAAATAGATGTGACAGACAGGGTTTTCTTTGTTCTTTTTAAATAATCTTATGCACACACATCCATCCAACTTAGGCATTAAAGGACATTTGAGAATATTAGATTGGAGACACATTGTAGTTCATTGAAAGAGACTGAATTCAATTTTCTTTGTTTTTCTTTTTGGGGCATTTCAGAAAAACAGCCATGTTTGTCATGAAGCATGAATTGTTTTTCTAGGAACCATAAACCAAAGGAAAAAGGAGAGATTCTACCTAAAGCATTATAACTCTCTGTTTGAGTAAATACCTGTCTATACAGCGGGAGAAGTCACCTTTGTTATCCGAGATGATTGTTATCAATCATCTCAAATATTCTGATGCTTTTTAGAGATGCTTTCCCATGCCGTGACTAAGGACTTCCACCCAAATGTAAGTGAGCTCGTAAAATCGGGGATAAAAGAAATCTCTCAGTTGCTTGGATCGGAACGCAGTCGGACTGTGAAACCAGAGCTGCCTCTGAAGTAGGCCATCAACTATTAAATCACATGCGATCCACCTATCAGATTGTAATACAATCCTGAACAGATTTGACTCGGAGAACTGCTCCTTTGGAATTTCTGCCAGCTCACAAGCATCAGGACGAAGTGGAAGGCGTCAAATAACTCCCGGCACAGATGCATATTTTATAAAAGAGACTAGCCTTGCAACCTTTTTGATAAGGAAGTACTAGGTCTTTTGCCATACTTTCTTAACTGTAGACCATTTCTCTGTCTAGTACAGGCCCCAGAGCCACGTGCAGCTCTTTTGTCCCTCCATTTTGGCTCTTTGGCCTTTAAAGAAAAATACTAATCCTGTAAAAAACAGGATGTATTTTATTTTGAAAGGAACTTCTATGTGCTGATGTATAAAGTTAAAAAAAGAAATTGTTAAATATAGATATAGAAAAATACAACACTGTCACATGATATGTACATATTTTCAAAGCTAAATGTTATGAATAAAAGGCTAAATTACCTCATAAATAGTATTTTGGGACTTTCTGGGTCTCATTGGATTATGGTCAGCAGGTAACTGGCCTGAATGGCTTTTTTGTGTTAAGGTTGCAGACCTCTGGTCTAGTAATACATGTTTGTAAAATTGTTGCAGCCACTAACGTACATGTCTTGTTTTTAAACAGACTTTTCTGTGGGTTTTTGCTGTTCTGTCTCATTTCTGTTCCCACGGTTATTTTTTTTTTTTTTGTCTTCACAGATATTAGTAACTTTGAGCTTGCTGAACTTTATTCCTTATCACACATTATCTAAGATTGTGATTTTGTCTAAAACCAGACGTGTCAGCGGTCTGCTTTCTGTTATCTCACTGCCTAATGGTGTCATGGTGCCTCTGTCAGCTTCTCCCCCTCCCCTCTCTGTAGCCACTGATTCATCACAGCCTGCGATCCTCTACTCATCAACTTGACCAGACCTTCTTAGGAGCTCCAGGATCATCACTCCTTCGCCAGTTAGTTAACCCTGATGAATTTAATCACTAGTCTTACCTCAGTGTTCATGCCAAGTATCTTAGTCATTGTCTCACGTGTCTCTATCCTGTGTCCAGGACTCTCATGCCAACGAGTGGACGCCCCCGAATCAGCTAGCAGACTTCACCCGAAGCTACCAACCTCTCCACAGAGCTTCATCCAAACTCCAAGCCTCAAGCCTGAGCCATAGCCGAACCTCCAGCACGTCTCGAGGCATGCCGGACTCTCAGCCACGTCAAGAGCCGCAGCCGAAGCTTCTCTCTCATCGCGTGCCACCGCTGAACGCGAAGTCACGCTCCGGAAACCTCGACAGCTCTCCTACCACGCCGCCCAATTGCCACAACTAAACCACTTTACCTCTGGAAAGAAATAAATTCCATTACTTACCTTCATCTTCTCCTGTCCTCCTTCCGGGTTCCAGCATCTGGGTCTGCACCTAGTGTAGTTAAGCCGCGACCGATGGTTCTGGCTGACTTTTTATGGGACAGGGATTTTGAGTCTTAATCCGGTTTTTCATTGCTGTAGTAACATTTCTCTTTTACGATAGATGTTTAATGACTTTGTCTGCTTTCTGGTCTACATCTGCTGCTCTAACTGTCTTAATTTCTCATCCCACAACAGGTTTCTAGGATTTTGTTGATTCACCTGCTTTCTCTTAATGTGTTGCTGTAAGGTTCACAATAGATGTTCCCGTGTTTTGGGTTGTTGTCACCGAGTTTACAAAATGAAACTCTGTGACACATCAAAAAAAGGGAAAAAAGATGGATGCCTTTGTGCATCCATCCATCTATCTGTCCATTAACAACTATATCTATCTATCTATCTATCTATCTATCTATCTATATATATATATATATATATTGGCAATATCAATTGGCATTGGTCATTGGACATAGGCATTGGTAGAGACTATATATTCTTTCCCTCTTCCCTGTGTTATTCTGCCTGCAAAATAACACAGTGCAAAGCCACTTTTCTTCACGTCACAATCAGCTGACCTTTTGAGGTGTAGATGTACAAAAAAAGCAGAGGAAAAAAGGATTATGAGGTATTTATTAGAGAATAAAAGTGTTGTTTTTTTGTTTGTGTAGATTCTTCAAAGTCTTTTCTCTGCAGAATGCCAGGTTTAAACATCAGCTATAAAACACAATCAATCTGTGAAGCGTCACCTGCGAACCTTTTCAGAATAAAATATATTTTTATATATTTATAAAAAAAGAAATACAAAAAATGTTGAGAGATAGCAGTCAAGTTAGTTTGCATCCAGACTTACACAACATAAATTCTGCTTTTGCTCTGAGTCTGCAAGAAAACAATTAACCTTTTCCTAATGTACACAGAATTGTTACAGATGACTGGAAACCCGATTAAACCATTCCGTCTTTAATTAAACACAACAAATCCCACAATCGGCAAATGAACCTACATTCCAATAAGTACTCAGGGAAGACAACCAATATTCTTACTGTGAGAATTTTTCTAATTTTACACCCAAACGACCTTTTCCAAACTAAAAGTGTTAAATGTAATTAATTAACCAAACATTGCAGAATATTTATACATAATGGACAGCACTCACCCTTTAGAAACGGGTTGCCCCATAGCTGAGCCGGTTAGGTTGATATTTTAGACAAAGCGTGCATTTTGTTGGACAAGCCTCACATTTGGCATAGATGGTACGATCTCCTCTTACAGAAAAGCAAAATGGTTGCCATTTGTAAAGATGGCGACCTTACCCTCAATTGTTAATAAAATATTGTGTATTTTTCACAGTCTCAACAATATGGACTGTTCATGCACAAATTGCAGTCTTTAAAATGTACCTACAGTATACAATTACATGGATATTAAATATATTTTCAAATCTTTAAATTTCTTGTGGCTAATGTGCTTTTCTGAAGGAGGGGGTCCTCAAGTACATCCATGACAAATTTAGTGCTTGTACCGCAAAATGCATTATTATTTTAATAACCAGCTCCATTACTTTATAAGTCGCCCTCCAATAAAAATCATGTGTTTTGAGTTTTTGACATGTACGTGCGGCATTTTTCTTATGAAAGAGAGCAAAAGTAATAAGAAATCCTTTCCTTTTTCCGTCTCTGAGTAATTCTCCTGTTAAACCGCTTTGAATCAAACTGTTGCAAAGACGCTCTGGTTGAATTAATAAGCCGTTGTGATGTCACAACAGCTCTGCCCCGTCCAGCGTGTAAAAGCTCAAGTGCCGCAGAAGACAAGATTGAAATTGGACGCCTCTGCTGCAAGAATTACATTATTAACCGTATCCCGTAAAAAGTTCAGCACTGGCTGCACGTATTTGAAAAATTAAATGCAAATACTCACTTTCTTTCCTGAATTAATTTCTCTGCTGTGTAAGTGAATTCAACAGTCTGCATGTGCTACCATCAAATCAGTACTGAGCCAAAGCCAGTGCAATGAAGCCTCAATTATAATGTAATTCAAAGCATTTTTTATGGGCTTATCAAAGTTCTTTTTCATGTGTAATTTAATCAAACAGCAGGATCTGGTACACACATTTGTTTTTTCATTCGACAAATTGTTCAAAAAGTGTCAATTTGGAACCAAAAATATGTCACTTTTTACCGTTTCTTTATCGCTTAAGATAAACTTTGGAGAATGGAGACTGTTGTGAGATCTTTGCTTAAAAACTTCATAATCCTAACTAAAACACCAATGGGAACTTTTTTATTAAAAAAAAAGTCTTGTCATAGGGGGACTTTTGTCATGGTGATGAGTGGCTCGAGAGCCGGTTGGACCCAGACGCAGAGGCGGAGGCATGGGGATCAGGGCTAGTGGGTTTAATTACACAAAAAGAACAAACAAAAAGCGCTGCAGAGCAGGATGACAAAAACCAAACGAAAACTCACTGTGGCGTGGCGAGGAACAAGGGACTTGACGGCAAGACATGAACACCAAGACTGAGTTACTAATGGACCAACACAGGAGGAAGGCAGAGACAAGACTTAAATACAGACAGGGCAGACAAGACACAGGTGGACACGATCAGGGCTGATGGGGACCAAAGGAAGTAAACTCAAGAAAACAGACAAGACAGGAGACTTTCAAAATAAAACAGGAAACAGAAACAAGACAGAACAAAGACAACAAATTCAAATCATGACAACTTTAAAGGTTGTGAGCTGGAGGAAAAGCAATATGGCACCCAGTTTTGGTCTGGAGACGTGTCCTGCTTTGACTGTTGTTACAACCCTGTTTACTTATTAAAGACATTAGATGCTCCTTCTTTATAACGCCAGGGTTTAATTCACGGTGTGAAGATCTGCTGGAAACTAAAGCTGTCGTTAAATGAAGAAGAAACCCTAAGCGTGTCTTCAGGGCTAAATATCTGCCAATTCTGATAAATACTGTTCCAATATGCAATTTTAATATTCAGTTCAATTAACAATCCATTCTTTAAACGAATTATTTCAGTTTAATTTAACTCAATATAAATAATTTCCATTCAAAGTAGAACTTGCATTAATAAAAAATTAAATCCGAGAAATAAAAACTAAAACAAATACATTTTGTCTTAAAATGATACAAAATTACATTAAGGGAAAATCAGTCCAAGAATTACACTAAATGTTGCACCTGAAAAAAAACTCTATTATTAAATGTATTATTAAGAGTCCAGATACTGAAGCCTTTTGAACATGAAATATCTCTGTGATCAGTCTCATTCACGTCTCATCAGGAAAGCAAACAGAAGTGCTTTCCATCATGTGCAACAATTTACTGAACCCAACAATATCCTGGAGCTCGCTCAATGTTGATTCAAACATGTTTTTGGACCAAACTCAAGAACATTAAGTCTCTGGCGACTCAACACTGCGAGCTTCAATTCGTGTGACATCGGCTGTAGTAGCTGAATATGGTCTCATCTATCCACTTGCGGAAATTGGACACTGCAGTGTAAACTCCAGGAAACTGAGCTTCGGCACAACCTTTGCCCCACGACACCACGCCATAGGCCCGGCCGTTGCACACGAGTGGCCCTCCGGAGTCGCCCTGTAAACACAGGGATAAAACACATGGACAAAGCACATCTCAATTAGCGCTGCCAGATACCATATGATGTGACATGATACTACAGCAGATGAGAATTTTCTATATTGTAGCTGAGACTGTTGTGAATATTAGCCCTGATAGCCGGAATTTGTAGAACAAAAAGGAAATTGGATGTTTCCCAACCTAAACATTTAAGTTCAGTTCCAATCATACGTTTGTGTTTGATGATTGTTCATCAAAACTCAAACAAATAGTTGTTTTTTAAAGCCTATATTTAATTAAAAAAAAGTGTTTTTAAAGCCCCACTTTTCAGAATACCCTAGTATTGTAACAAATGGCATTCAATTATGGCACAACGACTGTAAAGTGACATCTATAAAAATATAAAATCAACCAATCTTTGATGATTACATTTACAGAGGGAAAACCTCTATGCCTCTGTAAAGAAGCATGCATTCAAATATCCTGGTTCTTCTTAATTCTTGCTGGTGTTTTTTCTGACTAAAACTTTTTATACATTTTGATCGAGAAATGCGACAAATGATCTTTTTTTTCATTAAAATGCCATATGCGAAGGTTATTTTTATAAAGATTCATCAAAAGAATTGAACCCACTATTTTACATGAATAACAATATTAACTTATGTAGCCACAAGGGGGGCCAAGTCTGTGTATTCCTGTGCCAGTCCCCAGTCCAGATAAAATACAGGGTTGTGTCAGAAAGGGTATCTGGCTTAAAGATCTCTTCCAAACCTGTAAGGATCAGTGAAAGCTGATATGTTTTGGCGAACCATGAAGGTGTATGACCAAAGATGAACAACAATAATATTAGCTTAATAGATCAAAACACATAAATTTTAGTGTAATTGCTCACACATCTTATCATTTTTTTACTTGACAGAAGAGGCTCAAATCATTAAGTAAAACTACATTGTTTAGATAACTATTTTGCAATAACAGTTTTATAATTTATAAAATGTGATGTTTGTGATCAATGGAACTTTACAAAAACTAAAAGAAACAAAGTTGTTAACTTCTGCAAAGGCTGTATGGAGCACCATAAACAACACCATAAGCTGTGCAACACGAAATACATCAGATGTCAACACTGTCAGACTATCTAAAATATAACTTCAAACTAATTTTATAATGGACAGCCATTGATACAAGTCTAGAAATTTGCTAGTCTAAAACTTTTTAGATACAAGTCTAAAAAAAAGTGGAAAAGCTTGAATAGTTGAAGAGATGTCTCTGTATAAGAATTTTAAAGTCATACCAACCATTGTTATATACTAAATGCTGATGCTTTAGTTGATAGATTGAGGATTTTGGACACAAGATTTTGCAAACGTTTCTCCATGACTTATCAAAAACATTACCAGAGTGAAGAAAACTGAATTAAGTTTGTTCCTGTTTGTTTTGTTTTTCAAGCAATTAATTCCGTGTCTTTATCCAATCATCCATCCCTCCATCTTTCCATCCATCTTGCTATCCATCCAGTCATTAACCAACCATCCATCCAGTAAACAACCACTGATTCATCCATTAACCAACTATCTGTCCATCTCTCCATCCATATCAATGATTCATCCATCTATCCATTTACCAACCACCCCTTCGAGCAATTAATCAACGTTCCACAATCAAACGTTTGTCTACTCATCCATCCATCCATCCATCCATCCATCCATCCATCCATCCATCTATAAACAAACTATCTACCCTTTGACCAACCATTCAACTATCCATTGAGTAACCATGCATCCTTCCATCCATTTACCAAGTATTCAATCATTTGTTGACCAACCATCCATCAATTTATTCATTAGCCAACTATTTATACAGTATATTCCAGTGATTCATTCATCCATCTATTTCTTAAACAATAAAAACTGTTGACCAACCATCCATTTATCCATCCTTCTGTATCACCACCCCTCCTCTGATCCGTTCATTCATCAATCCCCCTTCCCTCTACTCCTTTTCAAATTACCCATCTACCCATCCATCCATCTATCCATTCAACCACCCAAAGAAGTAGATACGCTTCTTTTACCTGGCAGGCATCTTTTCCTCCTAAACTGTAACCTGCACAGAGCATGCTCTCGGTGATGCTCCCATTGAATGAGTCGCTGCTGTTGCACTTCTCCAAAGACACGATGGGAAGTGTGACGGTTCGAAGGGTGGATGGGATTTGGCCCCCACTGGGGGCCGTATATCCCCACCCTGACACCCTACACATTTTGCCCTCTGCGATGGTGGCGTCTTGCCGGGGCAGCAAAACCACAGATATGTAGCTGTTCAAGAAGACGGGAGCCTTTAGCTGGAGGGAGAGAGGACAGCTGGATCAGTAAACAGACCTGCTTGGAGCATCAGACAGAAGCTTTCAGCTCCGTACCTTAATAAGCATGATGTCGCTGTTGTTTGTGACGCTGTTGTAGTCAGGGTGCGGAAGCAAAATCTGGGGCTGGATTTCTTGCTCTGTACCTTCATAAACTGTCAAAGAGTAGTCTCCTGCCACAATCACCATTCTGTTTAACCTGCAAGCAGTAAAGGTAAGTTTAACATAGCAAAGTGACACATGTTGAATTATTATTGCTTAGCAAACAGGATCCTGCTGCATGCAGAAAATGATGCACAAGTGTTCTGTTGGGTTTCAGTTTCCCAAATTTGCTTCAATGTGAACACATAAAAAAAAAAAAATGAAAATCAGATAATCCTTAGTTTCCAGGTATCACAATGAATATAAGTGCCTAACAATAGTGAATTACTTCCTTTTTAAATCACAAATAGTCAGTTTCTTTAGGAAAACACATTTTATGTGTTTATTTGTTAGACGTGGAATCCCAAGTATTAATGTCTGTGTGCACGAGGAGGAGGCGGTTGGAGTGATGTGTGGCGGGAAGTCTTTTATACTGTACTTGGTGTGTTTGTGTGTGTGTGAGACACTGCAATGTTTGTTAAAAAAAAATCTAAAAAGTTTAAAAAAAAATGTTTTTTTTACATATGACGAAGATGAATAAAACAAAGTTGTTGATTTGAACATTTGGACAAGTTGTTTCTGATTTGTACAAATTTCAGTAAAAGCAACATTACAGTTTTTTTTCATACTATACCATGAGAACTCAACCAAGTCTCAGATCATCGTTAAAGGCAAGGTGATACATAAATCCTGATTAAGTGTGTATTTTTTTTAACAAAGAGGAGCATTTTCTGTGCCACAGTTTCTTAACAGATGCCTGCCCAATTCACCTTTGCTTTTGTAAAATTAATAAATGTCCTTTTCAGAAGCTGGTTTCTGTAAATGAGCTTTAGATATTCGGGTCTTGTCTGCCCAAATAAAGGAAGTAAGAATAGAATCAATTAATTTAAAAAATGACTTATTGAGAAAGATAGACAGACACTGAAACAAATATCCAAATTTAGGAATTAAAACCATCTCGACAATGTTTACTCGACCAAGTATTGAAATAGGAAGCAATTTCCACTTATCAATCAAGCTTTTATTTTTATCAATCAGACATTGAAAATTCCATTTAAAAATAAGCTAATGATGACGCGCCACACAAGGCAAGGTGGTTTCGTAGGGGACACGTGAGCGCCCCCCGAAAAAAAATCCTTTTTATCTCCCTATATACTAAGAACACCCATTTCCGTGTAAAATTAATGAAGTTTGCGTCAAGAAGTCCCTACCATCCTGTCACCTTGCTGCTACGATGACCGTATGTTGCGTGTCTGTGAACACGCTGCGCACGGGGAGGGGGGGGGTCTGCAGGCGGAGCAAACAACGAACAGGTAGAAAGGCGGGCCTTAGACTCACCGCTTATGGTTCCAGACCCCCAACAAACGAACAGTTGCTTCCTAAAACTTAATAATTAATAACTAGTGATGTTCTTCATCCATAAAATTTATATAATTTATGGGGTTTACTGGATTTCAAGAAAAATACATAAACAGAAAGGAGTCTGTATCATAGTGAATTTGTTTCCATCATCTCACTTAACTTAACTCTGGGTGTTTGACAGACAGAAAAGTCTATTCAAGGTTGTGGAAAATGGACAAAAGATCAAAGGAAACATCACGCTCATAAAGAATAAAAATAATTAGTTTAAAAATTTAAATAAATATTCTGTCTGGAACATTCTCATAAAGTAAAATGTTTTGTTAAAAAAACAATGTCGTTGCAAAATGAGGAAATAAAACACTTTATATTCTTAATTTGTTATTTATTCATTTGTCATCCTCAAAAAAGTATCGATAAGAGTATCGTTAAAATACCGGATCGATAAGCAGTATCAATAAGAGTAGTAGTACCGTTAAAACTTTAACGATACCCATCCCTAGTTAGTTCTTGTCTGGTGGCTTTTAGTTGCTCTGGGGCAGTGGACAGCAAGCATGTTTTCCTGAAGGCCCCCCAAAGCAAAACAACTTTTTCTGTAGTTCCCTTTGTGGCTTGGGCTAGTTGTTGGTGATAGATGTTGGGGCAGGACGAGCGACGGTGGGATACTGGCTTTATCCACCTCTGGTTAGACGCTTCACAGTGGATCAGTCAATCATCTGTCTCCAATGAGTCCCCAATCCCCAGAGAAAAAGACAAAGAACTCCTTTCCCGTGTCTTTGCGGCAAATGAGGCCTTCCCACTGCAGAGAAACCCAATGCAGTCATTCCCTGGGCGCCTCATTTCTCGATAGAGGTGTATCTTTAACTACGACCTATCCCCAGCCCGGCTGACTGTGAAGAATGCCTTCTGGATGCTCTGCACAGTGGGGTCTGTGTTGGCGCCTGATTGAAGATCCAGAGCAGAGTGTGAAGTTCTGGTGTTCTGCACAACTTCATCAGGTCCAAAGCACGACAGGAGCCTGCAGTGATGAGGCTGTGGTAACTGAAGACGAGCCGTCGCACGGAAGCTCATGGAAGCTCCAGAATCCTGTTTTCTGTCCTCCAAGGACTGACCCACAACGGCTCTTTTGAGAGCCACCCACAAGACCTTTAAGGGCGTAATTCTCTCTTTTTCACAGTTTTTTACTCAAAACATTTAAAGTACCACATTAGCTGAAAAAGTAGGAGACACACTTAAAATACGTGCGGGCAATGCAGCAATGTGCAACTTTGCCGCATGTATCATTTGTGTGCGTATCATAAATACGTGCCAATAACATCAGCTTTGCGTTTGATGTTTCAATGCAGGGGTCACCAACACGGTATCCACAGGCACCAGGTCGCCCCCAAGGGCCACATACTGTAAGTCGCCCGCAGGCATGTTCTAAAAATAGCACAACTAACAAGTGAGCTGCATCTAAAGTTTTTTTGCTATTCTTTTTACATCACACTTGCATTTATAAATAAATAAAAATGACTATCTTAAAAAATGTTTTCACCATACAGAGTTCCCTCGCTTCTTGGCGTTTCAATATTCCTGGTTGCACATACACTGATTGAGATGCTGTGTGAATTTCTGAGGAGGAGGAAGGAGATGAAGAGCAAACCGGCCTGTCGGCTTCCAGCAGCTGGTTCCACCTGTACCTGAATTTCTACTTCCGAAGTTCGTGTCCCTGCCTGGAGAAATGGCATCAGCTGACTCAGAAGCGGCCGAAAAATACCCTCACAAGCTGAGGAAGACGATCGCAGAGAATAATTATCATCTGGATGAATGAATGAATGATGGATGGATGAAACCCGCCTTTTCTTGAAGAAGCAACTTTTAAAACACGCTGCTGCCGATGTAGGTACCAAAACTGTTCGGCCTCCAATAAATGTTCGGGGACCTGACACTATGATGACGTCACACTACGGTAACCCCACTTGGACAAACTATGTAAATAAATAAGATGATAAAAAATAAAGGAAAGAACAGAGATGGATAAACACACAGACAGGCTAAAAAAAAAATAAAAGTAACTAAAAATCACTCTCACTAACTGGAATTTATCTTAAATGAGCACATGCAACTGTCAACAATCCTGAGGTTAAGAATGGTTGGCTAATGTCTTGTTACTTGGTGGGGGTCGGAGGTCATAATGGCCTCGTCTGTGGACGAATTTTGGGGCAGCAGAGACAGCAGCGTTTGTCATAGCAGACTCACCAACCCCCAGGAATATATTTATTTGGCATTTAAAGCATTTTATGAATTCATACTATCTTATTATTATTATTGTTATTTTTTTATTTTTACCCAGGATCATAGTTTTAATGAGCTCATTTACTTTTAGTGATTATGAACACTATTTCCGTAATAATCGAAGGTTAATTTTGATCTTTATTTTACTTTTATGTACATTTTGTTCTAACTCCAGTGCTTTACACAGTGACTAAGCTTGTCTCTGGGGTCTGGCAGCTTGCTTTGATCATGACGATCCTATGGTGATGCCCTTTGTGATCATGAGTGGGGTGGTCATTAGTGTGGACAGATCCTTATAACATTATTTTCTCACATCCACATCAACCCATATTTCTGTTCTTATTCTTATTCATATGTCATTTTGTGTTTCAGTGGGAGCCCTAGGAGGTTGGGGCATTATGTGTGTTTCTATTTATTTATGTTTAAAATGTATTTCTGTTCTGTATAGCATTTTTACCCACTTATGAAAAGTGCTTTATAAATAAAGTTTGATTTGATTTGAATTGTTGCTTTGTGTTGAACCCACACCGTCTCATGGCATCCAGCAGCAAAAAGCTCACAGACAACACAAGCCTCTAACTTTGCCTGTTTGAGTTAAACTCACTGCCTTTCTTTTTAAAAAAAAATAATGCTGATAATTACAAAATGCAATTTAGTGTGAAAAATAGGCCAAAACTAAATTGCAATTTAAAAGAAACAATTTAACTGTGCCCAAAGCAAAAGTAAAAGAAATCTCTGATTACATTCAAAAGGTATCCATCCACTTTTTCTTTTTTGAAAATGTAAAACCTTCAATAATGACAGGGAATCTTAAAAGGGTAAAAAGCTCCGAGTGTCATTGTCTGTTTTGTTTCATTCCAAGAATTTCTCTTGGATTTTTCTCATCCGACCCTGCACATACTGACAACCTGTCCAGGATGAACCCCGCCTTTGCAGGTGGTCCAGTGACCCTGCAACCCCAAAAGAGATTCAGCGGTGAAGGAGAAAGATGGATGGATTCTTCTCATCCTTTGCTTGTTTGTTGAGATTAATTAACTTAGCTTTGTGCTTGTTTGATGTCAACTGTTTCACAGCAGTAGTAATGTATGACAATGTTAGGAGATGAGGGGCCCTTGATGTTGGAATAAATGTAATGGAAGACCCCAGTGACCTTCCTGCCCCTTTACCTCCACAGTGATTGACGTACCACAGTGTTTATCACAGGTCAGGATGACTAGAATTGAGTAAACAACACTTATGAAAAACAAAAGTAAAATTATGTTTCTTCCCCCTCCCACAAAGGTCATATTCTAGATCATCATTTTATGTCATTTTTGACACAATTGGGCCTTTTTATTTAATTTTTTTTTAACGTTTTACTTCTTTGTTTTTTGTAAATCTCACCATTAACCTTTGAACTTTGGTCCATTATCGTGCTTGATATTTCAAGATGACCAATTACTGAGACGGTAAACTGATTCATGCTGAATAACAAAGGGTGTTCCATATCAGTTTGCTCCTGTTCTACAATTTGAAACAAACACAAACCATTGTGTGGAATTATGACTTCTTTTCTGCCTTTAATGTGTTTAAAGAGTGTTTTGTCACTGGGCCTTTTTTATAGTTCTGGGGTCAGATTGCAGTACTCCAATGTGTGTCCATATCAGTTTCATGTTCTTTCTTTTCTGTCCTAAAAATGTTGAATGTTTTCAGATCTTTACACAAAAAAGGTTTTACTGTGAAAATACAAAGAATGCTCCAAGGACAATGAAGCTTCTGCTTTTCTAAAAATGAAATCAAAGGAGTAAAGCCGGCTCACCCGATGTTGCAGTGTGCTGCTGTGATTACCCAGAATTTATTGATCAAGAAGCCCCCACAGAAGTGCTGGCGGTCCATCGTCTGTATCGACACGATGTACTTGATTGAATGCGGAACGGGAACGTAGCCTCCGACAATGCGCTCCTGTGCAAGGACCTGACCTGCGACGCAGACACAGAAGATGAGCTCTGACGAGATGCACAGAAACAGCCTCAGAGCAACACCCTCTAGTTTTTTGCAGCTGTGGCAGTACTGCACAAAAGGACCCCTATTCGGCAGAGTAATGACAAACAATCTCATCTCTGAGGTGCATCGACCGCTGTCTATAGAATGTGAGAACACAACTCCAGCTTGTCAAAGTCTTCCCTTTGTGTTGTTTGAACAAAGCACTTTGAGACGACTCTTGTCAATCCCTCAAATTTACACACAGTTGAATCAGGGCGTACATATAGGTGTATCAATACCACAATAATAAAAAAGAAAAAAGGATTAATAAATGTTTTTTGACACATCCTCAGATACGAGCACACAAAGGCGCTGTTGATTCCTAGTACCTGTTTTATTCTGAGTTCGATGGAGGACAACTGTCTGATTATTGACCTGGAAACATTGGATTAAGGAAAAGAGAACCGTGAAAACTTAAATTTCAGTTTCAGGTTGGTGCCAACCCTCTGAAAAAGTCAATAAGATTGTATTTCTCTGCAAATACAGATCCGATATCTAGTTGACGATGCTGATCCTTATCAGTGATATGCATGATGGTGTCAGAAGACATGTCTGCATGATTTTCGAACCATATCTTGAATTAGTTTATTGTGGATCATAAATACAAACACAATCAGTCTGCATAGAAAAAAAATGTGTTATTAACCATCTGTAACAATCACATACCATCATTTATCCATTCATTTTGAGACCCTCTAGTTCATGTTAGAGGTCACTGAGTTGCTGGACTCTCTCCCAGAAACTGTGATGCTACCTTCACACTGCCCTTAGCAACGTGAGTTTAAGCGACCATTTCTAATGAAAAGTTTATGTTAAGGGCTTCTAGATCTAAAACTGTTGTGTTCCTATGTAGCTGTGCAAGTTTGTACAACCGTTTTCTATGTACATAATGCACGCCCGCTGAACACACGTTGAAAGTTAAACCAGGTCAAACTGTTGACCAATCAGAGACTCAGATTTGGTAGTGACGTTTGGACAGCCTCTCTTTTAAATCCACGGAAGTGCCAACCATTTGAAAATAGATCATGAAGGAGACATTAATAATTGTGGTTTCTGCCTGGTCTGAATTATATTCCAAGTCTTTCATATTTCAGAAAAGACCTGTGAAAGAAAAAACCTGGAGCAGGATGTACGAGATTTGGACCGCTTCGACATCTCACACCAAGACTCTTCCAACTGTACATGGTGGACCTGTTTTGGGTAGCGACAGGTTCTTTGTAAAAAATAAAAACATGTGCTAAATGCACATTCAAGAACACGTGTTCTTCTAGTGTGAAGGCGCGTTCTGAAAGTGCGTCACATGCCCGGTGTGAACGTAGCTTCAGAATCCACATGGGGGACATCAAAGACTATATGTCCAGTATAAATATATGTTTAAGCTATAGTTTAAAGATAATAATAATGCCTCTTCTGTAATAAGATTTTGCTCTTTTGTCTGCTGTACAGTCTATGGGCTTTCACACTGTAATTGAACCACATCAGGGTTCACTTTAAAGTGGACATAGAAACATGCACTTTTTGAATGTATTATTGTCAAGCACTTTGCCTTTGAATCGAGTGCTAATCAAATATAACTTAATGAATTAGAGAATTTCAGAGTACCAAATTTGAGGGGCTTCTCATTAAGGAGTAATAAAAGAAAACTGTTTCCCTCAAACACATTTTTTTACTTCACTAATGAAGTTGAAACACTACCATCTCAATCTTTTCAGATTGTGCTTTATACTCTTTGGTAAATATGTACTTTTGAGATGGGGGGTTTTGGTGGGTCACACTTTAAACTTCACACTTAGTTTCACTGGAGCTTTGATGCATGTCATGTAGCATGTCCTGAATGTCCTTTTTTTCCTCCTGAAATCCTGTATAATTCATTTATCTTCTTATAGACTGCATATTGTTAAATTCCCTGTAAAGTAACATCCATTAACTCACTCCAGGTAGCCGCTGTGAAGCAAAAGGAGGCGTTTACGTGAGACCGACTTACCTGTCCCAGAGAGCATCGACATTGTTAAATCTTAATGGAGAAAAGAACTAAAGTTGTAGATCACAAAACCTGAGAAGTCTCTAAGGGGCAGAAATTGCTGTTAAGGATGAAACTATATCTCATTACTGCCCCAGATATTGATCTACAGCTATAATGAGCTGCAGTGGTGCGTGTCAAGAAGAAAGTGGAAACTTTCTGCAGCAAACGCAGGGCAGATTGGGGTGTTTGAGATTAATGCACACACGCTCATGTAGTGCTGAGCATCATGTAAGAGTCTCAGGAATCATTTCAGCCACTTTAAAAAAATTGTGATAAAAGACACATTTATTTTTATTTAGTGTTTTCAAATTAGTAAAACATTTATTTCATTTGGACAATAGAGGATCAGTGATGTGAATTTCTTTTTATCATTTTTCTTTTTTATCATAGACTGTGTTTTAAAGATTTGATTTGTCTGCATATAGAAACAGGCCTAAAAATGTTTGTGTTTCTTAAAAAGATCTGTTTGAAACCACTATTTAATAAACTCTTTAAATTATACAATCATGTCAGCTCTCTTTGCAAAAGTAAACAAAACAGCAATTGAAGTTTCCTCTTTTTGTTTCTTTGAATCAGGATTTATTAAGGGTTTTTCCTGACTGAGAAGGAGGGTCTCGGGACAGGGGTGCCCAGGTTAGCTTAGTCTGTTAAGTTTAGTTTAACAATCAGCTATTGTATTTAAGAACTGATTTTATGTTTTGTACAATAACCGGTGTGAAGCCCCTTGAGACAACTGTGCTAAATAAATAAACGTGAATTGAATTTACCGAAGTTCATTTTGTGTCATGTTAATGTTCAAACTTGACTTTGCAAATATCTTAAAAAAATTGAAAACTAATGTTTTTTAATTGTTTTTTTTTTTTTTAAGACAAGGTTTGCAGCTTTTTCTCGTCATTTTTAGATGGAGTGTTGGGTTTAAAGGAACAGTACGCGTAATTTCGACTCAGATTGAAAACAATCAGATCTGCTTGTTTTGTTTTGTTGTTATTGAGATAAAAACTGCAACAACAACAAAAAAACTAAAGTGTTTAAATATGTCAAATATGTATAATAAAGAAGTTAAATTTGAAACATCCTCAATCATAAATTAAAATCAGCTTTTTTCATGATGATAAAAAATAAGAACAAAAACAGTTTTTCAGTGTCCTCAAACTTCATTTAAAACTATTCCTATGTTATTGGAAGAGAAATTCAAATTTAAACAAAAAAAATGTTTTTTTACTTACAGCCAACAGCCGAGACTTTCAGCAGGATACAAAGCAATAAAGAGAGCAGCTCCATAGTGAGACAAAGGGAAGATTCGTCTGAGCGCTGGGAGTCTTAACCCGTCTAATCCTAGAGGAACCAGTCTCACATGGACTCTCGGGTTTCTTGTAGTTTTTATTTCTGTTTCCATGGCCACGACCTTGTCGAAGGCCTATTTATAATTGAAGCACCGTCAGCATGACGCCGCTGTCTTTGGGCCCTCTGTGAAATGCCCAGGTAACCCTACACACATGTTGGCTCTTTATGTAATAAAGTATTGTTGGTTTATTATGTAAAACTTAAACAGGGTAGGAACACACCTATAATTGATGGCTATGAATGCAAGTTTTTGTCATAAAACAGATATGTTGGCGTCAAATTGCTGTCAGGAGGACCAGTTTCTCTGCTAATTTGATTGAACTGCATAACATAGACAAAACTGTCTGCTGCTGCAATAAAATCAAAGTTATTGTGTAGAATTCATGTGGATTTGGGCAATAAAAATGTTATTTAATTAAACTAAATCACGTGTTTTGAGGAAATGAGCAGGTTTTTCTCTGGGGAGCCCCTGACCTCTGCTGGCTAATTGCTAAGTCCTCAGATGAAGCCTGACCTCTGCTATTCTTCTGGTGACACACAGATGTCCTTTTTACTCCTTTATCTCTTCATCATTTTATCATATTATCACTATGACCAACATTAACACACTTGGTCACAAACTTCCAGTAAGTTTTGGTTCACGTCCCTTTTTTTATGTTAGATTTAGGTTTCATGACAAAAAGTCTTCTAATGTTTTCATTTATGGGAGCTTTTACCAGCAGAACAGAATTATCTGATGTTTCCGGCAGATATTCAGAAGGTGTATATCATTCAGGGTTTTTTTTCTAGGATATTCCTGTTTGTACTTTTCTTGAGTTACTATGTTACCTTCTTGCCTTGAAGCTGAGTCATGGCTTCTGGACTAACAAGACTTCTTCCTTGAAATGTTCTACCACTCATCCAGGCGGTTCCATTTTCCGTCTAAAATGTAATTATTTTCCTATTTAAAAAATATATTGTGTTTTTTTAAAAAGAAAGACAAACAGAAAGATAAAAAGATTAATGTTTCTTTTTTCAACAAGTAGACATTCAGAAAGACCATCCTTCCATCTTCTTCACTTATTCCTGCTGAGGGTCATGGGATAAGTAGAGCTTATTGAAGAGGCTTAATGAGAACATGCCCAATAGTCCATCGCAGAGACACACAACCGCACACACTGACATTCACACTTTAGGAGCAATTTAGAGATACTGTTTAATCTACTAAATGTGTTATTGGACTGGGAGGAAGACGGAGTGATTGGAGAAAACCCGCCCATTCAAAAGGAGAACATGCAAACATGCAAAAAGAACCCAGCTGGGATTTGCACCGTGGACTTCTCACTTCTTACCACAACTCCAACATACAGCACATACAAGCGAATCAGATAAAATAAATATGAAAAGCACAGAGTTTTATTGCTTTGCAGCACAAGTTGTACAGACAGGGGATTGAATTGGTTTGTTGTGTTTTTTCTATGGTATCTTCCAGTGAAGCCTAAAGCTACGTTCACACTGCCCTCGGCAACGTGTGTTCGAGCGGCCACATCCACCAAGTAAACGTGTATAAACGTTCAAAACTCTCGCCATCACTACACACATTTTTAAAACAGTTTTCAGGGTCTATGTTAAAAAAACGCTGCCATTGAACGTGCAAATTAAACCAGGTCAAACTTTTGACTAACCCAGACCTCTGATTTTTCTGATTGTTTGAAAATCAATCATGGAGGAGAAATGACCAATTGTGGTTTGTGCCCAAACAGAATTTTAGGACACCTTGTCTTTTATTTATCAGAATAGAGATGGTGAAAAAAAAGCCTGGAGGAAGATTCTGCTTTGACATTTCGCACCAAGCGTCTTCCAACTGTAGGTGGCGCACATGCACTGGTAAACAGTAGAAAAAAGAAAAAGAAAAAGAAGCCCCTACCTGCTTGTCCAGTGTGAAACCTATGAGCTAAATGTGCGTCACATGCCCAGTGTGTCTGTAGCTTTACAGTTAGTGCAACCTTGCTAGCATTGTTTAGGACTTGAGGCAGAGTTACAAATCTGGTCATTCAGCATTTGATTCGTTTTTTTACAAGGTTTGCAAACAACATGATCTTCTAAACTTTATTTGGTAGTAATATGCTTTTATTTGTTTAGTCTTTTTTAGGTTTTTAATATGCTGATTATTTTTTACTTTTAAGTTGATCTGAACCACCATTATTACAGTTTTTGCACTTTTCACCATACGACAAACGTAGGGCAGAAGACAAAAACGATCATGTCGGCTTATTTTTAAAAAAAATCATTTTCTCAATATAATGACCTAATAACTAGCTATTAACAGATGACAGCAACTATTTTCTCAAAATAACGAATTAAAAAATACAGCTTGTTTTCTTCAAATCCCGGCCTAAAAACTGTTATCTTAATCAATCAATCAATCAATTTATTATTTGTATAGCACCTTTTAAGCAGAAGCAACCAAAGTGCTTAACATAAAATCACATAAAATTAGGGACAATATGATACAATAAAGAATCAATAAAAGCAATAAAACAATAAAACAGTAAAAGAATAAAATTAACTAGCTGACCCACTAAATCCGCTCACTGGAGTTAAAAGCCTGGCTAAAAAGATGAGTTTTTAAAAGTGACTTAAAATCACTGACGGTTCTGGCTGACCTCACAGAGAAGGGGAGAGCATTCCAGAGTTTAGGACCTGCAACTGAAAAGGCTCTGTCTCCCCGAGTCACAAGCCGAGACCTAGGAACCACTAAAAGCATTTGATCTTCAGATAGGACTCGACATGGATGATACACATGTAACAGCTCAGAAAGATACAGCGGTGCCAGACCATTCAAACATTTAAAAACCAAAAGTAAAATCTTAAAAGTGATCCTAAAAGACACAGGCAGCCAGTGAAGAGAGCGTAAAAGTGGAGTGATATGCTCACACCGTCTGGTCCCCGTTAACAGGCGGGCCGCCGAATTCTGAACCAGCTGGAGACGGCGGAGCAGAGACTGGTCGATACCACTGTAGCGAGAGTTACAGTAGTCCAGTCTGGAGAAGATCAAGGCATGAATCACTTGCTCCACAGCATGAGGAGGTAGATATGGCTTGACTTTACTTATTAGCCTCAAGTGATAAAAACTAGACTGGACTACTGCACTGACCTGCCTGTCAAATTTAAAATGTCTGTCGAGGTTTACCCCAAGATTCCTAATAAAAAAAGCATCTGAGGGGTCCAGGGGGCCAACAGCAATACAGCAGCCTGTCAGCAAATCAGTTTTTCCAAAAACGAACACCTCTGTCTTGTTTTTGTTCAGTCAGAGGAAGTTCAGCTCCATCCAGGATTTGATTTCCGCCAAGCACTTCTGTAAATTGCCAAGACCCTCAGCTCCTCCAGACTTTAAGGAAACATAGATCTGGATGTCGTCGGCGTAGCAGTGGAAGGAAACATTATGTTTCCTTCCACTGCTAGACCGAGAATAAAAGAGGGCCTAAAACTGAGCCCTGGGGTACACCATGCTTGAGTGGAGCTTCTGGAGAAGAGTGCTGTCCAACATGGACAGAAAAACTCCTGCCACATAAATACGACTTGAACCAACTGAGTGCTGTGCCCTTCATACCAACAGAGTGCTCCAGTCTGGATAATAAACCACTGTGATCCACTGTGTCGAAAGCAGCAGTTAGATCTAAAAGTATTAAAACAGTGGAGGCCCCAGAATCCACAGCTAAAAGAAGGTCATTACACACCCTGAGCAGAGCGGTTTCAGTGCTATGACAGGATTTAAAACCAGACTGAAACTTCTCAGAGATATCATGTTTTGTTAGATGGTCCTGTAATTGAAAATAAACCACCTTCTCTAGAAATTTTGAAAGAAAAGATAACTTTGAAATCGGCCTAAAGTTTGAAAGAACATTAGGGTCAAAGTTATGCTTTTTCAAATGGGGCTGCACAACAGCATGTTTGAAAGCAGCTGGCACACACCCCGAAACAAGGGAAGAGTTAATGAGACCAACTATCCAGGGGCCTATGGCATCCAAGACCTCCTTCAGGAGTCTGGGGGGAACACAGTCACCTGGGCAGGAGGAAGGCCTCAGGTGCTGAACTATCTCAGAAATCTCAGAGGAAGTGACAGACTCAAAGTGATCTAAAACAGCAGGTGGTGATGTTAAAACAGAGGGGTCAGGGGTACAAGGAGAGGGTAAAAACCGGACGGCACTGACCTTGTCAGTAAAAAATGATAAAAGCTGTTCACAAAGTAAAACAGAAGGAGTAAGACAGGATGAATTCCCAGGACTTAAAAGAGACTTTAAAGAATTAAAAAGGGCCTTAGGCTTGCTGATGTTCTCAGACACAACATTTGACATAAACTGGGTCTTGGAACTTTTCACAGCAGCCTGATACTCAGTCAAGGAGTTTTTAAAAATCTGTAATGAAACACGAAGCCCGTCTTTTTTTCCATTTACGCTCCGCGCGACGGCCGGAGCGCAGGAGCGTTCGTTGATCCAAGGCTCTGGGGCCGATTTACAGCGTTTCACCTTAAATGGAGCAATAACATCTAAAATGCCCACACAAACAGAGTTAAAATTGTCCAGGAGCTCATCAACGTTTCCATTATGGGCGTCCACGGAGGAAAGCTCAGAGGCTGAGAAAGCCGCTGAAAACTGCAGCGCCGTCTGCGCGTTCAACAGGCGGCGGGGGCCCGCGAGGGCGCGTGAGTCAGGCGGCAGCTTTAAAAGCTCAAATTCAAATAATACGGGCAGATGATCCGAAAAACAGGCATCAACAATCTCCTTGACATCTCCATGTAAACCCAGAGTTAAAATGATATTCTCAACAACCATTTTTTTTAATAAAAATGATACTTTTCACACAGAACATCACACACCCAGCAGACATGACCTTATTGCTAAAAATGATGCCAGGAGTACAGCTCTAAAAAAAATTGACCAAAGAAAACAGAATTAATTGATTTGTAATAATATTTAATTAAATCAGTTAAATGAAAATAATGAATTAATTTAATTTTGTTTATTTGAATTTTGTTTTGCCAAAGTTGGCATTGGGCTTTTAGCTCTGCATTTTTTACCAGTTAACCTGTCCCTTGGTTGTTGTTTTGTTTTTTATCTTTATTTATAATGTTGGTATTAGGGAGCCAGTTTAGCTCGTGCTGGTTTGCGTCGCCTTCCGTCCGTGAAACCAGGGTTTGAATCCGGGCCACTCCTTGTTCCCTTCTCTACCTCTGTGCCGGTCCCAAGCCCGGTTGCGTCAGGAAGGGCATCCGGCGTAAAACATTGCCAAGATTACCATGCAACTTGTTCGCTGTGGCGACACCTGATGGGAGAAGCCGAAAGAGGAAGATTTATAATGTTGGTATTAATTAATTTGATATAATATTTTTTATTTAACTACTCTTTTTTGTAGTTGTTTTCAGATTTCAGTTTCAGTTTTATTTAGAAATAAATACATAAATAAAACGTGTCTGATTCAAATGAATCTGTGTTACATTAAATTTTCATGTTTTCAACAAAAGAGGTCTGTCAAAGGTTTTTCTGGCTGTAAAATGCTGGAGTTCAGGTTGTTTGAAAACAGGTGTATGTTCTTTTCCAGCTTGATAAGCAGCAACATTTACAAATCTGCAAACCTCCACTTGTCTTTCTGCGATTATTCCCACAAACCGAGCCAATTCAGAACAGGATTCATGTTGTTCTCTTTAGTCCTTTCACGGCAAAGGGACTTTAGTTGCAACTTTTGGATTTTTTCTCAGCTCTCTTAGATTTCCCACCACTAATCCTAAGTAAAATGCATTATTTCTAGTCATTTTTACAATGGTAAACTAAAAAAAACTAAGAACTCATTGGACGTTTTTTTTCCTTTGTTTTGTTTTTATGCAAGTGCACATCAAACTAAAATAATAACCCCTTCATGCCTGACTTTATTTCCATTCATAGGAAAGAATTGTTGAACGTTTTCTCTGTTCAAGGTGATGCTAAATTAATTGTAGCCCTGGATTTAATGGTGTGTTGCAAACAAGTGACAGAAGGGGTTCAAATGAGAGTTTTCTGCTTCCATTGTCAGAATAAATTTGTAAAAAATTGCTATTGTCTACATTTTTTAGTGAGCAGGTTCATACGGTTTTGTTCTTATATTTAAAGGAAATTTTAAACGTTGATTTTTAAACGCATCTTTGTTATGCAGCAAACAGATGTTTTTTTTTTATGTTCAAAGATATGAAGGTGATGGAAAAAGATTTGGGTTATTGTGGCATGGCGGGGGGGGGGGGGGGGGGGGCTTTTATGTGCAAACCAGTTTAGAACAGACAGTCCAAGAAATGATTGTTCCTCTGGGTCCTGTTGTGTTGTTGGAGGAGGCTTTGCAGGATGATGTGAGCGTGTTTCTGTAAGAACTCTGTCAAATCTACGAGAACAAAAGATGTTTAGTTTACTGATGTTGTCTCGTGCTTTCATGCACGCAATTGGGATTTCTTTTAACTATTATTCAAACGTCATTAATTCAAGGGCAATGTCATGTTGTGAACAGAAAGATGTACTTTCTCTGTTACCTCATGACAATAGAGAAGAGAAGGCGTTCCCACCCTGTGTGTCCAATCTCCAAACAATCTAAAACTCACAGAGACATAAATGGATGTTATGCAAGGTGATCCGTTTGCTTTGTTAATTAGTGGGTCAGCTTCACTGTAGCAGCACTATACAATCACAGTCAACAAAAAGATGGAAGGATAACTCCAGCTAAAGATTTATGTGAGGATACAGTTTCTCTATAAAGGGAAAAGGGAGAACACTGCTTTCATCAGTTTGAGGGACTCTGAACATTCTGCTGTCTTGATTCTTAAGGTGAGCATGTATAACATTTTTAATTTCCTGGTTTACACTAAATTATTTCCCGTCAATGATGGGATTTTTTTTTTTGGTTCGACTAAGTTCCCGGACCCTTTCCGCATCGGCACCCAAGACTTTAATCGTTTAAACTTGCTTTTAACCCACAAACATAACAGAGTCGGATTTTAAGCACTGTCATGATTTTTCTTGTTTTGTGTGAATTAATGCTATTTTGTGTTTTTTCTTATATGATATCCGTGAGTCCCTGAAAGTCAACCTTAAATATAATGTATTTTTGTTGTTATTATTATTAAATTTCAGAAACATTTTTATTAGTGTTAGATATCTTTAATGTTCTGGTCAAAAACAAAATATCAGTAGCACTAAAGCTGATGTTTTTTGAATTTCAGGACAAATTTACCAACATGAACCTACAGAACATCTCCAGAGTTCTGTTTCTTATGCTGCTGTCATCATTCTCGTGTGAGTTTGTCAGCAAAAGTTTACTTTTTCTATTTTCTATTTTATTTTGTTGGGGTTGAATTTAATTTTCAATTAAACCAATTGAAAAAGTGGGCATATTACTGTTCTCCAAGTTTCCCGTTCAAATGACAAAAGAACAGTTCAACCGACTTTTGTTTTGCTTTCTTGTAACAATAAAGTTATATCCAACAACAATTCTCTAAAATGCTTGCTTGTGGCTGCTTTTTAGCAGATGTGTTTGCAGGAAGAATCATTGGTGGTCAGGAGGTCCAGCCGTACTCCATCAAGTACCAGGTCTCCCTGCAGACTGAGAACAGGGACCACTACTGTGGAGGAACCCTGGTGGATGAGCAGTGGGTGGTCTCTGCTGCCCACTGCTGGAGACCGTGAGTACTGACACTGTTTAAGAAATGAAAAAGCCCTGAGATGAGAAAGAGAGAAAGTTTTTGTTATATACTTTTAGAACTTTTTAAAGATAAAAATAATGTGAAATAAAAAAAAAAGATCTCATTTAGTCATGAGAAAAATACTATGGAATTTGCATCTCCTGATTAAAATGTATGTAATTTAGCTTTAGCATCAAGTGCACCATTGCAGCTTTTCATGCAGTGGCAGAACTGAGGTTCAACACAACAGTTCTAAAATATGTTTTCGGTTAGACAAGCTCAAAACACAGTTACTGTTGCAAATGGGCACTTCAACGGTCTATGAATCGCAATTAAAATTTGATGTCATAAGTGATTGCTGATGGAATTTAAAAAAAAAAACATGAATTTTGCTTCCACCCATCACTGCATCTTTATGCATAAAACAGGAAAAGAACACTAATGTTAAGAATCCAATAATTAGAAAGTATTAAAATGATCTGTCCTTGCATCAAGTAACTTTTACTTAAAAAGAATTCTGATAAGATATTCATGTCTAGAAACAAGGAGTTGCACACAAGCAAAACCTCGTTGTGAGTCAGAAGCTAATGCCATTTGAAAAAGATTGTAATTGTGGCCTAGAAAATACGCAGCGTGAGCAACAAGCTCCCTGCAGGGTTGCTCCACACCAAGAGTCCTGCCCACAACTCAGAGGCCAATTTCTAATGACCTACTACCGCTCTGCAGAAACTATGTCCAAGAAAATGACACAGGGTTTTTGGATTTTGTCTAAAAACACCATAATAATTTTTAAAAAGACTAATGTGAATGCTTTCACAATAGATCAAAAGATGATCAGTCGGAGTGGATATTTAAGAAAAAAATTAATTGTTTTCATATCTTGACATTTGGTAGCGCTATCAAACCTGTCTTAAACTCCAGGAACAGTAAATGTAATACTTTTACTTGTTGCACTGAAAACAATAAAATAAAGAGAGACTTTAAACTTCCAACTGATCCTTTTCAAACTATTTACATTTAAGAAAATGTTCCTGTTGTGTGGATGTGATGTCTTTATGTTTTAAGTTTGGACTCTCTGTGACTCACAGGAGCTACCTGATGACCGTGGTGCTGAGCGAGCACAGCCTCATCGTCACCGAGGGGTTTGAACAGGTCTTCAACGTCTCAAAGATATATGTCCAAAACTACAACTACAGGACGTACAACAATGACATCATGCTGATCAAGGTTAGCGGAAAACAGAGCAGGCCCCTCAACAGCCTCAGTCAGCTCCTCTTGTAAACTCTGGTTTGTGTTTCAGCTATCTCGTCCGGCACAGCTGAACGCTAACGTCCAGCCAGCTAAGCTACCAGATGACAACACCCCCTCTATGAGCGGGGCCGTGTGCACTGTGAGCGGCTGGGGTGTGACACAGGTTTACAGCTTCACCCTCTCACCTGTACTCCGGGCTGTGGACGTGAGAGAAATGTCTTTCTGCAACTGGTACTACTGGGGGAGAATCACTGAGAACATGCTGTGTGCCGGATCTATCTACGGTGGAAAAGATTCGTGTCAGGTATGGCAACGAAAATGTCTGTATTTTATTGTTGCTGATACAACAAAAGATACCTCTGGCACACGGTACCCATGAAACCTCCATTGTGGATCCTGCCATTAGGTGTCTGATGGAAGAAATTTTGCACCTCGTCTTTTGCACCTCACCAGGTTGTGACAATTCCCACTCCGATCATCCTTTGATGTATTAAAAGTTTTCCCAGTGGTCTTTTTAAATATTGTTATGCTGATTGTAGCCTAAATCAAAAATCCTGTGTCATTTTTTTGGACATCGTTTGTGCAGAGCCACAGTAGTTCATTAGAAATTCGCTTCTGAGTTGTGGACGGGACTTTTGGCAAAGAGTAATCCTGCCCCCACTTTTGTACCCGCTAGCTTACAACCCCTCACAAACCCCAGCCTAACATTAGCGGTGCAACAGAAAATGGTGAGCAATATTGGAGCTATTCAGCCGTACAGGATTGAGTCAGATGTCAGCTAAGTCGAGAAAAGCAAAGACCTACATAATCTATTCGTCTGCAAGGGAATGCATCAGATGTTAAAAACACCAAAAACACTATTTTCATCGTACTGGGTCAAATATTTAGTCTCCTGTGAAAGCAAATCAAAAGACATCAATGTGTGCATGCTTTCACATTCCTCCCCTACTCATGCACAGATTTTGGGACTCTTATAGTGAAAGTACTCTTAGTGGGGTTGCTCAGAGGATTAGCAGGATTTTGGGGTTTTCTTTGCACTTCTTTATCCTCATTTGTTTCAATCAAATCCCTCTTAACCCTTGTGCTATCTTAGATGACTCCACCCTTACATTGACGTGTTCTCCCTACCATGACAAAGGTGGATAAAGGTGGAAAGATTTCATGTAATCCATGGACACCAGTGAAGATCACAAATCATTGAAGAAAAAAGATTCAGCACACTGTCTTGTGGGGTCTATATGACCCAACTCCCAATGTCAAAGTGCCTAAGATGGCACAAGGGTTAAAGGTGTTTTTTTTTCTTCTTACTTAAAAATCTGCTGATTTGTACTATTAAATAGCTGACACTGCAAATATGAGGAAAAGGTTTACAACTGTCTGACATGGGCTGAAAGTACTTCTTGTGTCCTCACAGGGCGACTCCGGGGGTCCGCTTGTCTGCAACGATTACTTTGAGGGTATTGTGTCCTGGGGCATCAGCTGCGCTAACCCATACTTCCCCGGCGTCTACACCAAAGTGAGGCAGTACATCAAATGGATCACCTGGATTATTAACAATGACTCTCCATGAGCCATCACTGAAAAGCTTGTTCTCAATATTGCTTCTATTGTTTGATGTAAAGGTAACCTGTTGATCAAAGTTATGTCTAAAGGGGATTTGGGGTCAGTTTTTTTCACAATATATTGTCCCTCGCCAACACATGACAGTGAGAAGTATCTGTAGAGGTCAAAGGTTAGTCAGTTAGTGGAAACTTTGAAATAGACTCATTTGACTCAAATCACAAGTTTGACTGATACAATTTGCCACACAGAAGCTCTTGATTTTGCAACTTTGCACAGAAAAACATTGGGACAAAGAATTGACATTTAAACCTTTCTAGTGCTATTACATCCACAAGACAATCCAGAATAAAGCGTCTGATGACAACAAAGATGAGCTGTTTGTTTTATTTTTTAAAGTGTTTCCATTTTCTTCAAGCATTTTATTTCTCACCATAAAAAATAATAAAAAATAAAGAAGATCTCTGCCTCTGAAATATTTTTTAGGAAGTACAGAAGACCTAGCATGGTTGGAACCTATAATAATTCATAACCAAAATTACTCACCATAATACATTTCAGACTGCTCCTTTAGGAAATATTTAAAGATGCCGGACATTTCTGACCTGTAAATGTTATAAAAAATCAAATATCTCCTTCCAAATCCTTTGTTAGATAGGTTGCATAAATAATTAAACGTTAATGAAATAGCTTTATGTGATGAATACATTTTTTTTTTTTGGTCCAGGAAATTTCTTTCCGTCATCTAAATTTTTAAACTGCTGAATCCCTTTTTTGGGGTTGCTGGAACGTTCCGACTCATGTAGAGCAAAGGCGTGTTGCAACCTGGAACATTCTTTTTTCTCTGTAATCTTTTAGGGCAAGATTTTTTACCCATAATATACACTCAAAATGCACAGAGGCT
This sequence comes from Oryzias sinensis, assembly GCA_037389245.1. Taxonomy (NCBI): domain Eukaryota; kingdom Metazoa; phylum Chordata; class Actinopteri; order Beloniformes; family Adrianichthyidae; genus Oryzias; species Oryzias sinensis. The sequence goes on from CM074492.1 coordinate 22,614,605, forward strand.
TGTTTGGCCATGAGATACTGAAAAACAAAACCCAAGCATCAAAAAATCTCCTTAAAAGAAAAAAGGAAAAACAAACCAAAGCCAAATTGCAGAAGCATAATATCAATTAATAATTTAATTTAAATATATTAATGAATTAAGGAACAGTGTTGTTAGTATTGTTCATATTTATAACAAAGATCATGGTCGTAAATTTAAGAACTAATGTTATTGTAGGCATTTTGAATAAGCACAGACGTAACAGTTTCATGGTGAAAATAACAATAGTAGGAGTAATAAGACTGATTTTGATTTTTGTTAACCTATGTGTGCATTTCCATTAACACAAAAATTAATACGTCCTTGATATGGTACCTGCAACTGTACCTGTAAAAGTTTTTTCACTCATAATTCAAAGTGACATGCAATTCTCAATAGGCAATTCAATTTTCCATTTGATCACGCATTTTGCAATTGGCATTTCAATGCATTTTGTGATTTAGAATTCAAAATGAACAGTAATTAAAATTAACTGTCACGGTTTTTTGATACTAAAATTCAAATAAAATGCATTTTGCAACTTTTAATTAATTATGCTTTTTTTATTATTTTATCATTATGACTTCTAAATCGCAAAATGCATATTTAAACTGGGACTAAACAGGGATATGGTCAATTCAGAATTGAATATTACTTTGGGTGAAACAAAACTTCCATATCTTAGAGACTTAGGGACGTAGTCTGGAAACCCCCAGAAAAAAAAATTCTAACATTGATGGAAAGAATAATTACAAATAAAAAAAATGTGTTAATCAAGCTAATGTTTTCAGCTGAATTAGATGTATTTATGCATTTTTCATAATATACTGTGTTAAAAATAACTTTATTTCTGTCACATCATTCCTGTAACCTTCCAGTGCAAATTCTGACCAAAGCTCAGCAGGAACCTCCAAGTCCTACCCTGCGTCTATGGTCCTGCCTCAATAATCCAGTTTTTATGTCACAAATAAACTACTTAGCATTATAAAGACAAAATAAGAAAAATAAAATTAATATCCACACAAAATAATTAACTTTCCTTAAAAGGCACTGGTATTTTTCCCCGCCCCTTTAAAATCATTCCGCCAATCCTGCCTGTTTCTCAGGATGGGTCAAGGGGATTATTCTGATGCATTCAAAGTATATGCGTAACAAGAAAAAGATAACAATGATACTGGGATCCAAACAGCTCTAACTCAGTGTGTTGCAACTATTACCGTTAATTACAAATGAAGATTATTTTAACTGCACAACACAAAATAAATGCGTTAAGGCGCTGAGGCCTGAAATATACAGTGTCGTGGTTCCCACTCGTTGGAGAGGGCCATGAATGTATTTTATCTAAACTAATGACCATAGGTCCTTTGCGCATGCTCAGTTGCAGTTGTTTTGTTTAACTTTGCTCCTCGCAGCTCTTAAACTCCAGCTTTGTGAGGCTGACCTGCACTTCCGGGGCTTTAAAACGGCTCTAAAAACCGTTCTGGGCTCACAATGTCTGTTAAACACGCTATTAGCCGAGGGCTGGAGTTGGGCCGGTCGATTTTTCAGCTGGGTGTCCTTAAAGCAGGTGGTCGGGTCGCAGCGAAGCTCCGAGCTGACCGGGTTCGTGCGGGCCCGGCCTTCCGGACCGCTCAGCCTCAGGCTTTCCTGCCTCTCCGATACCGGTATTACCGCACCTCACTGAGGGGTCTGGCAGCTCAGCTCCAGTCGGCTGGCTTCGTCAGGAGGTTTGCCGGAGGTTCACCGCGGAACAGAGCTGTCTTTCTGGCGTTTGGCCTCGGTGTGGGATTAATCGAGAAGCAGATTGAGGACGACAGGCTGAGTTTGGCAACGTGCAATGAGATAAAGGTATGAATTCCTGCTGTTATTTTAAGTCTGAGCCTCAATTAGATCTGACATTTTATATTTGCGTTTTTTATAGCGACGGTTTTATCTATGGCAAAACTTACTTATAATAGCATTGACCTTATTATCATTTTTAGAAAAAACAAAACTTAGAACATAGCTGTGTAAATCTGTTGTTCAAATAAAATAAATTGACAAGTTTAATTCTTTCATTTATTGGGTATAATGAGGTTAGTATTTATAATAGTAAAATATGTTTTAATTGATCATTTTTGATCTAGTTTTAAAGCGTTTCCAGTGGTCTTTTCATTAGGATTATTCCATTTAAAAAACGTTTGTTTTCTAGGACATAGTTTCTGCAGGGCAGCAGTAGTTTATTAGAAATTCACCTCTGAGTTGTGGGCGGGGCGGGACCCCGCCCCCTTCCTCTCCCAATTGCCGAGAGCTCTCTGTTTACATGCTTTCCCGCTAGCTTACAGCCCCCACACCCTCATCCCTAGCAGAAATGGCGAGCAATATTGGAGCTATCCAGAGGTAAACAAAAACGAACACGGATCTTTGTCTGCAAGTTGTTGCTATGGAATGGAGCAGAGCAGGGAGCTTGTGACCTGCCTAGCTTGTTTTTTACGTCACAAATACAATATGTTTTCAAACGGCATCGTTTCGTCTGCTCCTGATACATGTCAATGTAAAATGAACTGACAGTGCAAGGTCATCCCTGGAAGTGACAAACTAAGTTATACTGCAACTGACAACAACACAAACTTTAGAATAGAATACAACTTTATCAATCACTTGTTACAACCCCTTGTAACAACAGCAAATAAATAACAAAAAAATAAATAAAACACTAGAAAAGTGAATAACAATAACTATTGACCAGTCTCAGGTGTTAGTGTAATATCTGACAGGAGGGAGGATCTGCAAAAGTTCTCATTCCTGTAGCTAAGTGTTCAAGTCTCTGACTGAAGGAGCTCCTCAGTGCACCTATTGCAGTAGATCCTGATGATGAAGAGGAATCTCCAGAATGGAGCTGGATCTCCACACTGTTCCTGTCAGTGCCATCATAAAATCTCTACAAGAGTCCTGCAATTTCTGAAGGACCTCAGTCTCCTTAGCCTCTCCTGCCCTCTGGTCGCTTCGCTAGCAGCATTTTGTTGTTGCCAAGCAACAACAGCTGATAGTGTAAACCAGGGGTGTCAGAATCCCCGGGGGGTATTCCAGGAAGCATGTTTAAACTAGCCTGACTCTAAGCCCGAACTCTGGCTGAAATCCGCCTGAACTTGCTTACTCTGGGTATGTCGGTTCCAAAAGACCGGATATGAGTTGGCGTAATTACGCTCGACTTGGCAACCCTGGGTTAACGCACGGTACATAAAGACATTCTCAATAGATCGCCGATTTCTGGAGTCACCATGGAAACGCGTGGAGAGAAAAAAAAGAGCGCGACACTTGAGACCGAAGTGAGACGGAGTCTGAGATTTTAATGACGGCGGATAGAAATTATAAGTCCATCAAAAAAGTAACACGGCTGAAAAATAATATAAATAATTTAGTTAAATGAATTCAAACTCAATAATTGTTTATACAACTCAAATTTACATATTTATCTAACTAAATGTCACATTACTTCATTAATCTTTTTTCCATCTTAATTATTTATATTTCTTGAACTTTTATATGCCTAAGATTGAGCCGGCAGATATGCTCATTTTTATAACAAAAAAAGAATGGGGAAAAAATGCACGGAGTGCAAAAATTCATCACAGAAAATTCCATCACCGTCATAACAGGTGTGGGTGGTAGGGGTGCTATATAAACTCATCATCCTCTCTTTTACTCTCACTCATGGTATAGAGACGTAAGCATAGTAGGACAAAATAGCTCGGCTAAACACGGTGAGACACAGTAAAATAGCTATACAACTAAACACATTTTGTAAAAAACCCACACTTAAACCCAAATCCGTCCAGACAGGCAAAGGGAATGATATCCCAGAATCCCTTGCGGTGCCGATCTAACAGCAGCATCAAAGTTACACCTACTTAATTGAATTAATTTGAACGAAAGGAAAATAATTGTCTGAAAACTATGTGTTATTTTTAAGGTGACCTAACAAAAAAATGATTTATCTTAACTGAAGCAAATAATTAAGTTAGATCAAAGTAAAAAAGTTTATCTTTCCAACATCAATTTGTGGTCTTATCACCCTCTCATGGTGGAAAAAGTATTATCTGAGCTTTTTCATCCACTAAATCATCTTCAAATGGACACGCCATGCTGCTTAACTTCTCTGTAAACAAACTAAGCTTCAACTAAACCTGCTCCTGACCAGGTTATGTTCAGAGCATGAGTTGCCATGGTAACTTGACATACCCTGAAACATACCTCCATTTCTGGAACCGAAAACTGAGGTTATCAACTTCCTTAGCCTCAAACTTATCGTGGGAGCTAGCATAACCTGCTTTCTGGAATACCCCCCAGGAGGGTTCCCCCAGGCCTTGAGGGTCCAACATGTTTTTCAACCAACCTGCCATTGAAGCTCCTTATTGGCTAAACACACCTGATCCACAAGTCATTATCAGCAGCAGCAGATAAGGCAGGATTTTTGAGAAACCAGCAGGAGACTGGCACTCGAGGCCTGGAGTCTGACCCCCCCCTGCTGTAAATGATGCACCTGCAGCTCGCTTGAGACCCAGAAGGGGTGGAAATTAGCCCAAAATGGGGTAACATGCATGCCATCACACTCATTATGTGAAAAAATATCCATGTCCACCAAAAACAGGTTAATAAAATGAAAGTAACAAAACAAAACCAAGGAAGTTAGCCTGAAGGTCAATAGAGTAAATGTAAACCCATTAGCAGTAGTTTAAGCAAAAATAACTGGTTTGATGCTTCTAGGTTTGTATAAATTCATGAGACAATTTTTAAACGATGATACCACACTGGTAGTTTGTCAAGCTTCTTAATTCTCAGAGCATCGGCTTCTACAAGGCTGTTTTAGTGTTAAAAGTTAAGTGTATAATTGTAGATTTCAAAAGGACACTTCATTTACATACCAAAGTAAAGACTTTGAACAATGCTTTAATGAAACCTCAATCTAATTTCTCCTGAACTGCAGGCAGTGTTCAGAAAGAAGAAGTTCCAGAGTCCGCTCAAGCCCTTGGCCTATGGATACAAACTGGAGGATTACATTGTTGGAAACCAGATTGGGAAAGGATCCAACGCAGCTGTGTATGAAGCTGCACCTCAGTTTTTCTGCTCCAAGAAAAGCGATGGTGAGCCCGCCACGGTGCAGATACGAGACAGTGAGGGCGAGGAAGGAAATCGCGTCATGCCATCTCTGACTTGCTGCTCTCTAAGGAACTTCCCACTGGCAATCAAGATGCTGTGGAACTTTGGGGTGGGTCATGACCAGCACCCATGTATGTGGGGAAGGGAAAAAAGGTCGCTTTCTGACCAGTGTTGTGATTCTGTGTTTGCAGGCAGGGTCATCAAACGAGGCGATCTTTAGATCGATGTCCCATGAGCTGGTTCCCACAGACCCCCTCGCTCTGGCGCCAGCAAAACAGCAACTTACTTTAGACGGGTAAATATGTTGACGAATTCAAAGGGCTGCAACGAATCATTACTGAACCTGATCACTAGCCACAGTTGGGTGTGTTTTATTCGGGAGGAGGATGATCGGTTAGCATGACACTTGAATAACACGCTCCTTGAGGTACCGTAACTCTTCCACCAATTACGAGACCAACTTGTATCAGCTGATTCTGACGTGGAGATAAGTGGATTTTCTTAGCGGCTTTGCATAGATATGTAACGTATTATGAACATAAAGGGATGCATCACAGCAATTTAAAAAGATGACAAAATCCATCAGAGTTTATAGTGGCAGATATGAGGCCATACTGCCTTGTGGAGAACAAGGGATTTGAATATATACCATAAAAGAACAAGCAAAATCCCATCGCAACACAAAAATCATTCTACAATTTTAAGAGCAGGTAGAAGAATTATCTAGTGTAGTTCTCAAAGTGCGGCCTGGGGGCCAATGGTGGCCCACGGGAAGATTTTTTTTTGGCCCTTGATAAAAGAGAGCCAGAACAGGTTCCTTGTAGGAAAAACGTGTTGGTGAGAAGAAAAGGCGCTTTCAAGCTCAGTGGACCAATGCTTACTTTGTCATACCTTATGGGATAAAGTCCTGTGCCTTATTTACAAGCAGGTAAATGCAATGCTCAAAGAATTCAATATAAATCATCACTATGTCACAAATCATAAAAACTATGACAACCGGCAAGGAGTGCAACAATAATCTCCAACAACTACATCGAGGCTATGCTGTACAGCAGATGTTTAAAAAATGGCTAAATCCAGTGAAGCTGTGACAGAAGCTAGCTACGTTGTGGCTTTGGAAATGGTCCGGCGTAGCAAGCCGTTCAGTGACGGGGAGTTTGTAAAAACAATGTATGCGGAAAGTAGCTGACATTGTTTGTCCAGAGCAAAAGAGAAAGTTTGTCAAATGAAACTATTATCAGACGAGTAGAAGATCTGGGCAGCAACCTCCGACCGCAACTGGGAAAATATCTGGAGGGCCTGGTTAACTGTACAAATGATATTTGGTCATTAAAGTTATTAAAAAATAACTTTTTTTTTTCCCACCATAATTGCCCCCCTAGTCTAATGTCGAGTTCATAATTTGGCCCTCTGCTACAAAAACGTAGAGAACCCCTGATCTAATGGATCATCCATTGCTCTCACCATACATAGGTGGAGGCCTGACGCTCACTTTACCACACCAGATTGGTAGATGAGAAGCCCAGTAATGCAGAAAGACCAGGGAGTTGCACCAGAACCAATGGTGGGGCCAATGGTTTGTACACCAGGTTCTGTGTACATAACCTGCAGCCACTGAATGCGCGTTGAAATGAAACCAGGTCGAGCTTTGACCAATTGATGGCAACCCTTAAAATTACAGAATTGGTAAACGCTTAGAAGTATTCACGGACGAGCTGAATAATTTAGGTGTGTATCTGGCCAGAATTCTATAACACCAAGTCTTTGATATATCAGAATGGAGCTGTAAATTCACAAGATTTGCACCGCTTTGACGTTTCAATTTCCCTTTTCCAACTGTAGGTGGCAAACTTTCACTAGTAAACAGTAGAAAAAGAAAAAAAAGAGGAAGAAGCCCGCTGCTTGTTTATAGCGTGTTCTAGAACACATGTGGCATATCCGGTGTGAATGTCCCCAAAGTCAACAATTTCCTCACCACAGATAATTCCAGAAACCCAATTAATGCAGTATCAACAGTTTGAGGTCAAAGGTGTTCATTGGACCCCTATGTCTTCATAGTCCTGTCTTTCAGGCCACAATCAGGAGCAGTATATTAAATATCCCAAATCTATTTCTGTGCAGAAACTTTGGAGTCATGCCCAGACGTGTGTCAGCTCACCCCAACGTGATCAGAGTGTACCGGGCGTTCACAGCGGACGTTCCGCTGCTGCCAGGCGCTCAGGACGAGTATCCAGACGTGCTTCCTGCCAGGCTCAACCCCAGCGGCCTGGGCAACAATCGCACTCTGTTTTTGGTGATGAAAAAGTAAGACCTCCTCGTACGTCACTTCTGGATTTAAACTTTATGTAGTTTTGCCAAAAACAAGATCAGAACAACAAGCTGTGGTAACTCCCAGCTTGTTTGTCTTTGTCACAGCTACCCCTTCTCGCTCCGTCAGTACCTGCAAGTGTGCACGCCAAGCCGCAAGCAGAGATCTCTGATGGTGCTGCAGCTCCTGGAGGGTGTGGACCATCTGTGCAAACAGGGCGTTGCTCACAGGGATCTCAAATCAGACAACGTGCTGCTGGAGTTTGACTCGGGTGAGCTCTAGAACCAGACTTTGACTGGAATAACACCTTTTTTAACATCAGCTGCTGCACTGATTTGTCTTATTTTTCTTTGTTTTTATGCACAGATGGTTGCCCCCGTTTAGTGATCACCGACTTCGGCTGCTGTCTGGCTGAAAGTGAGCAGAGTTTGCAGCTGCCCTTTAACAGCCAGTGGGTGGACAGAGGGGGGAATGCCTCTCTTATGGCCCCTGAGGTATAAATAGTTTATTTTTGTTTTAAATAATCTTCATATGGTGGTTTTTATAAAGAGGACTAAAGGACTGGGTTACATATGAGCAAGTCTTAATTGTCATGGATCCCAATGACTGAGTGATCATGACTTCTGTTTTTATTCAAATGCCAAGTGTTTACGACCACATGATCATCAAAACAGAAGTGGTTTATTAAGAAAATGTCTCTGTCATAATCATAAAAACATGCATTATCCATGCGAAACACCATGACTTCCTGTTTGAAGCAGGTCCAAAAACAAAAGTATCTGCTGCCAGATCAGGTTATCAAGTGAGCACTTCCTGGCTTCTTTTAATATGTCCATTTCCATTCATTTCAATGTAACATGCCCCAACCAATGATTGACGTTAGTAAAACGTAAGACATTTATTATAAAAATCATAAAATTGTGTATTTTAGCATCAAGTAAAAGAGATAAAGATGGCGTAAAAAAAGAAAAAAATTGAGTCCCCAACATATTTCCCTGTGGTACTCCATAAAAATAAAATACAAGAGATGTATTAATTGGCTTTGTCACAGTTCACTTAGCTGTTTGATCCCCACTTTACTGATTTGAATAGACCGTTTGGTGTAGTGTCTGCAAGCTGCAGGGGCTCATCGTCTCTCTGTGCGTTTCTGGCATTAGGTGGCCTCTGCAGTCCCTGGGCGCGGAGTCGTGATCGACTACAGCAAGGCCGATGCGTGGGCTGTGGGCGCCATTTCCTACGAGATTTTTGGTGAACAAAATCCATTCTACCATGCTGTTGGACTCCATAGCAGCAGCTACCAGGAGAAGCAGCTCCCTGTCCTGCATTCCAGTGCCCCAGCTGATGTGCAGTTAGTGATTCGATTACTCCTCAGGAGGAGTCCTACAAAGGTAAAGCAAAGTTTTTTTCAAAATGGTTGAATTCATGTAATCATTATTGTTAATAATTACATAAATGGAAGCAGATATAGCGATAATCTAATAAATTCAATGTGTTTGTCTTATCTCTGCCGTGTAGCGCCCCAGCGCTCGTGTAGCAGCAAACATGCTGCACCTCACCCTTTGGGGTCAGAAGATTCTGGATAAACAGGATAGTGCTGGCATGAGAAAGCTGGCTGAGTGGTTACTGTGCCAGTCTGCTGTGGTTCTGCTGAAGGGCTGCTGTGGACCTGCTGGGAACAGGGTGGAGGCGGAGCTTCAGAGGAACTTCCTGAGGAACCTGGAGCTTGAGGAGCTGCGCACAGCGATGGGCTTCCTCATCTACGGACGAAACCAGCACACGGCCCGCATCCCGTCTGCTTAGATGTCTTTAATTTTGCAACCAGAGCTGAGCAGATATATATGATAGTTTTTCTGCGGTTGCATGTTGTCAGACACTTTATTGAAGTTGGGAGGTTGTATATGCTGCTTTTGAAGTTGAATAATCCTGACGTATTAAAGACCCTCCTGATGCTTCTCTGAAACTGCGTTTACACCGGGCATGTGATGCGCGTTCAAAACGCGTTCTTGAAGGCACGTTTAGCAGGAAAAAACTTTTCCCCCCACTGTTTACTACCACATGTCCACCACCAACAGTTGGAAATGTCAAAGCGCTGCAAATCCGTGCTTTATTCCGACATACAAAAGACCTGGTGTCGTTTAATTTTGGCTATTTCAGTTCGACCTGGTTTAACTTTCAACACGGGTTTAATGGCCTTGCGTTTTGTATGTAGAGCTCAAAATTGTCTTTGAAATGTGTGTAGCGACACGTGAATGCAAAGGCTTTAAGCGCTAGCCTGAAATGCGCATTTACGCGTGTCTATGTAGACTTTGTATTGGAAGTGCTGCTTGAACGCGCATTGCAGAGGGCGGTGTGAACGTGGCTTTAAAGTTTTCATGCACTCTCATACTGTTGCGCCGCTCGAGTTTGACTCGCCTGTGCCCTTGATCCCCTTCAATGTACTTTGAAAAACGTTGCACTATTTTTCTCTGCTGTGTAGTCATAAAGGTTCACATTTATTTGTCAGCGAGTGTGTCAGGTCACAGTCCCTGCATGTCTCCTGCATGTTTAATGAGCGATGTGACTTTGTTCCTGTTTGCACTTTTTAACAGAAAAACTAACACGATTGTCAGTTATTATGGAATCAATTCAGTAAATCGGAAAAATAACTGTTGATAATTTGAGATTAAAGCGGGTTTGTAACTCTCAGGAAGTTATTCTTTAAAAAGAATGTATAATTTATGGTTGTAGATAAAGAAAGAAATTGATAAAAATATTTTTCTGCATTTTTAAATAAAACTATAAAAACTCTTGGATGAGTTACGTTTTTTTTTTGTTCTATATTGAACAACTGTTTATCAGAAATAACTCTTTAAACGAAGGTTAATAGATTTATTGACTTGTGTCTGGAAACTAAGATAAGTTTTATTCTATTAGCTCAATGTCATAATGATGGTAAAGATTATTGCCATTTTAAAACACTACCACACACGTCATTAAAAAAACCTGGTGGCCAAGACTTTTTAACTTTTCTTTAGGCAGACAAAGACTCTTTAACATTAACAGATCTCTTTTTTAGGTGCAACTGGTTAGAAGCACACGTCATTAAAACAGAACCGTTAAATACTAGAAAAAAGACAATAAAAAGTATAAACGTAACCCTTGTGCTATCGTAGGCACTTTACCATTGGGGGTTGGGTCATCTAGACCCACTAGACAGTGCTCTGAACCTTTTTTCTTCAATGATTTGTGATCTTCACTGGTGTCCATGGATTACATGAAATCTTTCCACCTTTATCCACCTTGGTCATGGTAGGGAGAACACGTCAATGCAAGGGTGGGGTCATAGAATAGCACAAGGGTTAAACATAGAGAACCAAAATCATCCCTAAGACTGGCAGTTAGCCCCACCAACCCAAGGTTGGAGTGGATGATGCACTGATATACCTGCTGCAGAGGGCAGACTCCTCCCTGGAAAAGCCAAACACCACAGTGAGGATCATGTTCTTTGACTTTTCTTCAGCCTTCAACACCATCCAGCCGACACCGATGAGGGAGAAGTTAGGGAAGATGCAGGTGGATGTTCACCTGGTCTCATGGATTGAGGACTACCTGACAGGTCGACCACAGTTTGTGAGACTGCACAGCTGTGTGTCTGACACCCTGATAAGCAGCACAGGAGCCCCTCAGGGAACCGTGCTGTCCCCCTTCCTATTCACCACCTACACAGCTGACTTCCAGTACCCCTCTGAGCTGTGTCACCTCCAGAAGTACTCTGATGACACAGCTGTAGTCGGGATGTGTGGAAAATGGACGGAAAGAGGAGTACAGGAGCCTTGTGGAGCGTTTCGTCAGGTGGTCTGGGGATAATTACCTGCAGCTGAATGTGGCCAAAACAAAAGAGATGGTGATTGACTTTAGTAGGAGAAAGTCTCCGCCCTCCCCAGTCTGTATCGGTGGGAAGGATGTAGAAATTGTCTCGTCCTACAAGTTCCTGGGCGTCCATCTGGACAATAAACTCGACTGATCCACTAACACTGAAGCGCTCTACAAGAAGGGCATGAGCCGACTTTACTTCCTGAGGAGACTCAGGTCCTTCAATGTCTGTAGCAGGATGCTCCACATGTTTTACCAGTTTTCTTTGCTGCAGCGTGCTTGGGTGCTGGCATCAAAGCAAAGGACGCCAACAGACTGAATAAACTCGTAAAAAAAGCAGGGTCTGTTATTGGCTTCAAGCTGGCCAATCTGGAGGAGGTGGTGGGAGAAAGACTACTGGCTAAAGTGGGGACCATCATGGACAATCCCTCCCATCCCCTCTTCAGAGAGGTGGACAAACTGAGAAGCAGCTTTAGCGGTAGACTTATACACCCCTGCTGTGCTAGAGAACGATAGAGGAAGTCATTCCTGCCATCAGCCATTAGACTTCACAATTCATCTAGCAGACTTGGATGTACATAAGATTTTTGAGAGTTCTAGAGTTTTCGCCTGTTTATTTTTCTTTTCTTCCCTGTATATTTTGTGTCTTTTATCTCTTATCTTATTCTGTGGTGCTGCTACTACAAATAAATTTGCCTTGGGGGATTAATAAAGTTCATCTTTTCATATCTTCTCTTAGGAAGAGTTGAATAGTGTATCAAAAAAATGACAAAATTAAAAAAAAAGTACGGTTCAAAGCACTTTTAAAATGTTTCAAAATCATGCAAAAAGTACTAAGAGGAACTAAATTCGACAGCTTCACCTCAGTTTGTAGTGCTCCAGGCAGAAGATGCAGCAGAACTAAAAGCTTATTTCGCAGAATTGGTCCTAAAAGGAGCTATTGATAAAAGTCCCTTGAACAAAGAAGAATGACTTCTTGACCTTTGCAGAAGAGAATTTAAATAGGTTTCAACAAAGCCAAGAAGAGTTTTGTGGGTTAACAATGAGTGAGAATACCTTTGTGTGTTCAATGAAGGTCATTCTGTTGCGGTGTACTGTTCAAAATGAAGACTGTAATGACTACAACTTCTGATGTCACCAGCATTTTCCTCATGCAGTAACACATCTCCAACGCAGCATGACAATGACCGGTCCCATTTTTCTAGGATCTGTACACAATTCTTGGAAGCTGAAACCATCCCATTTCTTGCATGATTCCCAAACTCTTCCATTTTGTTCTGATAGAGCTGACAGTTGACTGTGGAATATTAAGGAGCGAGGGAATTTCATGACTGGATTTGTTGCACAGGTGGCGTCCTATCACAGTTCCACGCTGGAATTCACTGAGCTCCTGAGACCGGTCCATCTTTTCACGAATGTTAGTGAAAACCGCCTGGATGCCTGACTCATGATTTTATACACCTATGACCAGACCAAGTGATTAGGACACCTGATTCCGAGCATTTGGATGGGGGAGCGAATCTTTTTGATAACATAGTGTAGATCAAAAGATGATCAGAGTGGGACATTAAATTATGCAAATTTATGCAAAACAACTGACATAGAAAATGTTCATGTTTTAAATATCACCACCACAGATGTGGCAGCATTCACAACAGGCCTGCATGTAGAGAGCAGCTGCTTCAGGACATCTTTGATATTTTACTTTTAGCAAAGAAGAGAATCAAAGATTCTGAACCATTTTTTTAAGGAACTAGAAGTATTCATACTTTCTTAAATGCCACAAAATACTCAACATTTTTAATGAGAATGCATGTGGACATGTGGCATTGTGACCTTGAGATTAACCATGACCCTTAAATATGCATTTTGGGGGGAAAAAGAAAAGCAAGAAGTAATCAAAAAGTTTTAGAATCCTTTCATTTTGATTAAGGAGCCAATTCACCTGCTCAGCTTAGCGCAATTCATCTTGATTCTTTATAATGTCAAAAATGTAGTCACAATAGACACAAGTCGTGTGATTTTTATTCAATTATTTAGTTTATTTGTTATTTGGCAAGCTTTATTTAAATTCATACAATTCAGCAACATTTTTTTCCAGAGGGGAGGCAAAAAAACAATTTCTGTAAAAAAAGGCAACAATGGAGCCACTCAAATAATTAGCTTATGTCCCCAATTCCTCCAATAACTAATCTATAGTTCCAAATCTCAGTAAGTGCATCAAACTGTCACAGTGCCTTAAAGTGTCCATAAGAGCCCTAAACCTCTGTAATCATGTCACACATCATGGGGAACAAAGTTTTTTATCAAACTTAAAAAACAATAAGGACACAGTGATCCCCAAGACAGAAATGTATTTCTGTATTTCAACATAAGAATGTATTTCTTAATTCAAATCGTTGTGAATCAGGAGCAGACAAAAATAATGCAGTTTGAAAAAGAGCATATTAGTGTTGTGGAAATTATGATGGGGGGGCGGGCCACAAGCTTCTTGTAAACTAGCTGGAGTGTTGTTACCTGATCGGTCCCACCTACAACAATACTTCCTCTTGCTGCCAACATTGCAACAATTAGGTAATTTGAGTTAGATTAGCTCATGTAATTTGCATATTTTTTCACATTTGTTATTCTAAGATGGTAAAACTCGTAATTCATTCATAAATGATTAAACATAATATAACATAACAAAGTTCCCGGTCACACTTCCCGACAGTTCTGCCTCCTCTATGATTGTCTGAGCAAGAACTCTGCGATAACAAGAATTTATATTTTCTTCAATAACTGGGAGCACCACTGTATATTGATGTTATTACAGACAGACAGCACAAACCTAAACGATGCAAACATTCGAAGACAAACTCAATTGGGTAGCAACAGAGAGGGTGTGTAAACAGAGACCTCTAGGCAACGGGGAGAGAGAAGTGGGGGGGGGGGTGCTCTGCCCCAACACTACCGTCCACAACTCAGAGGTGAATTTAAAGAACTCCTGCCACTCTGCAGAAACCATGTCCTTGAAATTGACACAAGTTTGTTGATTTTGCCTATAAACATCATATTCATAGTAAAAAGGACCACTGGGATAGCTTTGATAATAAAATGAGCAGAATGGGTCTTTAATTTTGACTGCCAAAGTGCAAATACTCAATTTGATTATTCTAACAAGTGAATTCATCTTAGACTGAAATCAAAGGCATACGATCAGCTGTGTCAGAATCTCAGTAGTATTTCATTTTTGGAAGCACGCACAACATTTCAAAGAGGAGGTTGGCTCCAGTCAGAGCTGTGTTTCCTGTTTGAAGGAAAAAGGCAAAAGAAAACGTTTTTTTTTTTTTTTTAAACATACAAATGAAAAGGGTGATTTAATGCTAAGGAACTTCATAAGTTACCTGTTGTGTCATACGGCGGCGACACTTCCACAAGATCACATCCTACAAGGTTCAGCCCACGACAGCCCCGGATGATCTCAACGCCCTGAATTCAATAAGCAACATTTTTACTATCCAAGAATGACCCCCTGCACTTTACTGCATGATACCTGCATGATTATATGCAAAAGAAAGGAATTTGCATGCTAGTTTTGTCTTGCATATGTCAAATAAAATAGAATTACATTTTATTTGAATTTTCAGAAATTGAAAACATTTAGGGGGCAAGAAAGATGATCTGTATACCACACCTACGAAATCTGAAGCAGGGGCTGCACAGGGGTGTAGGGGCTTAGACACCGCTTTGAATCCTAGCTGGACCTTTCCAGTGTGGAGTTTGCATCTTCTCCTCGTGCGTGTCTGGGTTTTCTCTGGCTTTCTCCCACAGTCCAAAAATATGCTTTATAGGTTCATTCATTTTAAGTTGTCGTGTGGTGTAAATGTGAGTGTGTGTGTGGTTGTTGCACTGCAACGGACTGGGGACCCGTCCAGGGTGTATCCTGCCTTCACCCAACAGTGACTGGGATAGACTAAAGCAACCCTGTGACCCAGAAGGTAGATGGATGGAAAATTTGAACCAGCAGCTCCAGACCTGCTGTGGATAATATTATCCATTTGGTGAGACGTGAATTCTAGCCAAACCCAAAAAGTTCCTGATTTTGACACCAAAATAGTGGCTGCGGATCCTTTTCATAGATGTATTTGGTTGGTTTAGAACATCCCAAAGAAGTCTTTAATTGGAATGCAATCTGGGGATATTGGAAGACCAAAATGTTGTCCAAACATCACATTAGTTTTGCCATTGGTTCCCCTTTTGATATTGCCTATGGTTGACAGGAAGCATCCTTTAAAAGGTCTACTACTTAACCCTTGTGCTATCTTAGATAACCCCACCCTTACTTTGACGTGTTCTCCCTACCATGACAAAGGCGGATAGAGGTGGAAAGATTTCATGTAATCCACGGACACCAGTGAAGATCACAAATCATTGAAGAAAAAAGGTTCAGCGCATTTTCAAGTGGGTCTAGATGAGCCAACTCCCAATGTTAAAATGCCTAGGATAGCACAAGGGTTACTGTCTGACTCCAATCATCTTTTGATCTATTTTTAAAGTGCTCCCAGTCATCTTTTAATAATAATTATGCCGTATTTAGCCAAAATAACCAAACCTGTGTCGTTTTCTAGGACAATTCAGAGATACCAAATAACCTAGAAAGCATGTTTGTGGACTGTGGGAGGAAACTGGAGTGCCCAGAGAAAAACCCACGCATGCACAAGCAAGACATGCAAACTCCACACTGAAAGGACCCTGCTGGGATTTGAACCAGGGCCTTCTTATTGTAAAAAAGAGCACCAATCACTACAACACTGTGCAGCCACCAGTTTTTTTGGTACCTTTAACAAACCAACACAAAAGGACAATGTTCCATTAATTGTCTGATATTTCTCACCCAATAGAGGGTGCCATGATAAGAGATACTGACTGATAATGTCACTGTCATTCACTTCAGCCGCTGTTTCGTACAGACATTCTTGGTTCTTTCTTGTCTGAACATGTAGGAGGGGAGTAGTGAGCCTTCAAAATGTCAGAATAGCAGATTTTCCCCCTGTCTAACGTGTACCTGTATGGGTGTGAGTCCTGCGATCTCTGGTGTTCCAGTTCCTGGTGCAAACCCTGGGTCAAGAGCATCAATGTCAAAACTGAGGTAGACCGGGCCGCTGCCCATCTGAGCCCTGACCTCCGACATAAGAGGGGCAAGGGATTTGAACCAACACTCTTCCACCTGAACCACTCGGAAACCCTGCAGAAGTGAAAGGATGTTTGTTCAGAAATATACATGTTTAAACATCTGGGACATTGACCTGAGTCCTCCTAAAGTATCGCAGGCAGGAACTCAAGTCTTAATCTTTACTTAGGCCTCATTCACATCCACCTGTACGAGTGCTGCGGGTTTTGGGGTTCTCTGGGCCCGTGGAGAGTCGTAGACAGGAGCAGCTGCATTCTAAACTCTAGTCATTAGCACGGTGCTTGTACTGGCTCCTTACCAACCACACACAAGCTAGCTGTCTGACTGCGCTTCAACAGCACTAATGGGTCCCCTTTGCACAGTGCGCAAGGTTCAGGGGGGTTAAAACAATGACAAATCTGTACGACATGCCTGCATCTCACCTACTTCAACCGTACATAATGTTTAAGTCTTCACTAACGACTTGTTGCCTGACGCATGGTGGTAGAAAAAAAAATGTGCATGACAATGTGCTCAACAAGCTCACCAGGTGGTCTACGACCTGAGTGCCCCCAAACAGGTTGGGCCATTTTTTGCCCACAGACAGCCCATAATTCACCTGTAAGGGCAGTTGTTACCAAGACTTGAGGCTTATTTCTTGTTTAAGAGCAAGGCTGGCCAACCCTACTCCCCAAGAGCCTCAACCCTGTCTGTTTCCCTGTTCTCTCTGGACTGCTTGATGCTGACAAACTAAAGTAAGGTGTGTTCAGCCAATCAGGATGAGAAATTACTCGAGTCACTGATTAGCAGATTTCATCTTCCTGTACTTATGATTTTGTGGTTGGGCGACAGTAAATATAGCATCACTACCAGTTGTTTTTTTAATCTACATTGACGATGTGTGGCAATAGAACACTTATTTTCAGTGGGTATAAGACTTGGACTTCCAAAAACTGACATCTGTTGTCAGGTTCTAACAGTTTGATCATAAAGCATTTCTGTTTTTTTTTTTTTTTGGCAGAACTGCTTGATGTGTGCCTCCAAACTGTCATTGATACAGCATGGTAGTCTTACCTGTGCACGACTCCATTCATACGAATCTGCAGAGTACCCAGAACCCCGCAGGCCAATCTGAACCACCCTTTCACAGTTCAGAAGCCCCTCCTCCACGCAACGTCTGAAAGGAGTCCCATGGCCGATCTTCTCCCCCAGGACTACATCGCTGGTGTCAGCGTGAGCGTCAACGTGGACCAAACCCACCGGGCCATACCTGATAAGTCATCAAATAATGGGAATAAGTGTATTGAACAGGAGGGCATTATGGGAACTTGAAAGCATCTATGATGATGGGAGAATGCAATGAAACTTATGATAGCTTCCTCATCTATGAAAAAAACAAAGACTAAGAATATAAGACAACTTTTGAATAAGCATTTGTTGCCATGGAGATCACATTTAATTGTAGAAATAGTCTTGCTGTTTTCAAGGATGCATTGTCCAAACCAGTCAAAACAAAATTTTGTCCTCACATAACATGTCAAATCTCAGAGAAAAAAGGCAAAACATCATAGTGTGAAAAATAAAATAAATTTATCCTTTAACATCGGATCTTTAGCTCCAGTTTTGGCATTCTTTCGACAATCATAACTCAATGCTGTTTACATCAATAACATAATTCCAGCAGATTCTGAAACGGAGAAATGCAGCCTTGCAGCGATATGCAACACTTAATGTTAAAAATGTGCTGCAACATGGTGCAAAGCCGCTTTTCATATTAGCCGATTCATGTTGATGGCGTAACAGTCAAAGTTACAGAGTGTCAAAGGGAATGTGTTATTCAGGTGTCATCGTTGACACCTCTGGTGTTAAAGAATTAAAGATTCCAAATTCAATTTGTGTTCTTGGTGTTTTTAACACGTTCTTGTAGCATTTTTCTGATGATGGAGGACATAAACAAAAATTTTAATTTTTAATTTCTGCTGATTTCTTTATTCAAATTTTTGTGAATCAGGAGCAGATGAAAAAATACGTTTAAAAAAGAGACCATATTTGTGACATAGAAAATACGCTGGGCGGGCAACAAGCTCCCTGCTCTGAGCTCTCAGCAACGAAGAGGGAAGGAGGGAAAGCATGGGGGCAGGATTGCTCCACCCAACGGTCCCACCCCCCAACTCAGAGATAAATTTCTAATGAACTACTGCTGCTCTGCAGAAACTATCTCCTGTAACCCTTGTGCTATCTTAGATGACCCCCCTTTACATTGACGTGTTCTCCCTACCATGACAAAGGTGGATAAAGGTGGAAAGATTTCATGTAATCCATGGATACCAGAGAAGATCACAAATCATTGAAGAAAAAAGGTTCAGAGCACTGTCTAGTGGGTCTAGATGACCCAACTGCCACTGTTAAGGTGCCTAGGATAGCACAAGGGTTAAAAACGACAGGTTTATTGATTTTGGCAAAAAACAACTGCCTAAGCATAATTAAAAGACCACAGGAAAGGCTTTAAAAAATAGAACAAAATATGATCACCGTGGGACTTTAATGTTATTTATTAGAAGTGCAAAAGCTTCATGCTAAAAGGTTCACTTACTTCTCAGCAACAGCTTGTAGTATTGGGTATGCAATTGTGTGATCCCCACCTGCACACATCAATATCTCATTTAATAATTGTGCCAAAAGCTTCTTTAAGTATTAGGAGCTCTTAAATTCAGCTTCTCTTTGACTTTGTGTGATTCTGAAGAAAACACTGAGGGTCTGCGTGTTAACTGACTCTCACCCATCGTCAGCGGGATGCAGCCAGTGCTCAGGATCTTTCTATAGGCCTCCCTGATGCGCCTGCAGGTGTCCTTCAGGTCATAAACGTTCACGTTTATATCCCCTATGTCAGCGACAACAAGGGATTCATAAGGGGCCGCTCTGGTCCCGCTGTTGTAAGACCGCAGCAAGGCAGACTCAACCCTAATCTGCCGTGGACCGAACCTGTTAAAAAAAAAAGAAAATATTCAATGAAAGCTGATAAAAAGCCACATTGCCAAAAAAAACTGCTCTTTGTGGATACACATTTTTTGGCTTGCAGGTACACTGAAAACATTTGGGACAGATAAACAAATCTGTTAAAACCTAAAATGTATCCAGATTTGAGTTTTAGGTTTAAAAACATTTTAAGTTGATTATGATAATAAACTTTTGTCTCAATTTTATTTAATAAATCTCCTGATTTTGTTAACCAATTCTTATATTCACAAAACTAAATTTAGCAATAAAGGTCCCAATAGTTTTGATTTGTTGGCCCAAAATTAGATTTTACTTGCATTCCATTCCATTTCCCAGTACAAACAAAAAAGCAATTAAAACAGTTTTTGCTTTAATATAATTCTATTCTTGTGAATGTATCCCCACTGGCGTTGACTTTAAACAATTTACAGTTTAATATTCTTTATTTACTGTATGTCATCTGTGTTTGAATAAATAAATAAAAGCAGGAAAGGGCGACTGACAGCAGTCTGAACACAGACCAAATGCAAAGTTCGGAGCTCGACCCTCAATTTTTCAAACCATCTGATTGTCAGCAGTTCAAAGTCCATAACACATCTATATCTATATCTATATCTAGCGGAAACGACTTTGTAAACAAACGTTCAGTCAGAAGTATGAAAAACGGCACCTGGCCCCGGGCCGGTTGGAGGTCCCGGTGTCGATGGGGACGCCCACGAACGCCGCGTCCAGCCCGTCTGCGGACTCCCGGAACGGCAGCTTGGCCATGGTGGGGATCCCCGACACCCGCGCGACGAACTCGGCGCTCGGCGGGACATTGAACCGCTTCCCGGAGCACTGTCTGCTCGGAGTCAGAGCTTTCCGAGAGGCGAAGGACAAAAAGTGCGCCGCTGCAGCGCTTTTTAAACTCAACTTATTCCAACGTGGGAACATTCTCTGCATTGACTTCTTGGTGCTGAAGCGGCGGAGGGGGCGAAGTCGACGCTTGAGAAGTTCCTCAGTCATTAAAGGCATAGACGCAAAATACTATTACTACTACTAATAACCATTTTCTTTTCTGGATCAGTGAACGCTTTAAAGTTTCAACAGCGATGAACTTAAAAACAATTTATAAGCCTAAAAGTGATTACATTTTATCATGATAAATTATGATTATGCCTTCTTTTTAAGCAAAAAAAAATCAGCAAACCTGTATCATTTTCCAGGACATAGTTTCTGGAGTGCGCAGTAGTAGTTCATTACAAATTCAGCACCTCTGAGTTGTGGGCGGGACTGTTGGCGCGGAGTAAGCCCGCCCCCTTCCCCATTCTCCATCTGTTTACAAGCTGGCTTACAGCCCCCATACCCCAAACCAAAAACATTACCGGTGCAATAAACAAGGCCAGCAATATTGGAGCTATCCAGCCGTACGGTTTGAAGCCAGATGTCAGCTCTGCCAGTGGATCTGTGAACAGCTGCAGCAATTTCCATTTCCATTTTGTTTTCCTATTCTTTCCTTTTTTGTGGGGGAGAGAGGGTGCTCCTAATACTGTGTAATGCGTTTTTTTTTTCAACAAAGAAAATAAACTATTTAGCCCTTCAGTCGCAATTGAGGATTATTCAGCTGTTTGGCTTGCCATACCTCACGGCGCGCATGCCCACTGCCCTCTTTCTGAATCCTCTGGGGAGGCTGTGGTGCGAGCGACTCAGCGAGCTGCGCGTGACCAGAGCAGCGGCTTCAGTCTTCAGCCTCTGCACATTGCAGACTCACGCATCCTCAAACTTGTCTCATTACATTACATAATAACGACGAGTGACCATGGTAAGCATGACTATATCATTTCTTCTAACAGAATTTTTGAAGATGAAGGTGCACTATGTTGGTAAATTGGTAATCCTGTTATTTGTACAAGATTGTGTTTTATGTTTTTAGATTGCTGTATTTTAGATCTTAAAATTGTCAAAACATAAATTTTCTGCAACTGTAATAAGAATGTGCATTTACCCTGAACGATATTATTCCGAGTATTTATGCAATGCAGACGCCTAATCTTCTTCTACACAACTAAATCAGCTTAGACGTCTTCTTCTTTTCACCGGGCTTCCATTCATTAGCCAGTCTGGTTGCCCCATTTGTCATCCATGTTTGTTTCATGTTATATAAATTCACTGCCTTCAGTTTTTTCATGCACAATATTTGTAGATCACTGTTTATCCCTGTTATGTTATTAAATACCATAAAGCAGGACATCTCAACATCGATAAAAACAACAACACAAAAAATGCATTAATCTCCTTGTAACTGTGACTGCTCCTATGGCTGTGGCTTTTTGAGCACCAAAACTGCAACATGTCTGACCTAGATATTCCTTCCTCTCCCCTGTTATCCTCTGTGCAGACCCCACTTCCGTGTCGCAGCAGAATTTTCTAAAAAAAAAAAATGCCTTCAACATATTTTGATCATAACAAGAGCGGGAATGACAAGGCTAAAGAGATTCTTTTTAACAGAATGTAAACCTTTCTTAAAAAAAATACATTTTCCTTTTTTTTACCATTTTACTTCTTCTTCCCAGCGTGAGTGTATCTCAGTCCACGTCGGTCAGGCTGGTGTCCAGATTGGCAATGCCTGCTGGGAGCTTTACTGTCTGGAGCATGGAATCCAGCCTGATGGACAGATGCCCAGTGACAAAGCTATTGGTGGGGGGGATGATTCCTTCAACACCTTTTTTAGTGAGACTGGAGCTGGCAAGCACGTCCCTAGGGCGGTGTTTGTGGACCTGGAGCCCACTGTTATTGGTAAAGTATTGACCATTGGCGTCACTGTTTTCCTGTCAGTTTTATTTCGATTCAAAGTCTTGACTGGACCCATCTCTTTAGATGAGGTGCGCACTGGGACCTACCGACAACTGTTTCACCCTGAGCAGCTGATCACTGGTAAGGAAGATGCTGCCAACAACTACGCCCGTGGACACTACACCATTGGTAAAGAGATCATTGACCTGGTTCTGGATAGGATTCGCAAACTGGTGGGCTAATTTTAAGTAGATGAAGCTAACTCCCAATCTGTATCTTACTGGGTTCCATATGTTTCCTCAGGCTGACCAGTGCACTGGTCTTCAAGGCTTCCTGGTGTTCCACAGTTTTGGTGGAGGCACTGGCTCTGGTTTCACCTCTCTGCTGATGGAGCGTCTGTCTGTGGACTATGGTAAGAAGTCCAAGCTGGAGTTCTCCATCTACCCAGCTCCTCAGGTGTCCACTGCTGTGGTGGAGCCCTACAACTCCATCTTGACCACCCACACCACCCTGGAGCACTCTGACTGTGCCTTCATGGTGGACAATGAGGCCATCTACGACATCTGCCGCAGGAACCTGGACATTGAGCGTCCCACCTACACCAACCTGAACAGGTTGATCAGCCAGATTGTTTCCTCCATCACTGCCTCTCTGCGCTTTGATGGTGCCCTCAATGTTGATCTGACAGAGTTCCAGACCAACCTGGTGCCATATCCACGTATCCACTTCCCTCTGGCCACCTACGCCCCTGTCATCTCTGCAGAGAAAGCTTACCATGAGCAGCTTTCAGTGGCTGAGATCACTAACGCCTGCTTTGAGCCGGCCAATCAGATGGTGAAGTGTGACCCCCGCCATGGAAAGTACATGGCTTGTTGTCTATTGTATCGTGGCGATGTGGTGCCTAAAGATGTAAATGCTGCTATCGCCACCATTAAAACCAAGCGCTCCATCCAGTTTGTGGACTGGTGTCCCACTGGCTTCAAGGTTGGCATCAACTACCAGCCGCCCACTGTAGTTCCTGGTGGAGACCTGGCCAAGGTCAAGAGGGCGGTGTGCATGCTGAGCAACACCACTGCTATTGCAGAGGCCTGGGCTCGGCTGGACCACAAGTTTGACCTGATGTACGCCAAGCGCGCCTTTGTTCACTGGTATGTGGGTGAGGGTATGGAGGAGGGAGAGTTCTCTGAGGCCAGAGAGGACATGGCGGCTCTGGAGAAGGATTATGAGGAGGTTGGAGTCGACACCGTTGAGGGTGAAGGAGAAGGAGAAGGAGAGGAGTGTTAAAAGTGGTACCCAGGAAATTCAGCAAGGGTCCTTCACATTTTCCAAACTGCATCTTTCTGCTCAGAGCTGTGATTATTGCATGGCAGTTTGGATCCTTTCAAAATAAAGTTGTTGTAATGTGAATGCATTTGTGTTGTTTATGCTCATTTCTGGGTAAACACCAACACGTACAAAAGTGGAACACATTAGTTTAGGACTTTTGCTGTGTCTTTTTCCATAAAGTATTTTGATTGTTTTTTTTTACATCCAATTTGCACTTTAAAGATTTGGTGCATCGAAAAGATTTCAATGCTTCTGAAAAAATGGACTTAAGTAAGGTCCAAATCCTATTTTTAACGATGATTTAATCTTTTTATATTAAGCATGGTGACCATTTTTCCATGATCTTTATAAAAATAAAGCAATTAAATAGTATTTACTTAACCATCTTGTTCTTCTTTCTTTCTTTTTTCTATTTGTATAGCACAATTTGTACACAAAGTAATTCAAAGTGCTTCACAAAACAGGAAAATGCGTTAAAATCACAATACATAACAGTGCAAAGATTAAAAACATACATAGTCAATATATAATTTACTTTAAGGAAAAGAAAGATTTGTCGGCTGAAGCCTGTTGACAGTTTTCAACACATCGTAGAATCCATTTAAATCACAATATGTAATAGAGCAAAGATTAAAAACATGAATAATCATTATAAGATTTAATTTAAAAGAAAGGCAAGAGAAAGGAAAATTAAAAGAGGTGTCGATAAGGACCCTTCAGTTATATACATGGGTAGACAGGAAGTCAGAAAGAACAAGGTCCAGTTGCAACACACAAGTTGCAGTCAGGCCAGGCCTCGCAGATGGGGGCCTGGTGGCCGGGGCTCTTCCCATGAACCCTGGTCTAGTCGAATCCGGCAAAAAGACACAAAATCACTCCTCCCTGGACCAACGGATGAGGAACTGAAGCATCGTGGTTCGGGTGACAGTTGAAGGCGGTTTGCTCCTTTTTCTTTATAAATTCACAAAAATAAATCTCAGCAGATGAATGGATGGAGAGGTTTCTTGACATTCTTTGTGCATAAAGAAATTCGGAAATCTTTTATTTGTCTGTTTACTTGAAATTATTGCAAAACGTTTGAGTAAAACATCAGATTCAGGTATGTATGCACAATAACTACAAGAACAGGTTTATTAATTTTCACATGTATTCCTCTTAACTTATTTAAATTCACTTAAAGCCTTTGTCATTATGGCACAGATTTTTAATATGTCTGAGACACATTTTTAGGTTAGCGTAAATATTTAGATTTCGTTATTTTGCATCCATCCTTTCATTTTCCATGTCCTTTGTAGGGGTCATTGGACTGCCAAAGCATAACCAGGCTATTGTTGGAAAAAAAAAACTTTTTTAAAATAGTTTTTGAAAGCAAAAAAAATTTTTTTAAGCAAAAAAAATATATCAAAGCAGTATAATAAATTATTGAAAAGCAAATATTTTATATTTTCACCTGCAACTTAGAAAGTTTTGTGTGCAATGTGGTGGCAGAAATATCACTCCATAAATAACAAAGTCTGGGGATTTAAAAACGACACCTTGTTATTAAAATGTGGACACCCCCGCGCGCACGTGCCCACATGCAAAATCCACGATCAGGTGGATTCAAACGTGTAGAATGATCGCTGCTACTTTAAAGGAACTATTATCCACCTATTTTTGTTTTTCTGCTCAAAATGAACTTTTTTTTACTTGTCGTCTAAAGTTGGACTGAAACATTTCACCGCTCATCCAAGCGTCAACTGGAGGACAGAGAACCCTCATCGACAGATGAGAACAGCTGCTTAGGGAGCAGCCCAGCCAGATGGAGAAGCTGGCCGAGACCACCGAGGAGCCGAAGGTGAAGCACTGGAAGATGTAGGTGAGGTGGAGGAGAAGATGGAGGAGGAGGAGCATCAAGTGGAATGATGCTTGTATTGATGAACTAATCCATGCATGCACACCTGCATTGTTTGGAGA
Organism: Oryzias sinensis; assembly: GCA_037389245.1. Taxonomy (NCBI): domain Eukaryota; kingdom Metazoa; phylum Chordata; class Actinopteri; order Beloniformes; family Adrianichthyidae; genus Oryzias; species Oryzias sinensis. Next base: position 22,640,125 of record CM074492.1, read on the forward strand.
GGAAGCTTGACATCTCCCAATCCCAACTAATGACTCAAAAAGAACAGACCAATCAAGCGAGAGAGGAATCTTCTAAATTGCAGGAGCAAATAGATGAGCTGATCAGAGACATCAAGGTATGCCAAAGAGTTTCTGACTGTTCCATCCTAAGCATTTCACTGACAGACAGACATGAGAAGTCTCTGTAATTCATTTGGACTCTTTTGTTTTCCCTAAAAAGGAGGAAATTTTCTGGAAAAACTTGCAAAAAAGGTGCCCAACTAGTGATGGAATTTAATGTAGCATCAGAAATGTCTTATTTCTGATCAGCGGTCTTAGATTTGGACTCCATTTCTACATTTAGCAGACAAGATGGTGCAGACGGATGGAGAGGACCTCATCCCACAGTCTGCATGATGCAAGTCAAAGCGAGTCCCGTTTTGCAGCTGAAAACGTCAACAAAGCACTGTTACCACGGTAACACAAACAATTTTTTGCAGCTATCTTTCCTACAATTTTATTGGTTGATGTAAATGTTTCCTGTAATTAATTTAATAATTGTTTAACCCTTGTGCTATCTTGGATGACCCCACCCTTACATTGACGTGTTCTCCCTACCATGATAAAGGTGGATAAAGGTGGAAAGATTTCATGTAATCCATGGACACCAATGAAGATCACAAATCATTGAAGAAAAAAGGTTCAGAGCACTGTCTAGTGGGTCTAGATGACCCAATTCCCAATGTTAAAGTGCCTAGGATAGCACAAGGGTTTAAACATTTTCTGGTTTCAGTTTTGTGACAGACCAGTGGAGGGCTCCTTTCCTCCAGAAAACCGTCAGGCTATGATCAATCCACCTGATCCAAGATCCCTCAGGAGATTCCAGGTAAGCTTTAGTGATTAGCAAGTCCTGATCACAGTACTTGTGTGGAAAATGTAAACATGTTACCCACATTGAAAGATGCTGAGATAGAGGTGTTGTTAGTATCTTTAGTGGATGTTAAAGACGATGGATGTAAGAGCAGCCATGTTGGCAGGAACCCCCACGCTGGTTCAGGCGGGACTCAGCACGTAAAAACAAAGCTCCTGAAAATCCACCAGCACAGGAGCAGAGCCGGATGAATGGGCCGCCAGTCAGGGAGACTGAGGACATTTTTCAATCATCTCCAGAGGCTCCCTGAATACATTGTGAATGTGAATAGTTAAAACTGTAAATAATTATGTGTAAATAGTTAAAACTGTATATATAAAATCTGTAAAAAGTTCAAACTGTTTGAAATACATCTTTATGATTATTTTACTTGTTATGGCCTTCCACTCTGCTGTTCTCATTTACCACCCTTCCAAAGTCTTTTGCCCCCCTCTCGCCCTCCCATACAAATGTTCTACCCTGAGTTCATCCCACATTTTCAATGGGATTTAAGTCAGGGCTTTGCGCCGGCAAAAACATTCACCGTGGTCTTCTGAAGGTAGTTCTTCATCAGGAGCACCGTGTGTTTTAGGTCGTTGTTATGTTGGAAGACAAAGTGACAACTCGAACATCCCCAACTACTGGTGATAAATACATTTAGCATTTCAAACAAATAAAGAAATAAAATAATTAATTCTGCCTCAAATAGATGCAATGTGGTTGAAGCATTTTACATTTGAGAACTTCCAGCTCGTAAAGACTCAAATCCCTGACATCTAAGTCAAGCTTAAACCAACAGAGGGCTTCCCATGTAGTTTTTGACTCTGAAGCTGAAAAACACAACAAATATGAAATACTTGAAGCCTCTCTGAGGTTTCCATGGTTTGACATATGGTATTCCATTTTTACAGTAAAAAGAGAGAGTTGGTTCATCAAATAAAAACGTTAATCATTAAATAAACAAGAAAGCTAACTTGGAGCTACTGTAACTAATGGTCTGACCAAAGAATAAAACAATAACAATAATGACATAAAGATATGGAAGAAAATAGAGCTATCGTAACAAATCAATGTATTGGAATAAGGCCTACACAATATATCGCGAATTTATCGTTATCGCAATATCAAGCTGTGTAATATGCATATTGCAACAGAGGGAAAAAAAATCGCAATAAATGGTTACCTTATATGTGCTAAAACAATCTTATTGCAGCTGGACGTATTTAGTGAATAAAAAAAATCCATTTATGTATTTTACCAATTGGACTGAGCCCTTTTTTATGCTAGATGCTCCCCTCCCATGAAGACTAGTTTCATTTGGAGTATAATTAAAGGTATGCTGTCTCTTATTAAAATGAAACTGTGGAAATTTAAATGGAAATTGTGTTTTTGGTTGTTTTGCTATTTGTTCATATATCCCAAGTAATATCGTCATCACAATATTGATCACTAATATTGCATATCGCAAGTTTTCCTCATATTGTGCAGCACTAATTGGAATCAATAAAATTCATTTCTATTCTATTCTATTTTATTATATTCTATTCTATCCTAAATCTTGTGATATTTTTCTCATTTTCAGTGAGACAATAACAAACCGATCCTCTACTTTGATTCTTGTTTATTTTTTCCCCTCTCAAACTAATGTTGGTCACAGATACACAGAAGTAGCAGCGGAAAGCAGCTTCATTGCAGTGGGGGTGGAGCTCACTATTCCGGTCCAGAAGAGACCAGAAATTTGAATGTATCTGCTGTAAATCAAAGTGTTCTTGTCAATGACGTCTTTCGTGACATGCTGCAGCGCTTTCTAGTATACATCGACAACATCCTGATTTTCTCTGACACATTGGAGGAGCACATTGCGCACGTCCGGCAGGTGTTACAGCCGACCACTGTGAAGGAGGTGCAGCAGTTCCTCGGGTTCACCAACTTTTTCCAGCGCTTCTTTCGAGGTTTTAGCACAGTGACGACTACTTTCATTTCTCTCCTAAAAGGCGCTCCCAAGAAACTGCTCTTGACTCCATCGGCTGCTGAGGCATTCTGAATGCTGAAACCGTCTTACCCGGGTGCCCATCCTCCATCACCTGGACCCAGCAGACCTACCTTTGCGCCTACCTTTACCGGAATCATAACTCTGCGGAACAGAACTATGACATAGGTGACCATGAAGTTTGCATTCTCTGAGCGGAGGCACTTGCTCGAAGGGTCAGCTCAACCCTCTCTGGTTCTAACCGACTACAAGAACCTGGAATACATCAAGTCTGCCAAGCGGTTGAACCCATGGCAGGCGCATTGGTCCCTGTTCTTTTCACACTTCCGGTTCCAAATCACATATCGCCCAGGCTGCAAGAAAGGAAAGGCCGATGCGCCAAGATTTTCATTCTCAACAACAGCTGGGACGCTGTGGCCTCTGAGCCCGAGTACAAAGTGAAATTTAGTTCCCCCCATGGAAGCCTTTGTTGCCCAGCGACAAACTCCGGCTTTAACTATGGTAAGATGTGGTTTCAGGAATGTGCATGAATAAAATGTCTTTAAAAACGCTGTTTGTGAGTCTTCAGCCTTTTGCGGTTAGAAGGGTCAAGTTTTATCACTTTCATGTAAATGCAGGCTTGTTCAAGCCTGCCCTCCTCTTCCTCATTTTCATTAGTCATTGTTCTGAAGCCACGCTACTGAACATATGATGCTATATCTGTAGTATAAAGTATAAAATGGGGGATAGAGCATTCAGAAGCTCTGCCCCGCAACTCTGGAACTCCCTCCCCTCTGATCTACAAAATATGGACTCACTCTCTCCGTTTTCCAAACATCGGAAAAATCACCTTTTTCGTCACGCATTCAGCTCAAAAAAATTAAAATAGCTGTTTTTAACTGTTAACTTGTTTTGTGTTTTGGAGTTTTATTGTTGTATTTTTATGTTTTTATATACTTTTGTATTGTGAGGCGACCTTGAGTGTCCAGAAAGGCGCCATTAATAAAATGTATAAATATTATTATTTATACATATATAACATTTATAATGTTATATATATATATATATTATATATATATAACATTATAAATGTTATATATTTATATATTCATTATAACATATCATCAACAATTCATAATCATGCCAATTATAAATATATATTTATTATTTCTCCCTCGCGTTGGTCAGGTTAGCTCAGCTGCAGGTTCTTTTTATATATATATATATATATATATATGAGCATATATATATATATATATATATATATATATATATATATATATATATATATATATTATATATATATATATATATATATATTGCTAGGAACAGCTAAGATACTGCGCAGGACCCTCAAGCTCCCAGGCCTCTGGTAGAGGACCCGAGCTTGGAGGAGAAACCACCCGCGGAGGGTGAGAGGGGCGTTTTTTTTTTTTTATATATATATATACACACACACACACACACACACACACGGTGGTGGACGAAATTGTTGGTACCCCTCAGTTAAAGAAAGAAATCCAGAATTCTCTCTGAAATGACTTGAAACGTTCAAAAATTAAAAATAATTGTAAATTAAATAATCAAAATCAGCCATTACTTTTGAGATGTTGATTAACAGAATTATTTAAAAAAACAAACTAATGAAATAGGGCTGGACAATAATGTTGGAACCTCCATATAAGAAAGCCAGATACTTGTGAGAAACCACCCGCGGAAGGGTGAAAGGGGCACGTTTTTTTTATTTTTTTATAATATGATTATATCCAGTTTATGGGGCTCAGGTGCACGAGCAGGTCAGTCTGTGGTGAAGACATGCTTCTTTGTTCCTCCAATGCCCCCTCTCTTCCTCCCCACGTCTGATGAATAGCTGAAAGTCATTGTCACCCCCTGACACCTGTCCTTCACCAAGAAGGTGGGATCATTTCAGGGAAAGGAGAGGTAATCTCCCACAGCAATTGCACACCTACCGGTTTTTCTAATGGGAAGTCGGCCACCGAATAATACCATCATAGTCTATCACAAACACCAGGATAGGTGTACAAATACTACTGTAGTCTAACACAAACACTGGTCTGTGTGTGTTAAGAGTATCATTGAGGCACAATTGGGAGCAGGAATAGAGGAAACATGGAGAACTATGGGAACGGACACAAAAACACAACAATCTAGCAGCCTCAAAACTTTCCTGCATCAAACAATTGGAAACAAAGGGGGAAATAGTTGGGCTCTTCTTCAGGACAGAAATGTGTTCAGTTACCAATGCTACCAAACTGAATAAAGAGACTTACCAAAGTTTAGACAAAGTTAAAAACTCAACTTGTTAGAAAAAGGAAAAAAAAGCAAAGGTCAGTGTTTGGTTCTTTGATTTCTGATGTATGATGGAATATCGTTATTTATATTCCTTTGAAATTGTGTCATTTCTGTAAGTAACGTGCGTTTGTAAAATGTGTTGCATAAAGTACATTTAGCTTTACATTTAGCATTCAAAAAATTGGCCACAAGGTGGCAGCATTGCACTAGTACACAGTTCACTGCAATATCACTGAACCTCAGCCTCTTTCAGTAATTTATGACTAAAGGTTTTACAAACAATATTGCGGTTCTTTAGTCATGACCTGGCTTGAATTCACTTCTAGTTTTGTAGCTCATAGAGAGATCACTAAATAAAACTTCCTAAAAGAATGTCAGAATCTGGTAAGCTAGATATGTAAATCTGTGTGCAGGTTTTGAAAAGAAAAAGAAAAAAGAGGGTAAAGAATGTAAACTGGTTGACTGTTGTGTGACACAGACATATTTCAGACAGCTAAGGTATGAGATAAGAGGTTTTGGAAAGTTTACAGACTTCACTAGCAACCCCTTCCCATGATCACCCTTTATCCCGCCTCTCCCAGCAAAGCAGCCGTTGCCTAGCAACAGCAGTTCTCTGTGAATTTCATCCAGCCGGTACAACAGGACAGCATCTGGTCGTTTGATGTTCTATCTGTCCTTTCATGTTTTCAATGGATCGTGAGATGAGTCAGTCGGCGGGAGATCAAGCACTTCCTGACATGCGCAAGCAGAAAGCTGATGGAGGGGAGGGGGGGAAAAAAACGTGCTTTCCAGTTTGTTCGGTGGGATATTAGAGCAGTAAAGTCACTGTTGCTCTCATGCATCCATGCTCAGTTGATCAGGGTTTGTGCTATGCTTCAATAGGCGGGGACTCGACAAGCCTGCAGCCCTTCCTGCCCTACTTTACAATACGACACAATACCCAACAATATGCACTGAAAACAAACGTTGACCTTCATTGGCCTGCAGTGTCCTGATTAAATAAATAAAATGAGCTTGACAATGCAGAAGAAACACTGAAGGAAAGTGTTTTATTTTGATTCACATTTGCATATTATCACCTAGTTATCTATAAACAGTGTAAAAAATAAAATACTGCTACGTAGTTTTCTATTTTGATTTCTTTGTTTATGTCTATTCTAACAATTGCTTTAGCATTCAATGCTTTTTTTCCCATAAGACAAGGTAGAATTATTTGTGCTACTCATTTAATGTGCAAGATCATTAAAAAAAGACAAATTAAAAGACCAGATAAGAGTAAAAATAAGAATTGAAACAGTAAAATGTTATGCTAAAATGAGATTTCAAAAGAAAAGGACATCAAAAAGGCAAATTTAAAGCACAGAGAATGGAAAAAATTCCCAATTATTTCAGTAAAATGTTATGCTGTGACAGAAGAAATCACTGTAAAATGGATTTAAAAAGTAGAAGAAAAAATGACCTTCATCTAACAAACATGAAATAGTTTTTAGGCCGGGTGTATTTGAACAAGCAAATTGTTGATGTGGGCATACTTCCTGTTTTTGGGTGTCTTAAAGCTGAGTCATGACATCTTTTCCTCTTGAAATGTTATTTTTCCTAATGATTCGGGTCCTTTTCTTTCGTCCTCCAAATACTCTCACAGGTGTGTCCCTCTTCACCTTTCACTTACAGTACAGGTGACGTAGCCACGAGGGGGCCGAAGCCAGAGTCTAAATCCAAGGTGGGATAAATACAAAAGGTTGCATCAGGGAGTGCATCCGACGTAAAACATTTGCCAATCTAAATATGCAAATCTGACATAAGTTGGAGGAAGCTGATTTGCTGAGGCGACCTCTGAAGGCAAAAGCAGAATGAAAAAGAAGACATTTCTTCTTTCACCTTCCATTGTTTCATATTTACTTCAGTCCTTCAGCTTTTGTCCAAAATCTCTTTTCCTGCACTTTTGCTAAATTCTTCCTCCAGTGTTTTTCCTACAATGCTCAATTTCTCTACTTGGTCTTGTGAATGCTGGACACATCAACCTTTTTCTGCATTCACGCATTTGCCAAATCTGTCCTTTTATCAGTCTTTCACAATATACTTGCTCTTGATTCCACATGCATGACCTTTCTTCTCACCATTTCCTGTGAAGGAGATTTTTCTCTTCCTCTCTTTTTGGTAACTTGTGTCTGATATCATAGTTGTCCACATATCTGAATATGCACAGTCTGTAGGTTGAACGCCCTTCCTGACAAATTGTTTGGATTTGGCAGGTTATGGCCTGCCGCTAATCAAGCACAGGCTTATTCAGGGCTCACTAAATAATTATCAAGGGTTGTAGAATTTAGAATTATGGGTAATTCAGAGCAAAGAAAAAGGTTCTGGAGGATTCAAATATAAAACCTTTGATTTGAATCAGTTATTTGTAGCCTAAAAAACTGTCATAACTTCAACAGAAGCATAGAAGAAAACCAAATCAAGAATAAAAAGATTAAATAATAACTAAATAAAGCAATTATCACACGATGATTTGTGTTTAAAACATTAAATTATGCTAATTTGACATAATCTAATGTGACAGTGAAGCCTTCGAGAGTCTAAACCAAATCCCAAACATTTCATTTTAAATCAAATCTATTTGTTCTTACAAACAGGACATTTTTTAGGTATCAAGGCCCGTACACACCGGGACGAATTTCGCACCCGATATTCGCCGACGTTTAACGCCTCGTGACTAAACAAAGGGCACCAATGTGAGTGTGCACACCGACGCGAAAAACGCCACGCGTCAAAGCCTCATTTTTTAAAAAACGTCTCGGGTTCGTTTTTTTGGTTTGACGCGCCGCGTCAAAAAGTATACGACCAATGAGAATGGCGCTTTTGCACACGTGTCTGGAGCTTCTGAAGTTACAGTAAAACACAACTTGGGGGCGCTCAAACACAAACTGTCTTACTGAGCACACATACGTCACGGCATAGAGGATAGACGCCAAGTAGCGTCTACACTGCCGCGAAGAAATAAGACGAAGAAGATGCTCTCACTGACGGACATTCTAAAATATCCCCGAAAACGCTCATGATGCATTTTCAGCTCTTGTACCAGTTGATAAAACTCCCCATGTTCTTCTCTTATCGTAACTATGGGATGTACCCAAAAACGGCGTCTTTTCCAGCGTCTTTCATCATTCAACTGAACAATAATTTCTTCATCGCTGGAACTAGAGCTGGAGCTACTGGTGCTTGAAGTATTCATGTTTTTTTTGTTTGATTCTGACAAGCGCGTAAATACTTGCTCTCTTCTTCTGAGTGAACAGCGACTTTAAGAAGCGTGACGTTGCGCAGCGCAACCTTATGTACAAGAGTATTACTGTTTTACATTAAGCGCCATCTGATCTCAGGGAATGAAATTACATGTTCACTCGGCTCATCGTCAGCGAAAATCGCCTGGATGTGAACACAAAAAACGTGTTAAAAAACGCTGGCGAATATTCGTCCCGGTGTGTACGGGCCTTCAGAGTGACCTTTATTGTCATTTTCAACCTTTTTTGCTGGATCCCAAGAATGACAAATCTTTTCTAAGACATGAAAGCAGGTTTCAGTGGTACAATTTCAGCATCCGTGTAGTTTCTGACCTTAAATTATTGGCCTTTCACAGCCAAGAGTGATGTGGGGAGACACTCAGGTTGAGACCAGCAACTGCACTGGCTAATGTACATTGGCAGGACTGTTAAATAAGTCAGCAGTGATCTTAGAGTAAGTGCAAACAGCTTCTGGCAATTCCAGTCTTAAATAAGAAAAAGGTCAGAAGTCAAATGCCTTTGGGATGCGACCCAGTATGCAGAGTGTAATTTATTTAGACGAGTATCATTAACTCATCTTGACATTCTATTGTGTTAGTTTACTGCTTAATTACTTTAACTTGCTTGAGTTGAAGTTGTATTTAGTCTTGACCCAGTTTTGGATATCAAAGGTTACATTTTTCTCAGAAGGGCAAATCTTTCACAGAAGCTACAGTTTCTATGGAATTACATAGGTTTTAATGAAGAGAGGTTAATTCAGGGATTTTTGTCACATTTACAATTCTTTAATTTGTTTCTTTTCTACATTTATTTCCTCCAGAAGCTATTCCTTTGCTCCGAGTTACCCATATTTCTAAATTCAGCTGTCACGATCCGTCCGTATTTCAAAAACTCTGAATCCCTTTCATGGTCACAGGGTTGCTGGAGCCTATCCCTGCTACTGTTGGGTGAAGGAAGGGCGCGCCTTGAACAGGTCGCCGGTCTGTTGCAGGGTCACACACTCACATGGACACCTGGAGGCAATATAGAGATACTTGTGAAGCATGTTGTTGGACTGTGAGAGGAAAGCGGAGCGGCCTGAGAAAGCTCACGCATCCACATCCATCCACAAGGAGAACATGCACACAAAAAGGACCCAGACAGGATTTGAATCAGGGCCTTCCCACTGTGAGGTGACATTGCTTAGTTAGCTGTCCCAAAGTTTTTAATTATTATTTTTAGTTAAAACCAGTTGTCACTGCTGCTTGACTAAATTATATCTGTGAAATACTTCCGGCCTGAGAAGGAAACACAAAAAAGAGGGATCTCACTGAGGGATAAAACTTTTCAAATCATTGTTTTTTTTTTTTTATCCAGACGGGGTTGTTCCGTATGCTACAAGACACAGCAAACATTTCAAAACAATACAACAAACAGCTTTAAAAAAACTTAAATCCACTTTTGTACTCTTTCCCTGACAGGATTAGGACAAATATATAAAGAAATGTAAGATTAAAACTGTGTTTCTGAGTATTTCTTTATTCAAATTGTGGTGAATCAGGAGCCTATGACAAAATACTGTTTGTAACAAACCTGCCGTTGTGACGTGGAAACTGCTATGGGCGGGCCATAGTCCCCGTTCCATTCTGATGCAGCCACTCGTAGACGACCAGATCCATCTATGCCTTCATTTTCCTTGTCAGAGCTGGCATCTGGCTGAAAACTGTACGGCTGGAGAGCTCCGATAGTGTTGCCTTTTTTTGTTGTACCGCTAAAGTGAGTTTGGGGTTGTGAGGGGGTGCGAGGTAGCGGGACAGCATGCAAACAAAAGGATTGTGGGAATTGAGTGCAGGTTTCACGGGCCAACAGTCCTCCACACAACTTAAAAGCAAATTTGTGATGAACTCCTGCCGCTTTGTAGAATACAGTACAACAACCTCAAAAACAACACAGGTGTTTTTATATTGCCTTAAAAAGTGGTATAATCATAATCAAAAGATGATCAGAGTGGAACTTTGAAGCTTTGAGGCTCATTGAAAATGGAACGTACAATGGTTGTGTAGTGGTAAAGGCATTGTTAGTAAAGCCTTAGTCACAACTGGCCTTACAACAAGATACGGTCTGTTGATGAAAAATGGACAAACCTGTTCGGGGCATGCCGGGAGTACACACTCATGACAGCAACAGCACTTACCTCTGACCTCTTGCATCGTCCACATGATTCGGAGGAAAAGGTTGAAAAAATGAAAAATGCTTCTCACCTATTCACCCTTCCGTGTTGCATGTTGCTTGCTGGTCAGTTAAAAAAAAAAAAGTTCACCAAAATGTCACTGGACGGTCTACAACCTTGGTATTTTGTGTACCACCTGCGTGCCCCCAACAGGTTTGCCCCTTTCCCCCCCACAGACAGCTCAAATCCACCCATAAGGGCAGTTGTGATCAAAGCCTTAAAGTGTGGATGCCATGCTTTGAACAACTTTGTCAAATAAAAAAGCCCTTTAAACGCTGATTCTATTGATACCAATAGTTTGCGTCGAAAAAAATCCGAAGCATATGAAAAATAGACATCTTTCGAAGGAATCAGAGATTTGGATCTGCCGCTAGAGCGCAGGCTGGAAGTGAACCCGATATGACCTGTGACGTAACGAAAGGGAGTTGCCTTTCGCAGTTGCTTAGGACAGCATGTAAACATAACAGGTAGTCTTCGTTTCTCTCGTGTTTAAATCTGTTAATCATCAACATGCCAAGTCGTTGTGTGGCAGCTGGATGTAGCAATACATCTAGTGAAAGTGTATCTGTGTATAAAATTCCCAAAACAAGAAACGCTGCTGAAAAGGGGAAAATTTAAGAAGGTGGACGGCGAAGGATTTTTCCCTCCAGATCTGCAGGAGAGAAGTCTGCGTTTTCGAAGGGACAAAAACCGGGACACAAACGAAGAATTTTGAACGGAGAGTTGGGAGGAGGATCTTGGCTTCTGAGTCGAGGAAAGGCGGGCGAGCTGGAAGCGAGCGAGCCGTTTTCTGGGTCGGACAGGACGGCGCTGGAGTCGGGAGCGGAGGCTGCTAAGCTAGGCTAGTGTGCATCACGATGGATCACATTGAGGCGAAGTAGTCGTGTTTTCTGTTGTCCTTGGATCCAACTGGAGTATTTCAACGCACTCAATGTTTTGCAAGAGAAGCAACAGGCCTGCAACGTTTTTTTTCTTTTGCTTTTGAGGTGCCGGTACCGTGAGTAAACTGAACTGTGTGTGTGTGAGCGCTCGCGCACGAGAAAAGGTTTCAAACTGGTTCAAACAGGTAAAACTGTTAATGTTCTGCAGTTGTTAATGGTATACAGTGACTTTGTTAACTAAAGAGTAGTAATATCTGCCTGGGAAACTTTTATTTTGTGACATTTATTTTGTAAATTGGGTTGAAAACCAGTGTTTACCTTTGTTTAGATTAGGCCAAAAGGGGACATTTTGAGTATATTTTAGGGTAAGTGGAGTAATTTAATTTTATACATTTTTTAGACTTACTGGAGTCTAGCCGAATCTTCATGCTGGCTATCGTCATCGGCATCACTAGACCTACTACTTTCTGCTATACTATATCCTCCTCACTTTCGCAAAAGGGTTCGAATCGATACGGTTGCAAAAGTGACTCATCATCATGATAATCTCCGCAACTTTCCTCTTCATCTTTCTGTTCATCTGATGATAAATCGCTAATAGAGACGGTAGCATCACTCTGTGCTTCGCTATCGGTGCCAGCCATGTTGTCTGCCTTGTCTTCCTTTCGTTACGTCACAAACAGGGGGGCGAGAATTCGGCGGAATGCGTGAAGCCGGCGGCCGTCCTCGTTGTTTATATTGCGTTTTTCGCTATTTATTCTTTTTCGAAAAATATTAAAAACAATCGCAACATGAAATAGAGACTATTTACTATATTTTGGCTTATTAAAATAGACCATGTCACCCACACTTTAAGGAGGGGCTTGATGACAGCATTTTTTTTAAGGCCTTTGAAAATCTTCTGGACTACAGTGAAAGGTTAGACGACAAGAACTAAAGAGGAGGAACTATAAACCTAACACTAAGCAAACAAAGTTGACAAAAATTTTAAATTTCCACTCCCATATACATGCAGAAAAAACATACATTTTGAGGATTAGGCCAAAATCTGAATTAATTTTGTCATTGTTACTTTTACATTCTGCTAATAAAGTCCCTTTAAAAACAAATCTCATTCTAGGCAAGTGCTTCCCTTGACTGTCAAACCTTAAACCTACCCTTTAAATCTCCCTGTTCACTTCCTGCTAAATCAGGAAGTCTGCCAGAATCACAGAAAATACAGATCCAATTTAATTTTAATGTGACCCCCAAGTGCCTTTGTGCTGAGAAGTCACACATGCATCATTTAGAGCAGCTCCACATCATCCGTACATTCTTCGTAGATAGAGGCTTGTAACTCTTCCCACCTGCCATCAGAAACGATAACGCTGTAAGATGCACCGCCTGCAAGTGCCGCTGGCGGCTGTCTTCAGAAGACCGAAAGAGGAAAGGCAAAAAGTAGGTCACCATCCAAGGATACCTACACATCTGTCGCAGCGATTCCATGTTACAGCAGGGCTTGCGCCTGCCATCAGACGGCGTCTGACGAGGGGCAAAAATGGGACTTGACGGCTTCTCTCCTCCACACACAAAAGGCAGAGGGACGTTCTAGGTGCATCACACGGTAACAAAAATATAACAAAGAAAACAGCTAGGAAGAAAAAACAATAAGCAACAAATGGATTCATCTTTGCTGATAAAACGTAAAGCAAGAATGAAACAATAAAGAGAGAGAACCCATTGTTTCATAAAATAAACCTCAAGCATTTAGTGTCATTGATGGTGGCGTCCGCATGCGCCTATGTCAGAAAATACTGGATATCAGAACTTCTGGATGCCACACGATAAACTTGCATTCTGTAACAACAAAACCCAAACTGGGTCACTAAATGCATGCGTTCATGCATTTATGTAGCTGCAGACTTTCTCCAGTGGTGTGCTACTTTAAAATCTACCAACTGCTGACTCTACAGATTCACAAAGGAGCTCTTTGATCTTCAATTTATGAAAAGAGTTGGAGCAATAGGAGTAAATTATGGTAGATGGGTGATCTAAAAAAGACCTACAGAGGATTTTTGCAAAATGAATCTAAAACGGAATAAAATTAAATAATGCGAGATATTTTGTAGTTTTTAAAAAAAGGAAACTTTACCATTTTAATACAAAAATATAGTTGATACATTTCCTTTATCTCATTACACTTATAATACTTCAAGAGACAAAATATTTTGGGGATCTGTCCACACTAGTGACCCCTCCGCTGGACCCCGCCTCCATTAAAGCAAGGAGCCAGACCCACGAGATCACGACTCTATTTACTGAGGAAGCTCCATCACTGATGTGGAGGCTCAACATGAAGAAAACACAAAATGCAAATGAACTACATACAGAAAAGTAAAAACTTAGATAATCAACCAGATGTATAAATAAAGAAACCTTAATGGACAGATATAAATCACCAAACGTTAATTTAAAAATAAACAGAAAAGATCCAATCAAATAAGGAAAAAGAAAAGTATGAATTCTTAAAATAACTTACATTTCAAATAAATATATTCCTAAATCTATGGTAAAAACCTGATTAGAAAGGTAGGTCTTGACTCTTTCTTTTAAAAACCTGAACCGTCTCTGCGGCTCTGAGGTTCCCTGAGAGGCTGTTCCACAGGTGAGGTCCATAAAAACTGAAGGAAGCCTTGCTGTAAGCTTTGGTCCTAACTGTAGAAATGACTTAGGGTGTATTTAGACTAAAACATTTGGTCCACTTTAAGTGAACCAGAGTTCGTTTCCCCCCGATAATCTGGAACAAATTTTCAGTCTGAACGCACCCAAGTGGACCCTTGTCCAGAAGCAGGAACCGCTCTCTGACCCATCTGTCAAGGTGGTCTTGGTTCATTTCCAATCAAACTGAGCTCCAGTTCGCTCTGAGTTTCCTCAGTCCAAATAGGCTCTGTGCTCGGAGCGGAACAACTGGACCAAAATGACCACCGTAACCAGGCATTAAAGACTGTAAACAGAGTAGGAAATGCCGCGGGCACATATGGAGCAACAGCAACTCATTAAAATGTGGTTGGATGAATTATTTAATGATGAATGTTGGATGAATGATTTAGTGTAGCTCATTGAAACAACTTTTAATGTGATACACATTGCTGCTCACTGTTTTCCCGACAATTTACAGTATACGTCATGAACAGTTCTCAGTTTACCTTCCTAGCCGTCGTCTCCCCGGTAACCGCCCTGCAGCATGCCTCCACCGCACCAAAGTAAAAAGTGTTATATGTGACGTTGATACAGGCATTCAAAATTGGTCAGAGAAATATAATGTTTAAATAAGTGAACTATCCTAACAAAGACTTCAAAGCGCAGCACTTCCATTATTTTTTCTCTCTGTGCTTTGACCCGCCCTCATAATTCCTGGCCAATGACTATAGAGATCTTTAGTCACATGCTTTTGGTTACATGCTTTGGTTTGAAACAGAAATGTCCAGTTGAAGGCAGCCTGAAAACAGACCAAACTCAAGGTTCAGAATTCAATCCGGACCAAATTACCGTTAAACTGACTCAGACTGGATCAACTGACTTTTCCAGTCTGAATTCACCATAAGAGGTCTGTTCCTCATACTGCAAAATCATGTCTAATAAATATGAGGGTCTAGGACGATAAAAACACTCATAAACCAATGAAAGAATTTTAAAAACAAATAATTCGCGGGTGGTAACCTAGCTCCCACCACAAAGAAAAAAGTTATTTCAAAGGAGAAAACCAGTTAATCCTGCTAAACCTCTGTCTATAAATCATAATTGAACATTTCCACCGCACCCTGTAACAACACTGTTTACTTGGATCCATGTATATTTGTCTGTTATTTGGTTCACTATGTAGTCTGTCATGTAGTCTGTCTTATCTCTGTTGAAAGTCAAGACTTTTTGGTATTTTACCCTTATTTTTCAGAGGTTGTGTATATCTCAATACAAAAAAAAAAGGACAAGACTTCAAAAAATGTTTTCTTTTGTTTGCAGCTTTTCTCTGCACCATATTTACCCACGTGTTCCTTTTTATTTTATTATTACATGTGATTTGCACTCATTCAGGTTTAGGTTTTTTGTTTTTTCTGTGGTCTTTTAATCCACAGGTCATTTATTCCTGTTTGTTTCACTTCATGCCCGGAGGGGCATTTACTCTCAGATAGACTGAAACCCTCGCTTTGAAATGGGCGAGGATCGAAGAGTTTTTGAAGGTCTTCACCAGGTTTGCATTCCAGCTGCTATTTTGGTCCATTCTTTCATGTTCTCCCTCTAAAGTCACACTCTGATCACCTTTTGATCTACTTTGTTTTACATAGTTTCTGCAGAGCGGAAGGGCTTCATTAGAAATTGAGGGTGGGACTGTTGGCGCGGAGTAAACCCGCCCCCACTTACCCTCCCCGTTTCTGAGAGCTCTCTGTTTACATGCTCTCCCCCACACCCCCAGCCTAACATTACCGGTGCAACAAAAATGGTGAGATAAATCAGAGCTATTCAGTCGTACAGTTTTGAGCCAGATGCCAGCTCAGACGAGAAAGACAAAGACGTAGATGGATTTGGTCAACAGGTGGATGCATTAGAATGGATCAGGGAGCTTTAGGCCCGCCCAACATATTTACTACGTCACAAATCTGAACTTATTCCAAATTTCATTAGTCTGCTCCTAGTTCACAGTGAGTTGAATAAAAGAAATACTCAGAAATGCAATGTTTAGCTTAATTTTATCTTTTTGTGTCCCCCAGCATCAGAAAAATGCAACAAGAACACGTTAAAAACAGCAAAAAGCACAATTTTCATTGGAGTGCTGAGTCTTTAAGGTGATAATTCAGAACAATCCCCGTGTTTTCAGCTCTATTCAAAAACTACAAGGCCGTGACGTCACGTCACCAATGTTGCTTTCAAAAACCTTTGGAAATGGGAGTTGTTGGATCGTTGAGACATTAATGTTCCATGAATGCTTAAATAATCTTAAAATAAATAAACTAAATTAATGTATGGAAAGTTGTTACTGTTTAGTCTTAATCTTACTATCTTTATTATCAATATTTTCATTAAAACAGCACATTAGAAAATCTTAGTAAAAAACTGAAACAAATAAATAGAAGTTGTGATTAAGTTGAATAAAATTTTGACCTTGTTGCAAAATTGCAGATTTTGCTGGTAATATAAAAAAAGGTAAGATTGAGAACTAAAAAATCGAGCTTTCTAGATCATTCTGTTTTCACCAAATCCAGTGATTTTTATCACACAAATATTGTTTGCCAGGTTACACCTGAGATTCTATAAAATCCGAGCTGAATAGGAGACCTTGAAGGCAGCAGAGGGAATGTGTAGGGAGGGAAGCGGCTCGCGCAGACCAGACAGAGCGGGACTCGGTGAGTGGAGACAGCCGGGGCAGGAGGGGTCGGGAACGGAGGACATTCTCTGTCAGTCGGATACTTCCACATCAGCTTTCGTCCACACAGAAGGAGATGCGAGGAGCTTTCTGAGCGCGCGGGAACTTGTCTCCGGTCCAAACATGACGGTTGACTTTGAGGACTGCATTAAGGATTCCCCCCGGTTTAGGTGAGAAAGGCAGACAAACTCTAACCTAAATACCGCCGAACTGTTGATCACTGATGAAAACAAACACGCCCTTTTCTGACTGAGTTACGCCTCGTGTAGGGATGGATTGTTCGATCATGAGAGTTTGATTTATGCGCATTTTAAAAACTGGGAACACGATCAATGCGAGTCACGTGGTCTGATTTGGAGCCGCATCCATAAAGATTAAGGTTACAATATTTAAAGATTTATCACCGTCTGTTACAACTGTCCTACTACACTACATCCCATCATGAACACTGGGGTCCTGGCAGGTCACGTCAGATCTCTTGTGCTTATCAAAAGACCCAGTTAATGTTCTGAAATCTTTTATTACTTTCATAAAAATCAAAGTGTTAATAAGGAGGACATTTTCCTTAAAGTCTCCCTATGATATTTTTTAAATAAAACGTTTCTAGTTGTGTTTTAATGAGGATTATAAAGTTTAAACCAAAATCCCACAAACCTAAATGTCTTAAAAAGCCACATTTCATGTCTATATGAAGCCTCTCCAAATGGGCGTGGCCATTGTTGATAAGATAAGTAGCCACGCCCTCGAATGGGGGGGGGGGCGAGACTGACAGTCTCTATTCTCAAAAGTTTAAAGAAAGGGAAACGTTTTCTTCATGGCCGCACGGACCCAGAGGAAGTCTTAAGATTATTACAGGTTACGGTTAAGCTGCGTTCAAACCGAATGCTATTCGGGACCGTCTGAACCAAATCACCCAACAGTAACCCGAGCCGGTTACGTGTTCATACTGGACAGACCCACTGCGGGATGGAGAGCCAGCCTGCTCGGGCCTCCAGAACGTTTTCGATATTTTCAATCATAAAAAAGGTCCTCTGGTTTTATTCTTGTTTCTAGCTTGACCTTCTCTGCCTTCAAACTCAGTCGGAGAGAGATCACAAATGTGGAGAACACATTTGGGACTTTAACTTTAGTTTTAAATTGAAATATGTGCAACCAACAACAAAATCCAGCCTTGGAGGCAATTAAAATATGTGTGGTGAACACAGCCCTTGCCCCAGAGCTTGTGTATGTTGGACGGGGCACATCAGGGAGCTTGAACTTGCCCTCCTGGGCTGTTGCCTGGCAATTTGATTGACAGCGACTTAAAAGGAGAAATACTCAGAAATGCACAAATGAAATGATTTCTTATTGCATTTCTTCTCTTTCATAAGAAAACTGTCAAAAACTGAAATTAAAACATGATTTTCATCTGACTTTAACTTCTTTCAAATCACAGTTTAGAAAATACTTTGAAAGTGCCTAAAATGAGATTTAAAAAGTCCCTAAAATAGTTATTCAACACACATTTCCACTAAATAAGTTGATAAACTGATTATTTTTATTGATACATTTATTCTGTTTTTGCATTGAGGATGCTAAAAGTAAATTATGTCTTTACTTGCCTAAATAATCAAAAAAGATATAAAAAAGATTATATATAAAAAAGATTATATGTACAGCGTAGTCCTTAAAAGTTTCTTGTTTCTCTATTCCATATTTCCTCAAAATTCTAAGTCGTGACATTTGGAACTTTAGTAAACTACAGAAACAGGTTTCAGTGCTGGTCTCCTCAGACAAAAATGTCCTATCCTTAAAGAACATTTTTTTTCTTTTCTTTAAAAAAAAAAAGGTGTTTTAGTGCTTCAAACCCTTTTTGATATGTTTGGTATTGATGATGTGGGGATTATGGGGAATTTGGCTAAAAACTAATTGACAGGGGATCTAACAAAAAAACAAAAGTTTGAAAACCAAAGCATTATGGGAAAAAAAAACAAAGATTCTCACTGATTCAATCAAAACTTTAAACTGGCTTGAGCAAAAGGTTACAAAAATAAATCAGGGATTTTCTACACCCACATCTAAACTTGGGTCTGTGGTCCAGCAGTGAGAGGAGTTCCAGGAATCACTAAGATCATTTTTTATTTCGTTTTAAAAAGTGCATTTCAGTAATTATTGATACTGCTTGATATTTGACTAACACTTATTAATTGTTGTATTCTATCATTTCAAGCAGATTTTATTTGTTGTATGGAAAAAAAAGGGTACAGTGAAGTTTGGATTCTGGCTCTGTGAACATATTTTGTTACTTTCCAACACTGCTGATAAAACATCTCCCTCCTTCAAAGACTTTCCGACTTGGCAGCAGCATCTCAACAACATCTGCAGCTGGAAGAAAAAAAACCCACATCATTCAGTTGTCCTTGTTTTGCTAAACATCACAGCAAAGGCCCAAAAAACTGCATGCTAAAGACACAAAAGATGAAATCTGGAATCAAAACCATTGCTGTTCAGATTTTCTCTCTTGCTAAACAGAGAGGCATTCTCATAAGTGCACTAACCTCCAATTTCCATTCATCCTTTTGCCCAGGATGCTAAAACACACGGCAAACGGACTTTGTAGAGCTCAATGCAGCCTTTTACCTTGTTTTCAGAGTGCATTCATTCAGCTCCTTTGTAGAGCTGAAAGCACGGCTGCGTGGACTGTTGCGTAAAAACCCTGGAGGTGGATGGCTGCAGGAAAGCAGGAAAATCAAGTGTTTAACTGCGAGGATCAACATCGCACTCACAACGGTTTCCCACGCTCCTGAAATAAGGGAGGAACACAGATGTGCGGCGTGCTCTCAAGGGTCTTCCTTTCTGTTTGTCTGACCACTTATTGATCGATTGCTTTGAAGAGAGAAATCTCTTAGCAGGTTTTCCTGAAGCCGCCCGGAAATAGCAAAACCCAGATCGAGCTGGGGTTCCTTTAGTACATTTATTGGAGAAATTATTGAAACATTGATTGTTTTAGAAGTTATGAATTGTAGGAATGCTGCTTTTTCACTTTTTCAGGTCAGACAAATTTTGAGGGGGGATAAACGGAACAATGGTTGTGCTTCACCTGTGACATTATTGGAAGTCTTTGAGGTTAAAGGAAAAGCTGAAATGATAAACAAGTTGGAACATTTATCATCCGTTACAACTGTGGCCTCAGGGTTCCCCCAGGGAACATTTGTGTGTGATGTGGCCGGGCATATTTTGTTTTTACCAGCAGCCTTTTTCATTAGACTAATTTGTGCACATATTTTGTTGTTGTAAGAAAGAAGTTATAATAGCCAAAGGTAATAGGATATTTGACAAAAGGAAGGTATCCATACACATATGCCACAAGACGTCACCAAACAGAGGAGCCAATTCATCTGCAATACTGTTATGGAAAGAATAACCTGTTTAGCATGACGTTTTTGAAGTTCAATAAAGCAACAGTTTGTTGACTTTGGAAAGCAATTTTACACACTTGGCACTTTCAGTTTATTCGTTCCATCCACCTTTTAAACCAGGAAGTCCAAATTTAAGCTTTTCCACAAAATATTCGAATGAAAAGAAATCAGACTGCACACTGATTAAATGTTTGCATGTTGAAAAGATCTTTGATGGAGGGACCAAGGGCAATAATTTTGGTACTTTTGCTAAATAAATCTTTTTCGTTATTAATAGTCAACTTAGGCCTATGTTAGCAACATAATACATAAATTAAAGAGTAGTGCTCTTTAAGACACATCTTAAGAGTTTTCTTTTTTTGTTGCTTTCTCTAGACTGTTAACTGATTAGTGAACTCCCACCTGCCACCCTACAAATAGGCCAAACCAAGATCATTTCAGGGGACGAGATAGAGGGAGAACAACTGTTGCTAATTCATAATCAGAAACACAGAAAACTCATCTATTTAGTCTGTATTATTATTTTTGCAGCAAAATAAATGATCAAAACAACATAAATACTTGTCTATAAAAAAACAACAACCGTCCTTCCATTAAATCTGGTAATAAAAGTGTTGTCACGGCCTGGTTAAATGTATCAACATGTGTCATTGTTGACAGCTGACCCTCTGATATTGAGAAAGCTTTTGTACAAACATGCACTAAGACCATGATTGAGGGAAGAAACATGTGATTACATGTGATGACTTTTGCTGTTATGTCACCCCCAATTAGAGCCGTCAGACTCAATCAGGGCAGACTGATCTCAGCGTTTGTCACGGGGATGCCTAGAGTTGGGCGATATAAGCAAAATTCATAACCTGAGATGACTAATTTTATATCGTAACGATATATGCTTATATAGCGATTTTGTTTGTAAATTCAGATAAAGAAACATTTTTTAAAAAGACAATGCAGTAATGCAGTTTAAAATGATATGCTAAATAAAGGTTGTAGAAATAACATACTTTTTATTTATATATATTTTTTAAACCAAGGAAATGTTGCCAAAATGTTATGTTACCGTATGATGTTGGAACCCTTGTGCTGTCCAAGGCACTTTAACATTGGGAGTGGGGTCATCTGGACCCCACAATTTAGCACAAGGGTTAAAGTGAATATTTTTGAGATTGCTTATACCATCGGTACTTTATTGGGTTAGCATATTGACTCTCTGTATTCTTTGAGATGGTTCTAGCACAGGCAAGGAACTGCGTTTGTTGTGTTAAGCCTAATTTCCACTAAGCGGTCCGGTCCAGTCCGGTTTAGAATGGTCCAGGCAATTCAGGTGAGCGTTTCCATTCAAAGTTGGGTGCGGCGTGAAGCTATCAACAACAACAATGGAGGTCATCCAGCAGCTCATTTTTCTCCGCTTGGCTTTTGGTACTACTTCCATAGGATTTAGCGTTGTATGAGAGACGACTGCGGGCAGCGAAGAGGAATACAGCCACTTTCTTAGTGCTATTTTTTTGTCATAATGACCTTCAGCTAATCAAGGCTTTTCAACAGTAGCTCTGCCGTAAGTGGTCTGTTCGATTTTTCTATGGACCTCCAACCAACGGGGTCCCAAAGATGGAGTGATTTGGTCTGGCTTTATGGATCCACTTCATAATGGAAACGCTCAAAAAAACGGACTGGTCTGCACCGGGCTGGTGGAAACGAGGCTTTAGAGTCTATCTATCTGACTAGTCAGCTGTTGTTCTGAAAAAAGTCCCCCTTCACCCCTTCTGTCACCCCGTATTTTTTTGGAACAACACTTAGAAGATGGTAGTTGTCTGGGCTAACTGTTATCTGTGCTACATCTGGTCTTCTTGCATTCATGCAACAGAAATTGGCATTTTTAGGTGTTTGTGGCGATTTACCACTAACACCAACATTTTTGGAGCTTTCTTAATGTCTGTTTTTTGTGACACAACTTTCATGAATGTTGATCCGAAAGCATGAGTCAGTCTGGCAGGAGCTTCAGCGCTCCCTCTTGTCCAATTCCCTGGGATCCGGTCTTCTTGCAGAATATGACTATTGTCCAGTGAGTTTGTTGCTTCCGCTGGCACACAGACTCTCCTCTCTGTCTGAATGGCCCAAGGGCAAGGAGTTCTTGGAAGGCAGAAGTTGAGGTTCTATCTCCATTCGGATAAAGAGTCTTCGCAATGAGCTCCAAAGAGACTCTCATAGCCTGGGAACCTGATGACGTTAACCTGACTTTTGACTCTTCAGCATCGGCATCTTTGAGAAGATGACTGGATGGAGAAATATTTGAGACAAATTCAGAACGGAGAGACAAAAAGGGATGTGTCTAAGATAAATAGAAAGATTGGGACTGCACATCGTCACACTGCTCTGGATAATATAGGTATTAATTTAATAGATAAAATCTTTTACTATTATCTCAAGCTGGCTGTTTATTTGTCCAAGGACATAAGTTTAGCAGCTCTGTCTAATGGTAGCTTTTGGCGAAATCTCCAAGTCGTTTGAATACTAATGTTGAATATCACAATTTGGGGAAACATATACTGTAGTCCGGTTGTGAGAAAACCAGAAGTAGGCCTGCTTGGTTGCGGCTCCTGCTGCTTCATCACCGCGGCTGCTTCATCACCGTGGTGATCAAAAATCCCACACCATCACAGCTCTAGTTTATATCTTGTGGGACACAAAAAAGTGTGTTCATTTATTTATTATTCATCCCAGAAATGGGGGTTACATTTGTCTTGCGTTTGATTAAATAAAAGCAAAATTTGCTTTAAGTTGTCTGCCGTTTGTACTTATGGCTTTTCGGGGGGGGGGTCGGAAATTGAATTAAAAAAAATAAAATCAGAGATTTTATTTTTAGGCCATATAGCCCAGTCCTAACCATAAGTGAGCCGATCTCAAACAGACTCAATCTGGAACTAAAGTTTATAGGTACTACTACACTCTGCGTCAAGCAACTTTACCGCCCATGCATGCTCCTGCATCTGTTGACATAGCTGCAGAATCTGATAACAGCTGCATAGTAGAGTCTTATTCCCAAGAGTTCTTAAATATATAGGATCTAGAGGAGTTCTGCAACAAACTGAAATGAATGAATGGCTATCCAAATGGGCATGATTGGCTGCGGCCTGCATCAATAAATGTGTCTCAATGAAAAAAAAAACACTGGTAATTGGTTATATATTGGTATATTGGGAATTTTAAGATTTGAATATCAGTAGAATTGTGAACTTGGATTAGATCATTTGCATACATAGGACATTTTAAAATAAGATGGATGTGTAGGAGCTTGAGTGACAGAAAACCTCAGTAGACTGGATACTGCCATGCTTTCAGTCATCAGCCCTCCGTTGGCATCAGGCAGTTGGGATTCCGTGTTCTTTTCTAGACTATGTGGTCTCCGGCTGTGCGGAGCTGGAAGGGATTTTCACCGCGAGGTCTGTTGCTTTCTGCTCCACTTCAGACTGACCTCCTTCCATCTTTGAAAATCTATGTCATTGGCTCCTCGTTTCAGCCGACGCTGCTTTTCTGAGGCTCCGACGGTGGGCGGTGCACCATTATTATAAAAGAGAAAAAAAAAAAACACTTTGCTGATTCTCTCACATTCAACTTCATTAAAAATTCTTTAATCATGAATAATTTGTACAGTTTTTCTTCTGTACTGCACATTGTTACTCAGGTGGAACTCTGTACAATGGACCTCATGACGTCCCATTT
This sequence comes from Oryzias sinensis, assembly GCA_037389245.1. Taxonomy (NCBI): domain Eukaryota; kingdom Metazoa; phylum Chordata; class Actinopteri; order Beloniformes; family Adrianichthyidae; genus Oryzias; species Oryzias sinensis. The sequence continues at coordinate 22,664,183 of CM074492.1, forward strand.
GGCATCCGTTTTAATGAAGCACATTTCATGCATGAGGGTCTGCTGTTCCTCCTCCTGTTGTAAGTGGGTTGTAAGTCTTTTTATTTCTTTTTATATCTTTTATTTTGATGTGGTGACTGGTAGTTCTTTCCCTCTTTGACCGTGCGCTCGGTGTGCTCCAGGTGATGAAAGTGACGGGGATTAGGCTTGCGCAGAACATCTGAAAGGTTGCTGGCTTAAGCAGGGATTGGCCCACATTTGCTCGCCTTTGACGCCTGCCGATGGCGAGGTGTCGCACCTGCCAGGCGAACATGTAGTTATCCTCATCACAAAGCGAAGAAACACAAACAGGTCCAGTGATACCCAAAGCAACACGACTGTGTTGGTGAGCGGCCACATTTTGATTGATGGTCTTTTATCATTTTAATACCAGATCAGATGAAAGGCTTTTCCCTTTTGGAGTCTCTAAGCCGGCGAGCTCGAAAGCATGTTAGGCAAGTGGTAATATCGGTGATGATGATGATGATGAGTTAACCATTTGAACTAAAATAAGGAGTCATTATTAAGCCTGTGTTAGGGGGACACTTTGGTTCTGGGAATAATTCAAGAAACTTTATTCATAACCATTAAATGTAAAATTGAGGAAAAATACTATTTTAATCCCAAATCAAGAGTGCAAGGTTGATAGGATTGTACGATATTACAGAAAACGTGCATTAAATATCATGATGGGTGCATATACTTAAGCCTTTAAGCTGCAGACTCAGCTAAAAAAACTTCAACATAAAAATCCTAGATTTATTTGAATAGTTTTAGTGTCAGGAAACATAAAGTCATACCGACATGTTTATCTATGGCTTGGTGTAAGGAAAGATAGGACATATCCAACTGGTAAATTTAAAAAATGTACTTTTCATAAGATAGGAGAGCTATTGAATGAAGCCAAACAATAATATATAATCCTACAGTAAAGACTGTGGGCTCTAAGACATTTATTTTTTCCCATTTGGCAGCATGAATCCAAGCAGTGTGTATTGGGAAGAGTCTGGCAACACGATACGTATTGTGATACAACCCAAGACTCTATCGGAACAATTTTTCAATTTCTTTTTTTAAGAGTATGACCTAGAAAAGAACCACTGCCTGAATATTAATATTCATTCATTCATTTTCTTAACTGTTTCTCCCTTTGGGGTCACGGGGCTGCCGGAGTCTATCCCGGCCACTTGTGGGCGAAGGCAGGGGGCAACCTGGACAGGTCGCCAGTCTCACGCAGGGTAGAATGTCCACAAACACACATCCATTCACTCTCACACTCACACCTAGGGGCAATTTAGAGTTGCCAATTAACCTATGAAGCATGTTTTTGGATGGTGGGAGGAAGCCGGAGACCCCGGAAAGAACCCACGCATGCAAGGGGGGGACATGCAAACTCCACACAGAAAGGTCCCCATTGATGTTGTTTTTCATGTCCCCCAGCCGGGACTTGAACCGGAGGCCTTCTTGCTGTGTGGCAAGAGCGCTAACCACTGCGCTCTTGTCTGACCTTAAAATGAAAGGTAATATACCTTTCATTTTAATAAAAGTAAAATTAGCTTTATTTAATGAACAAAATGTTAAGAACTACAACTGTACGTATCTCATAGACAAGTTGCTTTTACCCAAACAAATTGATAGTGCTTTTATTTTGATAAATTAAAATATATTTTCTGATTTCTAACAAAATATATTTCAGTATAAGAAAAGAAAAACCCAAAATGAATATGCCTTAACCAGTAAGGTTCTAAAAGTATGATGGAGGAAATAAAGAGCTGTTTATTTTCAACAGTGCTGAAGGTAGCTTTTCCAGTACTTTTAAATGGTTCAGTAACCTAAACATTGTTTGAACAGGTGCTTCAAAAATAAAAAATAAAAAATTGACAAAAAAAAAACTCCAATTCTTTCCATTCTTTTACATGACAGTCACTGCAGCTGCAGCTCCGCTTTCTCATACACGGAAGTAAACACAGATTTCACCGCTCACCACCACGACGTTGGCCTTTTTTCAGAGCATTGTACACATCACTCTGATCCACGAGGTCACAAAACTAGAATCTATCGCTGTCAGGTTCTGCAGAACTTTGACTGATGCTATGGACCTACGATGCTACGTGCATGAGCCGCTGTGCAGCGGCACTGCTTCAATCGTTCCTATCTGAGCCTGCTATAAAGCACTGCAATCCGTGTTTTATATGATACTGGCAGCAACATGGCACAGAGTTTGGGTTCAGTACCCATACCAAGTAAAAACGATAGTGCATGTCTGGTTCTCGTGAGATCTTGTTGTTTTGGTGCAGTGTAGAGCTGTTCAAAGAGGCCCAGTGTGTTGTGCTGCCAACTACTGTTTGGGGAATTAAGTGGAAAACAAGAGTCAGACGCTGAATGACGCTCATAAATAAACAAATATTGAATTGACTGCATTTTTCAATCGGTACAAGTATCATCAAATGAAATATTTTGACATATTGCTGAATAGATTTTTTCCTACACCCCAAATGAATCCCATTCAAAAAGAAGTCGGTACTCCAAGCTACAATACATATTTTTGTTATGTTCAGCCCATTTGTGAACAATAACATACTACATCTAACAACAAATGTCCAAATTTGCTCATATGAGATAAAATAGGTACTCATGCGTATTCGGTTCTAGTGCAAATGCTCACTTTGCTGCTAAGATATAGACTAACAAGTCAGTAGACACATGGTGAATTTGATATCTAGCAGTGGCTGTAACATTCTCAACTACATTTTCTTGCCTCACAACAAGAAGGCCCCGGTTCTAGTCCTGGCTGGGAGATTTGGTAATTAGTCACTCTAAATTGTCCCATACACACTCGCAGTGTGGATGAGATTGTGGACCTGCAACAGACTGGCAAAAGGACAAAAACAGGTTTGAAAAAAAGTGAATGAATTAGTTGCTGTAACTCAACAATTTGATCTTTCCAATTGCTTTCCACAAAATGTCAGTGTCGGCATATTTTTAGTGTTATGGCAATGGATCCCTTTCAGCAGAATTGATGCAGTATATCATAGAAACCAAACAACAGATTTTTATATCATCATCAGCATGAGTTCTGTTACAGCCCTTTAGGTCATTGTTATTGCCATCTTTCTATTGATGTTGATCAGGCCCTAGAGTCACTTGTCAACTACATTATTTCGTGTCATCGTTATAGACTGATAAGGAATCGTTATAGCCCTGTACAGTTTGATCCCAAATCACAAATATTTATTGTCAGTGTCATCAATTATAATTATTGAGTCCTTGTAGACCTGGAGTTTTGAATACTGTTTCCCTCACTTTTATTGTCCTCATTATTAGATGTGTGGCAACATTTCTAACTAAAAGAGTTAGACTGTTTAGCAATCATAAAATGACTCATGGAATTTGAGTGCTTGTAGCAGTTTCACATTTTGTACAGCTTTACTTCCGGAGTCCATTCATCAGTTGTCTGATGAATGGGTCGTGGGGCTGCTGGAGCCCAGCTGTCGGGCTGGGATAGGCCTTCCTTGCCAGTTACCAGTCCGTCGCAAGACCAGGACTGCGGGAGAAATCTTGTGTGTGGGGAGAACATGTAAACTCTCCACAGAATGGTCCCAAATTGGATTTGAATCTGGGCCTTCTTGCTGTGAGTTGTGTTGACCACAACACCACTGTGCAGCCCATAACAAATGGATTCAAAACTATATTTAAGCTTTCATAGTATTTTTTCTGTACCCGCACATTTGCCTGACATCAAAGGCAGGTTACTTCACTTTGGAGCAATATATGAAATTGTGTAGGAAGGCGAAATAGTGACAAACCAAGCCTTTTGTAAATCATGCAAAAGAGGTCACCAAACAGCTTTAGTTCCTTTGTAAAGTGTTACATAAGGCGCTCCTCTAAATGTGTTTTATGTAAATTGGAGTTAATCCCTGTTGAAATGATTTGGGAAGCACAGATGATGTCACCGCTTTTTTGGCTTTCTGTAAAGAAGAGGTGATGTGTTGCAGGGAGCAGTCCTGCTGTTTAATGAAAGCTAGGATGTTTCACATGGCGAATGGACAAAGAACAAATGAAAGCAGGGTCCCGCATACCAAGCATCCCTCTAATCTGATTCTGCTGGACATCCTGAAGGGTGATTAAGGTCGTGGACCTGCTTTCCTGAGCAGCAAATGTATAATCTAAAGTGGGGACATTATAGCTGAAAAAAAGTCACTTTATTGCCATTTGTTTCAAATCAACCGGTCTGTGTTGCCAGTCCCTACGAGTGTGCAGGAAATTTGCTCCATGGTAACATGTTGAGCTTTGAATGATGGATGACTTGTAGTAAAATGACATTAGTATTCCTTGCGCAACCCATGGTGAAAGAGAGCAGCAATAAGTGATGTGAGGCAGGGGGCTTGAAAAACAAGAGCTGGGCCAGAGAACATAGGCCCTCAAACTCTGAGAAGTTTTTTACGCTGATAATTCCAGCTTTTTTTGGTTGTTTTCCCCCATTTCAAAGCTGAAAAACATCGCTCACAATTTGGTACTGTTTTTCCCAGCAGATTGAATTATGGTAATGTCAGAGGAGCATTTGATCTCAGTTTGTTAAACCTCGAGATGTCAGATATCTTCATCCATTGGTTGCAGAAAATTCACTTTCTTTGGATATGTAGGGGAAGGGTTCCAATTTCCCTGGACCTAGGCCAGATCATGTGTTTCAATCATTTGAGTCACAACCCTGCACTGAAAAGATGTTTTGGTTGAGCATAGAACAACTTTCAGCAACACTACTGGGTGTGTTTTCTGGTGCAGCATACCTATTTGACCGACCAAAGCACAAACCGATGTCATTAAACATGGCAGCAGTCAAACTGCCTACTTTCTCTCAACTTCAATTCTTCTGAACTGTCAGTTTATTTGTGTCATGTCGTAAAACCAACTAAATGCCGACGATGGTTGTGAAAATCTTTACTTTTTAGGGGTCAGTGAAAACATAAGCCAGTTGCGTTGCTGTTATCAGTGGTAGCCAATTGTGGAATTGTGCTACTGGTAATGCAAAGGCTTTATAATTTTTATTCCGTTTTACTGTTTATCAAGCAGCAACACTTTTGGATGCATCCTCTTGGCAAATACTATCCCGTTAAAGCTAACCACAGTAATCGATTGGTTGGGACCAACTTTCATTTATCAGTGATTGAACCTGGATAGGTCAGAGTCAGATTAGGCACTGTTTCCTTTAAATGTTTTCCTTTGGGCCCAAGTTGAGTCACATGCTTGAAACTATCCAGATGAATACAGTCATTATATTAGTCATGTTAAAACCTAGGTGTTTTCAAAAAGCAGATGCTGTTTCAGTACTAATTTAATTTGGTCTGCCTTTACTTGGTCCATGCAAACCTGTGACTGATCTGTCCAGGATGTATCCTGCCTTTGCTCAATAAGACATGGGATAGGCTCCAGTTACTCCGGGATCCCAAAGGGAATTTGGGGGGTTATTTGAAATGATTTGAAAAGGTTTATTTCAAGCAATTAAGTAGAAATAATACACCAAAGCAATATAATCATCAGTTGTACATTCATACAGTAACTAATCAAATGTAGGATAATTAGACATATTAATAAATATTGCTTGAAAGCTTGGGTTTGGAAGATAGATTAATGGGTTCATGGTATTTTTACCAATATATATTTATTGGTAGATAGGTAGGTTCTCTCTATGATATAAGAGAAGATGTGCAAACCAAAGCCACCGGCATCTTCGATTGTAGTCAAACTTGACCTAATGAGCTTTTAGCCCGGTTGAAAGCAGTGTGTGACCTGATTCGGCTTCTTGCTTGTGACTCACTTGTTGGCATACTAACAAATAGAGGACACAATAACCTGTATCTGCCCCTAGTTTTATCTCAACACTCTTTAGACTTTAATGAGTTTCATACAGGGCTGAATATGGATATAGCAAGCCAAAAGCAAAGTTATGACTAACAGATTTCTCTGTTAAATGATGTCTTGGCCCGATCTTTATGAGGGCCATGGCTGGGAAGTCCGCAGTTGTTGCACCATGAGTCAGGAAGTGAGTGAAAGCCATTGATAGGAGTGAAGATTTCATCTGCACAGCTGTGGCTCTTTGTGGTCACCTGGGGAATAAGGAATGAGTGCAAGTTCAGGCTCTTGTCTTCCTTTTTTTTTTTTTTTGAAATACGGAATCACACGTGTGCAAGCATCTGTTTTTGATTAGGTTCATTCCTCTCACTCTCTCTCCTCTTTTCCATCCTCCCCTCCTTCCTCCCTGTGTGCTGGGGCACACTTCTTGTCAAAGATGGGCCAGCACCGGGACTTGGGATGGGTCAGGAAGTGCGTCAGCTCGCTCAAATATTGAAAGCAGGTTTGGACTAAAGGGCACAGCCCCAGGAGGATGACATGCCGAGAACATCGCTGACTCTTTTGTCACTTTTCATGACCTGAAACACCTTATAGCATTATCTAAATAGCAACCACAGAATACCAGCCGATCACTCACTAATGCAATTTAATGGAAGGGATTTAAATGTTTTTAATTATATTTCACTTTTTTCTGTAGAATATTTAATGGAGATTTCTAAAATGTGGGTTTCTTGTCCTCTTCATACATGGTCGCATTTACACTCTGGGATCTTAGAGGCTATGTATGGGCACCAAAAACAAATTGTTCTTGGGTGGAGCACCAGGCAAGGAGCCATCATAAAGCTGTTATGAGGAGAGCAGTCACAATTTGTCTATGTGGTCTGACTGTGCAGAGCCCAACGAAACCTTTGTTAAGGGTAAAGATTCAAGATAGAGGCCTTTGAGGTAATCCTGGATTTTTGGGAAACTGAACGTCACTTAATCTGAGCTCACTAAGGAGGTCGTGATATATAGGTTAGAATCGGTACGTTTACTTCAGTGTTAATACCGAAGCTGTCACCGCCGACCGGAAATGACACAACTAAAACTTTGACCGTTTACGCAAATAATTTCACCAGATTCTGAAGGTGCTTTTCAATTTACGGTGATTTGCTTAAACACAGTACTGCTGTAAAGTGTTTTTATCAGAGCAAAGCTGCTTTTCCTCCCTTCAGAATATGTTGGAATTGTGTTAATTGCGCAAATGGTTGAAAGGTTACAGTTGTTAAAAGGACTACCCTTTAACACTGGAGCTAAAGGGTTAACTCAGGGATCCCCAAATCCAGGCCTCGAAGACCGGGGCCCTACACGTTTTCCAATCACCCTGCCATTGAAGCTCCTTATTGGCTAAACACACCTGATTAATGTAATCAGCAGCAAATAAAGTAGGGTTTCTGGAAAACCATCAGGACACCTGTCCTCGAGGCCTGGATTTGGGGACCCCTGAGTTAACTGATTCCTGATCCATCTATAAGTTAATGTCCTGCTATATGTCACACACCTAGGTGTGCAAAATTTGTTCTCCGCATTTGACCCATCCCCTGGGGGAGCGGTGAGCTGCAGACACAGCCGCGCTCGGGAAGCATTTGGTGGTTTAACCCCCCAATCCAACCCTTTATTGCTGAATGTCAAGCAGAGAGGCCTTGCAGTGGGATGCCTTGGTAAAAATTTACTAGAAGGTTGGGCCTTAAGTAGACCAGGGAAAAGCCCAGGCCTCCAATTTCTGTTTCCAAGTTTGACACAAACCAAGAAGTACAAAGCTTTTGCGGTTTCAACAAAAATAAATAGGCTGCAGAAGGGAGAAATTCTCTGATGACTTCTGTGGGAAAAATTCTGATTTTAAACATAACATATATGTATAGGGGGGTCTAAGGGTAGGGATGCCAGTTTAGTTTAGTCAGTTTCTTAGTTCAATTTAGTATTTTCCTATCGAACTCTATCTATTCATGATCCTTTTAAGTTTATGTTTCACTTTTTCAATTACCGATACGAAGCCCATCGAGATGACTGTTGTTGTGAATTTGGACTATACAAATAAAATTGAATTGAATATGTACTTTTAGCTTTCAAATAAATCACTGTATTTAAAAAAAAAATCAGTGAGTTTAAATATAATTAGAGCTTGAATTTTGTTCTGCTTTTAGGCTGTTTTTTTGTTTTCATTGGCTGGTGTATAAACCCATGGGTAGACCCAACGGAGCCTTAAACTTTACTGTGTCCATCCCAAATCTCCCTTTTGGATTGTTTATGATAGTCAACTTTGGTGCCTGTCCCATGTCAGGGTATGGAAGGCGGTGCAGAACCCATCAGGTGACATCAGAGATGATGCACAGAGTTTTGTCAGGAGAAAGTGGTGTGATAGTTAGATGCCACACATTCTTTTTTTTTTTTTTTTTCTCAGACTGTAAAGGTCTAAATCACGGGTGCGATATCTCATTGCTGAATGAGATTACTTTATCCACGTAATCAGCAGCATGTTGGGCTTTATTAAATCTCAACAACTATCAGATTAGCAGCTGTTGAAGCCTGATAGAATCTAAAGCAGCGTTGGAAAAGTGCTGGAGCACCTACCTGGGGTGGAATCCACCTGAATATCAACATGCAAACTCAAATATCACAGTTTTATTTCACTTATTTTGATAACCTTTCATAATTATAATATTCTAATGCTTCTGACAAAATTGAAGGGTTACGTTGCAGATTCCATGTGACATTCAAGTTCAATGAAAGCATCAAAATCTCAATATCAAAAGATGTTTATTGTAAACCTTTTAAAAATTTGCATTTAGGTTGGCAAAATTTTCCCTGTATGAAAAAACATAAACAATAAAGTTTGTCAAGACAACGCAGTTACATAAAAGCTTCAACTGTTGATTCAAACCGTTTGTTCGTTGGCTTATCCTAATAATTGAGTGTGTGCTTTTGCTCACAATCAATGACATTTCACGCTGTCACCAGTGTGGCTTTGGTTGATGGTGAAACCCTTAAAGTTTTAAGTGGTGTGTTCGTTCTATGGTTGCTATCAGATGTTAATGACAGTTGGATAAAGATCACATTTTAGCCACTAAAATCACCAATTGAATTAGTTTTTGTTTCTATTAAATAGGCCTGCACAATATACCGCAGATTTATCGTTATCCCAATATCCAGCTCTGCAATATGCATATCGCAAAAGACAGCGAAAATCACAATAAATCGTAAACCTTAAATGTGTTAAAACAACCTTATGGCAGCTTGAAGCATTTAACAAATCGAATAAATCCCTTTATACATTTGAACAGTCCGATGGACGCCTTAACGTTGTTGACCAATCGGATGGAGGCCTATTATGTTAGATGTTTGATTTCCTATGTCGACGAGGGTCATTTGGAGTATAATTTTTAAACTGTTGCAATGAAATGGGAATGATGTTTTTGTTTATTTTGTTATTTGTTTATATACCGAAAATATACCGTTATCGCAATATTAATCTCTAATATCGCATATCGCGAGTTTTCCTCATATCATGCAGCCTTACTATTAAACTTTCTTGCCCTCTCATTCTGGATCGAGCTGGTTTATTGTTGCTTGGAGCAGCTCTTTCTTGAAAGTGTGGTTCCGTCAACTAGCTGATAAGCCACATTTCCCCTAAAACGGCGATCTTTTTCTGTCTTTACTTCCCTAGATTTGAGCAGAACTGTTCTGTCTTCCTCAGGTCATTTTAGAGCTGACTCTGACTTTTCTTCAGCATTCTTCACTTTTAATCTTTCTTTTCCTATCCACATTGAAAAAGCCTGTTTTGGTTACAAAACTGTGGAATATTTTCCTTATCAAGCTTTCTTGCCGGCCGCATTAGGGAGTAGTTAAAGTCTCTTATGGCTGACATAAAGGTCACATCAACATGTAACTTGAGGAACTGACCTCATGGGTCTGAAAGGCCATGGAAGGGGTGTTGGAAAGTGACGTTAGGGGGCATTCTGCTGATTCCAGAGCAGAGGAAACACCTGGGGGAAGCGACATCCCTCCTCTCTGTGCTGGGCCAACACCGTGACATTCGTGTGATGACCTCTGAGTTGACCTCAGCTGCAGTTTAACATTTCTGTCCGGTTGGAAGCTTCCACAGAATGACAAGGACTGGTCCCTGATCTGCACAGAAGCTGCTCCAGCTGCTGTTTTTCTGCGAACATCTCAAACTCTTAGACAGAAAAAAAAAAAAAAAGGTTACGTGCTTCACGCGTCTGGTATGTCTTTTTAGTGCTTGCAAGGCGGCATGTTTAAACCACAAAAAATGTTGGGAAAACTCCCAGCCCAGTCCCAGTACGATATAAAGCATCAAGCCTGGGTAGGGAGTTGTCACCGGATGGAATTTAAAGCTGTTTTATCAAAAATGTCTGTGTTGAGGTGTAGGATTGGCTGTACGAACACTGCATTCTTCCCAGGCGCTTTGGTGTTCTGCCAAGAAAAAGGCCACGAATAGCACTTTACTGTCTAGAAGTGGGCTTTATTGTCTTCCCCTCCTTCAATGGAACATTGTGCAGGCCGGGTCTCCCAATGCAGGATTCTTCTGCACCCCGTGTGTGTGTGTGCTCACTCTCTCATTTCCCCGCTCCCACGTGTCTTCATTGACATTTTTCTGCGTTGTAGTCATCTTGGACCACCCTGGGTTAATATAAACCTGCCGCTCAAGCCAGGACCTCATACCCCTGACCTCCCTCTGGTGCATCAGCCTGCCTATGCACAGTTTGCTTCCTTCCCACCCACTCCTACAATACTGTTATGATGTTGCACCCATCCCATACTAAACACCTCAGTTGAAACTGTCCATTCAAACATGTTTCTTTTTGTGATGGTCTGCAGGATGTTGTCCGAGGTCTAACTTGTACGCAGCGCAGTCATTGTAAATATGTCTCTCAAGAAAGGAGAATAACCAACTCATAATATTTGCATCCTCTTCCTGGGATTTTATTTTTTTGTTTTATTTTCAGGATCAAAACCATCTGATCTTAAACCAACTTTTCCACCAAGCTTGTCTTTAAAAATCCCTTTTCTGTTTTCAACCTTTTTGTAAATTGCCTTTTGGCAGTTGAAATAAAGCTTGAACTAAACCAAGCCATATTTAGCAAAACACAAGCCTAAAACTTTAAAAGAACAAGGTCACCAACATCCAAACACAAGCAACTAAAGGTAAAAAGGTGATTAAAGCAGCGGTAAAACCACTAGCTTGAAGAGGAAGTATTTCCAACCTATTGAGTGACTTCTCAGATCTCTTTTCCGGCTTTTCTGGAGAAGAACATCTGGGGCATTGCAGATGTTAAGGTGCCTATATCATGCTATTCTAAAACCTTTTAGAGTAATCTATATTGATATATAGGATAATAAGCCACCTTTGGCACACAAAAAAACACATTTTATAACAAAATATGAGTTATTTTTGCTAGTTCCTTTTTACTAGCCAGAAGTAGGACGACTGGATCTCTGTGGCGCCGCCTTTCGCTCCTTGTGGGTGCCGCCCATTTCATGACGTCAACCTACAGCCGACCTCGGCAGCGTGTCGGCGTCTCGCCCATGAAAACAAACATCTGAACTTCTGCAAAGATGGATGTGGATATTGTGGGGCCTTACAAAAGCGTTTTAGCCATCTCTGTTAGATTTCAACATAATAGTTCCTAAAAGCTTTTGAGACATTAGAGCTTAAATCCAAATCTGTATCTGGAATGAGGAGTAGAACACGGAACAGATGACAGACAAAAAATTGATGTAAATGGGAAATTATCCCAGAAATTGTTCATAGATAGATAGATAGATAGATAGATAGATAGATAGATAGATAGATAGATAGATAGATAGATGGATGCACGGAATGGGCTCAACGGAGTAATAAAGTTGTCTTTTTGTAAAGACTTTCCAAAAAATACTTTAACTAGGATTTACTTTTTGTTTCTGTTCTGTATTCGACATGAGATTAGCATTGTATGTTGGGTGGGAACATGTTGTCATAAATTGTTGCAACATCAGTTGTGCTCTGTTCTTGAAATGGATCTGTTGCGGTGGTTTTCACGCTAGCAAACACTGGAATCTGGTTTCCTCCCTGTGCTGATGTCAAAGCTGGAATTTATTGTTTGAGAGGTGTCCAGTACAAATTCACAGCACACCCACAACAAACTCAAGGTCCTTTTAAGGGCTCACTAAACAGATGTCCATTCATATTTCTAGGCTAATTTCCCATTTACATCAATTTTTTTGTCTGACATCTGTTCCGTGTTCTACTCCTCATTCCAGATACAGATTTGGATTTAAGCTCTAATGTCTCAAAAGCTTTTAGAAGCTATTATGTTGAAATCTATTCAAATCAACTTCTCAATAACTAAAAATAAAACTTGTGGTTTTCTGCCTCATGTAAAAGCATCATGTTGTCTACGACAATTCATGCATGGTTGCTGACATTCATAAAAAGTTCAGTCAGGAGGGCAATTGGGAAAAAGTAGTAGTACTTTAAAATAAATATTAATCCAACAGTTGTCGTATGTCAGTTAATCTAAACTAATCGTATAAAGCTGTTACATTTTCTGATCTAGATAATTATCTTATTTTGGAGTGTGATATGATAGAATCAAACGGACTTCCAGAAAAGATAAAATGTTCTTTAAAACCTGTTTGCTCCATTACTAAGATGGCAGCTTTATGGTCAGGGAAAAAATTCCTAAAACATGCTCAGACCCCTGAAGGTAAAAGATTGTCTTAAAAAAAGTAAAACTGCAAACCATGATAATCAGGTTTGCATTAATGTAACCAAATTTTCCAAAGAAAAATGAGTGATACGGTCAGACCAGTGTTTTTTTTTCAACCTTTTCAAAGCCAAGATCCTATTTTTTCTTTGATAACAACCAAAAAAAAAAAATAAACAAAATATAAAAAAGTGATACTCTATAGCCAGAAGTATCAAAGTGTCTTGAATAAGAATCTAATAAACACAATAAAAAAGTCATGTTTCTACCTTCTGGGCCTGTTTGGATGAACTCAGAGCTGATGGCAATGGTGAATGTTTTGTAGACCAATTAGGTGAAACTGAAAAACACAACACACTGGATGAGCTCTCACAGCACGCTAGTGTACCGCAGCACACTGACTGAAAAACGCTAATATAGACACCAGATTCAGTTCTAATATTCATCAGCATCACATCTATATTTTCTGATATTATATCCTGGCTTTTCTTGCATCCTGGAGCTGTGCAGCGGAAAGTGACTCTGTCCATGAAGAAGATAAAAGATGCTTTTCCTTACAGTACAGAACGGTACAGAAAGAAAAAACATCTTTTATGAGAAAAGGGTTGCAGAATGTGTTTGATTTTTTTAAATTGTAAATTGTTCCGTGTTGGTCACTTATGTTCATCATTATTATACATTTATTATATAATGAAGACAATCTGGCCTTATTAAACTAATCTGGACTGAATTTGATTGCAAGGATAGAATTTATTATTTTAATATGTTAATTGTGATTTTTATTGCTTAATCAGGATTTTTTTTTTCTGTGAAGATCTTTTGACAACTTTGGACATAAATCATGCTACTGAAATAAACTAGCCTCTCCTTGACTTCTGATTTGGAATATTTGTAAGTATTGATTTAAGCTAATCATAAATAATGAAACCGGTTTTATGTTCACTTTTACACAACCCGGGTTGTGCTCTGCCGCTTTATAGATAAACAGAATTGAAAATTCTCTTTTGTTGTGTATGCCAAATGTGTCAAGGTGAGGGAGTGGCTCGGTAGCCAGTTGGACCCAGAAGCAGAGGCGGAGGCATGAGGATCAGGGACTAGGGGATTTAATAAACAGAACCAAACACAAAGCGCTGCAGAGCAGGTTTTCAGAACAAAACAAACTTACTTGACGTGGCGAGGAACATGAAACGAGAGCATGGCGTGGAGTGGAACATGGACAAGACAGGACATGAACACCATAACAGGGCTAATGAACCAGCACAGGAGGAAGGCAAAGACAAGACTTAAATACAGACAGGGCAAACAAGACACAGGTGGACACGATCAGGGCTGATGGGGACCAAAGGAAGTAAAACTCAAGAAACAAGACAAGACAGGACCTTTCAAAATAAAACAGGAAACAGAAACAAACAAGACAGAACAAGAACTAAGACGAAAAACAAGACAACAAACTCAAAACCGTGACAAAATGCTGTGAAAAAAACAGAAGAGACAAGGAGTTCTTACCGGGGTATCATAGTTTGAGGATATTTTCATAAGTATTTGCACCTTTTATTTGATTGTCAAAAACAAAACTCCAGAGTACTAGCTTTGTTTAGGCTGCACTAATCAGTAGTTGAGTACAAGGACCAATAGCCGTTTGGTTAGTTTTGTATAAACTAGTTCTTCTTACTTAAAGAAAAAAAAATGAGAGCTTTACACGACCGACTTGTTGGTCTTTATTTAGACCTTTTACAGAGCTAACCATGGAGTGGTGTCTGGGATGGTTCATACTCATCTTTTTTGTCCGTCAATGAAGTATCAAGACTGGCACTCCTTACCATCAGGAGTTTCCTACTTTCCCAAGATGCACAGCAGCTGCTGCTTCCATATGTGCTCTAATTATTTTGTGAATGAACAGATTGAGGCTTATACACAAGGCCAACATTGATTGTCCTTATAGTAGTTTGTATTGAATATGTGCTGTGTTCTTCAAAACAATCTGTTGTCCAAATTGCGTAACTATGTTAAGTTGGTCTTTTCCAACTTTTATTTTGAAATCTCCTCTGCTACAGTGTCTCTTTCGCTTTATGAGGCTGTGGGACAGTTGTTCATGGGAAAAAGTTTAGAAACAAGGTTATAAAAAGATCAAACTTGGGGCTACAGGACAAAAAAAATGGGCTGTTGTCCTGCAGCCAATCAAACGTGAACAGACTTCTTAACACAAATAAATCAGCCTTTAAACGGATAAAAAGTGAATATTTGTTTTTAGGGCTTAAACCGTGGAAGGTAATATTTTCCAAAATGTCTAAGTAGTTTTTTTTAGTTGACTAGTACAACACCAATAAACATGCTGACATTGAACTTTCTTGAGGTTTTCACCTTCGAAGAATCAGAGAACAATGACTTGGCAGGATAAGAACAAGCTTAGCGTCAGAAGTTGTATTTGATTTAAAAATTTCTACCTTTCCATTTTTTTTCTTTTCTAGTGGAGCACATGTAAAGAAAATGGGAATTACCCACTAATAATAAATAAGAGTGTTCATCTGTGTGGGGATTGACTGCATGGATGCCTTGTGAACAGCTGGTAGGTGGACAGCACCAAAACGAATGGCCCCCGCCATGGGAGGATTTGAAAACATACTGTTCAAGGTCCAGAGAGTTACTAACAGACAGATTTCAGAGGGCATAAAAACCTGAAAATATGATGCTCTGTTTGAGGAGAGTTTTCAAAGAAACCAGGCCTTCTTTCATGGAGACAGGCCAGTAATTTGAGTCAGGAGGGTCAGCTTAGTCATGAGAATCAGGAAAAGTAGGGAAGGCCTTCAAATCCAAAGAACTGAGGAGAATTTTCCAAGGAAATACCCTAAACGAGGCTGCAGAAAGTTGGTTTAGATGTAAATACCTTTGTTTGTTGACTGCTTGCTGAAAACATGGTGTGCCTCTGAAATACAAATAAATACAAATATTAAATGGATGCTTACTCCTGTCACTATTTTAATATATCGTATATGTTTTTTTATCCTTAAAGTGTGAATTTCCTTTTTTGTAATAGAAAATAAAATGATTAGGCTAGGTTTTTTTTAAAGAAATCAAATGTTTCTAAAAGGGTTTTATCAAAATCCTATCTTGATTATGCTGAAAAGCTATTGACATTTTTTCTTTGCTTGCTTTTAAGCATTAATGTTTTCACTTTTAGCGCCTGTGGTTTTGCTTGCTATCTTGGGAAACTTCGTCCAGCCACGAGTTCCTGGTTCCCTCAGGATTTCTGTGCTGTGGTCTGTGGTGTCCAGACAAACACCTTCATGTAAACTCGTGAGCAGCTTGCACCAGGACCAGCAGACTCTCAGAAGATACGGAAGACGTTGAGCAGGATGCAAAAAACCAAGGTTTACTCCAAACAAGTTCAAAATTGTCATTTGATGTAGAGCATTTGGCAAACCAGTGGATATTTCTTAAAAAAATAAAAGATCATAACCAGAAAGGCTGATTTTAGAGACTTGCCATAGCCATTGGCCTTTATCTTTTACATTCTTTCCTACTAATGGTATTAACAGGGTATGGAAGTAACGTTTTTGCCTGATAAATGCCCAAACTGCTGATTTCAGACCATAAAATGTACTTAAGATCCTGTAACTTTTCAAAAATGGAAATTGCTTTTTGTGTATGAATCCAATTTTTGCTTACTGGCCTGGAATTGATACTCTGTGGTACATTCAAAAATCTGTCCAAATGTTTTATATTGGCTTTGGTCATATTGAAGGTCGTCTCCAACCGTTAAGGCACACTTAAAACCCTTTAATTTACTCAAAAATTGGACAGTTTATAGTCTGGTGCATTTTGTATGTAAATTCTGGTTGTGTTTACTGATCTTAAATTGATTTTCTGTGGTAGACAACAACAGAAATCTGTCAAAATGTTTGAGTACAACTTTGGTCAACTATGAAGCGGCACCACTTGATGGATTGTTGGAGCATTATGGGTACTGTAGACAGGAGCCTGTCAGAACTATGGGTACTACAACATAATGAACTGAAATAGGGAGAGTATTATTATGTATTTTACAAGAAGGAGAATGATGATAGTTATTTTCAGTAGAGTTGGATTTATCTGCAGTGTTGAGCAACCGATTCCTTTGGGTATTCTAGTGAGATTAGACCCTGCCACACCAGAATGATCATTTAATGATTGTTTTTCTTGGTTCTCATGGTAGTTTCGCCCCAGAGCTCTGATGCTTGTAAGAGCACAAAAATATTCACACCTGTTTAGTGTTCCATAGGGAACTACGGTACTTTAGATGTGTCAACCCAATAAACAATGGGTTTACCAGGTTAAACGATAAACATACATTGTGTTAATGCAATGGATGTTTGGCGACGTTTTAATCTTAAAAAAAAACTGCTAAATTATTTACTATTATTTTTCTGTGCTGTTCCTCTCCATGGAGTCTGGATAGTCATTAGAAGTCAAACTTGTGCATTTTTAGGGGTGGATATTTTGATTGGTCTTAGGGATAGGCGATCTATTGGTGCTAGTATCGGTATTGGCCAATATTTGCATAATTTGAGTTTATCAGTGTTGGTCCGATATTAAAAAAATCTACTGATATTCTTCTGACTGTTCTGAAAAACAGTTTATTTTTTAAATGTACACTTATTCCTAATAGATTGAGAAGCTTATGTTTACAGTCATAGTCATTTACATGACTGTTTTCATGTAAATGTTATTTTTGATAGGGATACATGTTGTTCCTAATGGATCCCTGGCGATGGGGAGCTTATCATTGACAGTTATGTCCAAGAGTCAAGAAATGGTCTGAATGCTTACAGATATGAAAGTTTTGAAGTGATACTTGTTCCTATGAGATCCTTTTCTGTATGTTAAAAAGGACAAGTACAATGTGATTGTCCAGTATCCAGTAAATCTAAACTTTGTGTTACTGTAGACACTTAAGAATTGGTATAGGCAAATATCGGCTATCGGCCACAGTTGCAGGGGAAATATCTGTTATCTGTATCAACCGTAAAAATATTATATCGGCCCATCTCTAATTGGCATCACTCATTGGTTTTAATTTGGGACATCTTCGAGGTGGGCGGAGTAAACTCTGGTCAGTGTGTCCCTCCCACTTCAGGCGTCATTTCCACCAGTCAGAATCCAGTAGGAGAGATTATCCGATCCGTCTAAATATGTGCATAATCAAGGTTCCGTACCATCAGAAAAAAAGTTACCGCAGATGTTCAAACCTGTGCTTGTTTTAAAATAAACATATTTCTTTCAAAACAGTTAAAATCATCTGTAGGAGCAGCATATCTACCTGTTATTATAAAAAGAAGTTGCAGGAGCTTTACATTTTAATTTCCAAAGAGGGCTGCAGTTGTCGGATGAGAATACGGACTGCGTTTTTTTCGTAACTCACCAATGAGTTCATTGTTTATTGCTCATCAGCCATTTACCGCTCTCTGTGAATGTAGTCATCTATCTTGAAACTGGACGGCTGACAGCTTCTACTCACGATGACAGAGATCAGACTATAGACCTCACACACAATATCCTGAGGTGGTCTCGGCACTGCATCCACTGAATGAATGAATGAATTGATGGGTGGGTGGGCTGCCTGTCTGTAAGGGTGGATAAATGTTCTTGTGGAGTAGCTGGTTGTCAGCTGTTCGACCACACACACACGTATTTGGCACAGTAAGTCATGGGTTGGGTATGACTCGACATAAGTTATTTTGGCTTGTGTAGTCCTATGTAGATGTTCATGCTGGGATGGGGAGCACGCATACAGTTCACACAGCTGAAATGCTGCTTTTCACTGCAGCCAAATTCCAAGGCGTCCAGGTCTCTGTAATCACCTGTAATCAGAATATAAATTAGAAACTGTTATGGCAGCACACTTTTTTTTAGAGTTATTGGTGTGGATGTGCATTGTCAACCAGGGTTTGAAGCACCACCACTCTGTGATGGTCCGAACTTGAAATGAACTTCCTATGACAAGATTATGGATTGGAATACAGTTTAGCTGTTATGAGGAAATGAAAGCTGGAGCTTATGAAGTAATTGTCAAGGTTTTAAAATCCTGTTAGCAAGTCTATTACTGCAGCCGTTTGAACTCCCTCAGCACATTAAATGCATTAGGATTGGGTAACTACAGATTAGCCCAGCTTCAATTTACCCATTTTCAAGGATGTAAGATAAATAGAACTCTATCGGATTGGGTACAAATGTCGATTTGATATCTACAAATGGGTTCCTTTTATTAAACATGAGACATGTTAAAATCACCTGTTAGCTTCAACCTGAACGTCTCTGTTACTGGGCTCCTTAATGTGAAGGGTTGTTTTTTCATCAGCTTTGACATTATAAGTTCATTTAAGGTTTGAATTCTTTCAAGGTTTCTCCATATTAGTCCTTGCTATTTTAAAACTTTTACGACAACAACGCACAACCATAAGTCTTCGACTGTTTACTCAATTAGCATACATCCAACGGATTCTGATGCAAAGAAAAGCAGCTTTGCTCTGATATGCAAAACTTTATTGCATAAGCACTTTTAGTGTTGAAAGTCACCACAAAGCAGTCTTTTTATGCTTCCAAATCCACTGAAATTATTTTAGTTGTGTAAACGGTTGAAAAGTTGCGATAGTCCAAATAATGTCAACATTGGTGCTAAAGCTCTGGTGTCAGAGTAAAGGACCGCCACCCGTCTGTCGGTCATCTATGAGTTGTAGGGTTTCTGGACTTGAGCCTATACCTGCTATCACAGAGAGAATTCAGTGTACAAAACGGATAGGTCGCCAGTTTATTGTGGGGCTCTCATGCACAGACAGAGAAACACACTTTTAAGGGCTTAGTTCTGGTTGTAGTCATTTCTAAGATGGAAGACCCCAAAAACTGTAATTTTCAGACTATAGAGCCTATTAATTGACAAAATAGTCACTAAACATACAGATAATGTTATTTGACAACACTACCTGAATGCCTACAGGGGCCAAGAGGCACTAAGCGTTTGGTCAGAGGGCTGATTGAAAGTTTCCTCGTGAATTGTGTTTGCCCCTTTTATCTGCAATAATTACCTTTTAAAGAGTGAAACACAGAAAATAAATCAAACTTTATTTACATGGATAACTCTCAACCTTGTTCGGCTTTAACATAAAATACAAAACAATACTCTCCCTTTTTGAGTTCATTATGTTCAAGCACAATCCATCTCACTTTTCCAGCCAGGCTCTTGACTACATCTCCCATAATGCTCCAGCAATCCCTTAAGGAGTGCAGATATGTTTACCAAAGTTGTACTAAAACATTTGGACAGATTTTTGAGCGCTATGTACTACAGCAATTTGGTTCCAGGTCAGTAAACACAACCAGAATCCATACATAAGACACGTCGGCAAATCTGCAAGCCACTAGACCATCCGGCCCCCTTTTTTAAGTGCCGGTACTTAAAAAATGTGTTTTTGTTGTGGGTGTCAGTTGGTCAGCCAAATCATCAAAAATGGAATCAGCAAGATGGAGACTGTATACAGAAGCGAACTTTAGATACAGTAAGATCACAATTTATGTGGACATTACGTTTTTATTCAATTCAAAACTTTAGACATTTTGATTTTTCTTGTTGTTGGGGCCAAAAACACGTCATAATTCAGTGTCTTTTTGTTGGAGAACAATGGGAGGTTGTCATCTGTACTTACTGCTGTTGTTAAAACTAGCAGTCAAGATGGGCTTTTTACTTGAAACGAAGAGATTTCTCGGTTTATTTGTTCATAGAGCCCAAACTTTATAGTGAACCATCATCTGCACATGGCTGAGGAAAGCTCAGTTTTAAAGCGAGTACAAAGAATAACCTCTCCCACTCACTCACCCTGCAGCCATGCTGCAATTAGGAAACTCAAGCAATCAATATTTTCCCAAAATGCTGCTGTTTCACCAGACAGGAAGTAGCTTTGTAACAATGGGGCCCTCAGACGATAGACAGAGCTGACTCCATCCTCTTGGCCTTGTATCATCTCCACCCTGTGGTGTGTTTCCCTAAAGATGAGATTAAAGATGGCCATCAAAGCAAGACAGAGCACACAAAGGTGCTGACTGCTGAGGTTCACTTGACGCTCACATCACGTCTGCTCTCCAGCTGGTCCCATTTTTAGACTCTGGCACTTCTGCCGCAGTCTGCGGCAGCTGATTCGCTCCTCACAGCAGGCCACCGTCTGGGCGTTTAGGCAGAATGCCTCAGCTTTGGGTTTGGTTGTGTTTTAGAGGTCACTACCTGGATTCAGTGTTGGCCCTCTTCTCAGCACCGCCCTGCCAGAACACCAGATTGCTCTCAATGCCCTTTGAAAAATAACCCCAAGGGGCATTGGTGCCAGCTGTGTCCCTGGCATCTGCTTCTCTTACAGCATTCACTCAAGGGCGAGATGTTTTTCGTTACATTTAGAATTTCTCTTTCCATTTCCCATTCTTACCATTTCTTCCGGAGTTTATACACATTTTGTAAAGAACTGTTTCTTATGAGCCCAGTTGGATCTTGGTATTGGTCGTAAATTAGCCTCAGATACCAATTTAGCAAAGTTACTTTGCTTAATTTTACTGATAGCCAAGGTCTGATGTTACATACCAAAAAAAGACATCAATGTGGTCAAAATGTTTAGCGGCTCAGAGACTTGGGTAGGCTATGTGTCAGCCTTTCCTTTTCTCCAGATTGTCTGGATTTCCAGTCTAGGTCATTACAGTTTCTGTTTGCATCGTGTTGTCAGTCTGCAACTGAACTGCTTCCTTTTGAGTTGAGTCAAAGAACTGACAAATCAGTTCCACTTCAGGAGTTTTTCAGTTTGTTGTTTCGTCTCCCGATCCTTCATCCCCGCCACGTTTGTTTGGCGTCAGCGTTGTCCAAACTGATCTGTGAGCGGGGCGCTGATGTGCTGTAGTTTAACAGCCTCCAGACAGGGTTTTAACCGCTGTCACACAAACTGTGTTGTGACTCGTGTCGTTGCCTCTCCGCTGCTTCTAGTGCAAATAAGGGTCAACTTAGAAGCGCGATAGGGAACTCCCAACCCACTTAGGAGAAAGTTGCCATGGCTACAAGCCCAAAGCAGCATATGCATCCGGCAGAGGAGGCTCATGTAGCAGCAGAGGGGGCAGTAGAGGATACAGCTTGAAGCTGTCCCGGGAGCCAGAGTGAGCACATCTGCAACAGCTGGATGGGTGAAGCCCAGTTCTGTACAGAGAAAAACGTCCTGAAAGTCATAGAAAAGACTTATTGTTGCACAAGTAATAGGGTGCATAGTTTTGCAGTCTTTGTTTGCACACATTTTGAGTTGTATACGCTACAAGCTACAATCTGTCAGTATTAATACATTCTTTTTTCTTGGGTTGTTAAAAGAAAACAAATGCTTGGGTCCAGCAAATTAAGGATGTGAAGCAAAGCTGAAAAATCTTTTCAAACCGACAGAGTTGTCACAAAAGCCATAGTCCCAGAACTGCCTCACCCCACCATTGAATGAGAATTTACTCCATTTCTTTATTTTTCTGGTTAACTGAAACTCTGACACTTGTTTGAAACTTGAACAGAATATTGAAACTATCTAAAATCTAGTTGAGTTATTTGACCAAAAAAGGTATTTTGATTATAGATATAATAACTAAAAGACCTATTCTAATAAAACACGTGTTTTTGGTGTTTTTAACATGTTTATTGTGGCATTTCTCTAATGATGGAGGACATGTATAAAGCAAATTAACATTAAAATAGCATTTCTGAGTATTTCTTTATTCAAATCTTGGTTGATATTGGTATATTAAGTAAAATAGATAAACATTAGATGATTTTTTGTTTTTTTGCTACACTTTTTTTTTGTAGAAGCTCTTTTTTTAAAGCTGAACCAAAAAAAATCCTTATAAACACTTGCTAGACTGCAGCATTTTTGAGGGATGAGGAAGGAAACCCACAACGACAACAATTGCAACCACTTTCCTCACTCCCTAACTATAACAACATGGTTCAGAGCTTCACAAAATTATTCTACAATTGATTTGATATGGTTTTTATTATTCAGGCCATTCAGTCTGTATTTCTTCAGGACACACACTTCCTGTCTGGAGTTGTATTCCCACCTCTATTACTCTCTACGTTATTTTAAAAGGAGATGCAGGAAGGGGGGGCTAAGGAGAAGACGTGCCAGCATTCATCACTGAAATCTGGCCAAGCTTTCTAATCCACCAAGGCCAGAGAGGAAGCAAAGAGCTCCAAGTTGCATGTCCTGCCAGCGCTGGCCGATATACGCCACAAACGCTTTCATCACCCCAGCATTAACTCAAATGAAAAGTGTGAGAAAGGAAAGAAAAGGAGGAAGGACTTCATGTTCTTTGTAAAGCCTTAGTTGGATTAGAAAGCACTTCAATTGATCAGAATTACAAATCAGACATTAATGTTAAATTTGTTATTTGTTATTTTGGTAATTAATAAATCAAAGACCGTATAGTTTATTTATACAACACTTTAATACTGTTGATTGTAAACTCTGGTTGATACAATACAATCTTTAACACGTCACAAAATTAAAAATACTTTTAAATAGAAAATAAATTGGTTTGAATGGTATATATTAGCTTAATAGCTAGTTGTGCTGATGCTATTACTAAATTGGGGGAATGTGAAGGAAGGGAACGTTGAAAATCAAACTCTGACCTAGTTTTCGATTGTAAAGCTCTTTATTTGTAAGATGCGTTGGATGAAAATGCCTCGTGAAGGGCTAAGTATGAAAGGAAAGTAAAAGGCCAGAGGTTTTATATAATCTTTTACAAGAAGCAGCAATGAGGTAAAAGGAAGACAAAAAGAAAGAGGAAAACAAACTTTTTTTATAGAGTTCTAACATTTTATGACAAAATGTGAGGTTTTTACATCAAATTTGGCTAAAGATTATTTGAAGCCTTGAAGCTTCGTTTCAGCAGAGAACAGCAACACAGGACATCTGGTGGCCAACTCAAGCCATTGCAGCCTTTCAAGAGCGTAGCTAACATAATTTAAAACCCACAGTCTCAACAGTCTAACAATGATGTGATTTAATTAGATGACATATTTTAATATCATATATACATCTAAAGTAAATAGCAGGCCTGTTATGACATCATATTTAGAACACAAAGTCCAAGTTCAAACGTATGAAGGATAATTTCCTGTAGGATTTTGAACAGCAAATGTAAAGCCTGAAGTGGGAGGGGCACATTAGCAAGAGCTTCCTCCAACTAACTTTCTAAAAACTTCAAAACGGGCTGGACAAAGTAATAAATGATTTGCTTTCTTTTGTTTTTCAGGGCAAACATTGATGAAGTGGAGACGGAGGTCGTGGAAATAGAGGCTAAACTAGACAAGGTGAGAAACTTTGGACAAATGTCACACTTCGCCTATGAAATAAAATAAAGTTGTTTGTTTTTTGTATAATTGTGAATTTCTAATTTGTTAACTAAGCGTTCATTATATATCAAATAGATTGGGCAGGGGATATGAATTTGGAAAGAATTACTGTTTATTTTATGTTGTTATTATTTATTTAATTGTTGTGTTGATATGATGATGTAGAAGAGCAGACATTGTTGGGTCATTTATTTATGTCTGACTCTAATTGGTAATAGTTTTATTTTGAAACATCTTGTATGCAAAGTTAAAGCCACAAGTCACAACTGCCCTTAAGGGTGGATACGGGCTGTCTGTATGGGACAAAGTCATAGACCGCCGCGAAAGTCCGGAGGGCGAAATTGTTCATGCACATTTTCTACATGGTGTGGGCGACAGGTCGTAGGGAACACTTAAATAACATTTAAGGGGGAAGTAGGTGAGATGCAGGCATTTCATATTCATTTTTTACAACAACGTTACTATCTCCCTCATTCCTGCGCACTGCGCAAGGAGCTTGTCCCTGCTGTTGAAATGTTAAGTGTGCGACACGCTTTGCAGACAACTTGGCTGTCAAGGGCAGCTAAGGACACTTACTTATCACCTGCACATCCTGTGTGTATAGGTGTACCTCTCCTGAAGAAGAGCAATCTTGATGTCACAGAATTGAACAATTACAGACCCATCTCATTCCTATTTGTAGGAAAAGTCCTTGAAAAAATTGTTTACCAATAACTCGCTGACTTTCTCTTAATAAATAATTATTTGATGTTTTCCAGTCAGGTTTTACACGCCATTATAGCGCAGAAACTGCTCTTATCAAGGTAACTAACGACATCTGCCTAAACACTGACGCTGACAAAGTCCCTGTCTCATTCCTGCTAGACATGAGCGCTGCTTTTGACACTAGCCGCGTTTACATGGGCAAAAGTAATCGGAAAGAACGCCTGATCGGAAAGAAAAGGCGTCATGTAAACGCGCCGTTCGGAATAGTCTGCCCCGATCAGACTCGTTCGGATCAGAATTTCTTTCCGATCGAGATAGGTGGGTTATACCGATCGTTTATCCGATCGTGGAGCATGTAAACGGTCATTCCGATCGTGTGTCACTGCTGCTCTGGGTTACGTCATGCATAGACGGTGTTTCGCTGAGAGAAAGCTTTGGAGCTCATACGGGACCGACTGAATGCTCTGCGGACGCCCCGTGAAAAGCGCCGCTCCGCTCTGGCCCCTCTGGCTCCCCCCTTTCTTTCACCCCTCACGGGGGAGATTCGGAGGAGGAGCGCTTCATGCCCCCCGACACTCACTCGGTCCACTGGCACCTGAGTGAGCAGAGCAGCTGGATTAATAATTTTGTGTCGGGGGGCTTTTTTACGTGTGCGTTTTGTTGTTTTGTTATGTGTGGGAGAATTCAGACTGCGAGCCGTTCCGCCGCTCTGGGTTAGCGGCTGCAGGACTCAGGATGAACCGTGTTCGAACAGAGCTCGGGCCGCTAGCTCACGGAGTGGCTTTGGGGCGGTTTGTGTGAACTTTTCAGAGCAGAAATAAATGTCGCGTGGTGTCAGATGATACTCAGATCTATGTGTCACTGAAAACAGGTGAATATGGGCCAGTGGATTCACTCAGTTATTGCATCAAACAGATCAGTGCTTGGTTGCAAAACAACTTTCTCCAGCTACACTCAGACTAGACTGAAGTCATTGTCTTTGGTCCTCAGAAACAGAGAGAAAGTGTCAGCAGTTGCCTTCACTCTCTGTCTCTAAAACCTTCAAATCAAGTCAGAGACCTAGGGGTAATCATGGCCCCAGACTGTTTATGTTTTCAATCTTTGTACTGTTATGTATTGCAATTTTAATCCAGTTTCCAGCACTTTGAATAACTTTGTGGACGAATTGTGCTAAACAAATAAACTTGCCTTGTCTTTCTTTACAGCATTTGTGCGCGGTCAGTACCTGCACCTTACTAATGACTAGAGTATGGCGTACAGGCACCCTACCGCAACATCACCTGTATATCATAAAAACGAGCAATTTATACAATCCTTCATGATCATGATACACTTACTACACGGACAACAATGGTACATTACATTTTCCTTGACGTCCCTTGAAGTGGCCACACAAGCCTCAGAGGAACTGCAAGACACACCTGCGCTTCCCTGAGAATGCAGACTCTCTTCTCTACAACCCTCCACAAGGCCAGACAAAACCAAAAACCTGCAGCACCCTTACGGGTCAACCCCCCCATGGGGGTGCAAGTGACTAACAAAAAACAACAAGTAATAAACCATAATCAAAAACAATTGCTAGCAATGAAATATTAATGTAAGTTGATGTAAAGTTGAAACACAACTTAAAATAAAATAGAATAGAATAGAATAGGTCTTTAATAATCCCTGAGGAAATTAAAAAATGGCCATCTGCTCACACTCATAAAACACTTACACATATTAAAAACAATAAAAATAGCATTAGACTAAAAAGATTAATAGATTAAAAGATTAATAATTTAGAAAAAAGGGGGTAAAACCCATCTGTTTGGTATAGGTTGAAAAGTATCTTAATGTAGTTTTTGGCAAAGACAACACAGGTTTTCCTGTAGCTAATTACAAAGTTTTCCGATCATGATTGTTTTTCCTTATAAATAAGGACATCTGCAATTATTTTCCCTATAATTTGGAAAATTGTAATGTGTTTAATTTGACTGAACTCACTGCTTTGGTTATAAAAGGATAAAATGAACATCTTTAGACTTGATGTAATATTTGTAACATTTGAGCTCCTACATGAAGTTCAGGAGAATGAATTACTGTGGTAATATAACCCAAAATGTGATGTCCATGCATCTGATTAATGACGAAAGGTTAATGATGAAAAACATGACGGTATCTAAAAAAAAATGTTTTAAAAGACACCAAAAACAAAAAAATGTATAGAAAAATGAATACAAATTTTCAAAAAGACACTTGCATTTGAGTTTTCTTGGGCTCCATTGATCTGACTGAGCAGCTGCCAGTGGGGCAGAGGTGCCTCGAAAACAAAGAGGGATATAAATCTCTAGGAATCAGGCTCAGGCATCTCTAAACCACAAAAATAATTTATCCAACAACTGGAGCTTGCAAATTCTTTCGCATGTTTCCCACATTAATCTGCGTGCTGAAAGTAACCCTAACAAATGAGGTAAAAGCCAGGAATCTCCACAGTCTGTCACACTGGATAGCGGATAAGAAACAGCTTTACTGTTTGGTTCAGCTGTTCAATCCTGCGTTATTCTGTCTTCTGGCGTCTAATCCGGAGATGTCAACATCAATAGCGTGTGCCATCAGCAGTCTGTAATGAAACATCGTAATGCTGCTCAGTCTGGTGGAAGTGGTTCAACACGAGGTCATCCAAATGAAACTTGGCTTTCAAAGCGTTTATTTGCCCTCTAATGAGGTGGCCAGATGCTTTTCCTGTAATGCCCGTGTCAGAGGTCCATCTGGTCCTTGGCCCGACCGTGACCCTGACTTCGAGCAGCGGTGTGTGTCAGAGATGAAGCCAGGATTACGTGAGCTGTTCTTTTACCAGACGTCCACTATACACGCTTTTTTTGGTCATGCATCAAGATTTGATCTGCAGTACTGTGATCACTTCCTTTTTAGCCCACGCTTTTGCGTGTCCTTGTCACTTTGTGACGGGTTGAGCACGCCGGTCAAATTTCTGTCCGCTCAAACAATTAGACCAGCTTTGACTTAAATCACAATAGGCTTTCTTTTGCAACATAAATAATCAGATCATTCAAGCAAAAAAAAAAAAGAAATCCAAGATTTTTTTTGAAAAAAGAAGTTTTTGACAGCAAAAAGAGAAAGAAAAAAGACAAATTGAAAGCAAAGAAGAAGTATTTGAAAGCAAATATGTAATATTTTCATTTGCAACTTAAAAAAGTTTGGTTTGCAATGTGGTGGCATAAATATGACTTCATAGAATTCCATGCTGTTTGGTTTAACAAATCTCTTTTGGTTGTCAAGGGCACATCTGTCTGTTTAAGGATTAAAAATCTTAAATAAAGGAGTTTAAAAAGTCTTGTGAGATGCTGTGATGCTTTCTTATTGTCTCTGCAGCTGGTGAAGCTATGCAGTGGGATGATAGAAGCCGGGAAGGTGTACATCAGCGCCAACAAGCTCTTTGTGAACGGCGTCCGGGATCTGTCCCAGCAGTGCAAAAAAGATGAGATGATCTCGGTAAGGTTTGACCTTCCTAAGAATTGCTGCTCCGATTTAAAATAAATAAGTTAAAATTAAAATTAAAACTTTTAAAAACATTCAGCTTTTAGAGCATCCAGCAACTAAACAGTTTAACTAACATCATACCTGTAGCAGGATCAGGATTAAACTGTTTAACACTATCAAATAGCTTAGACTTTTCAAATCTCATTAACTACAGATCTCTACTTTATCAAAAAAAAAAACAAGAAAAAGGAGAATTTGGAGGAATCTCTGTGTGTAAAGGGGCAGGGCCATGCCTTTCAATGAATGCCTATAGTACTTAGACCTTTTGGTAACTAAACACACTCAGTAGCGGTTGTAGGTACAGGCGGTTGCCTGGGGCGCCATTTCAAAGGGGGCGCCGGATAAGCGCTTGGAGGAAAAGAATCTGCGCTGATACGGTTTACTATTATCACCTATATAAGGTGTTTGGAACAGCCTGAAAACAGGCTATCGGAGACCCTTGCAGCAGTGTGCGCTCCTGTCGCTGAGAAGGCACTGGAAAGGGGTGGTGGGGGGTCGGTGGTGGAGGGAATCAGTTCAATTGTGGGTCTCTCTCAAAATAAAGTGGACGGATGGGGGGGTGTCTACTTTATAGAATATTTAAGAAATCAGTCAAACTGTGGAATTCTAGAACCTACATGTTCATATGGGTATATAAAATTCTGCAGTTTCTGTTAATTTTTTTGTGTAAAATGGCCTAATCTAGGAAACACCAAAAAAGATGAGGTCACCAAGGGGTATGAAGGGTTTAGCTGATGACTTTGGTGGGGAGGTTTACTGTCAAGCGCCAAAACACCAGAGAGATGGACAAAAAAAAAGTCAGAGCCATCTGGTGCACCCATTCAGAAATAAATTAATAGAAAAGAAGAGAAGCGCGATAAAGAAAAGGGTTTTTCCTCATTGCTAGGGATGCACGTTTTTTAGTGCTACTGCCACGACGTCAACCATCAAAACCATTTTTTTTGTGGTCGATGACTTAAACTGAAGTACAGTAAGTCTAAATGTTGCAACTGACGTCATTGTTTTATTTTTTTACGCTTTTGTTTTCCTCTAAAACTTTTGCTATACCTTTACTTGTAACATTAGTGGTAACCCTTAGTACGTCATGATTCGTGTGTGTGTGTGTGTGTGTGTGTGTTGTAACACTAAGGTTTTGTTGTATCATTAGTTCATAAATGTTGAATGAGCTATGATCCAGCATGCTGCTGCTGCCATAAGATGCTAATGGGGCAAATAACTTTAGATTGGTCATTTCTTCAGTAATCCTTGTGCTATCCTAGGCACTTTAACATTGGGAGTTGGGTCATCTAGACCCACTAGACAGTGCTCTGAACCTTTTTTCCTCAATGATTTGTGATCTTCTCTGGTGTCCATGGATTACATGAAATCTTTCCACCTTTATCCACCTTTGTCATGGTAGGGAGAACACGTCAATGGAAGGGGGGGGTCATCTGGACCCCATAATTATATAATTTTACAGTCCAGATGACCCCACTCCCAACATTAACGTGCCTCCGAGTCATGTTGGGAGTGGACGTGGACCCCACAAGATAGCACCTGATTGTAAACTGAATAGTCAGGTTTTTATCTTTACTTTAATAGAATAACCATTTCTTTTCCTCTTAAGTCTTATTTATGTAGGCTCAGTGTGTCTAACTCAGGATCTCCTCACTTACAGTAACATTTAGAGTGAATTATGAGATTTTTCTGGGATCATTTAAATGCCCTTTACAGTAAATGCAGCACATCCTTACGTAATTCAGTTTTAAATTTTTGGGTTTTATCAGGAGAGCCCTTTAAAAAGAATATTTTTTTTTCTAAAGACATTCCAGTAACCGCAACGTGATTGAGATTATTACTGTATTCAGTGGGTCATTAAAGGCTTTTATTATGGTGTTTTCCCTTCAGGAATTCTTGGAAAAATGCGGGGAAAGCCTCCAGGAGATCATAAACTACCACATGGTGAGTCGTGCATGCCGCTCCCTCCCAGAGGTCCAGGGTGCCTTTATTTTTCTTTTCTTTTTTTGGGGGGGGTTCACACTTTACTCCTGCATTTGTCGCACAGTTAAAGCCACACCAAACTGAAGGGTCCTTGAACACATCACTGAATGTGTTTTGATCACTCAGGAGAGCGCCCTGAATGTTTTCATTTGACCTTATGAAGAATTTAAGCAGTTTTAAAGCGAAGTGGTTTAAAACCTTTGACATAAGAACTTTATGAGCTTTTGAGAATTTAATTAATTTTTCAATAGTGAAGATTTTTTGCTGATTTTATGAATGTTTAAATATGAAGAAAATCAATAAAATAAAATTTATAAAATACATAAATTTATGAATTCAAAGGATTTTTAATGAATAGGAAACTACTTATTTATTTATGAACATAAAGTGTCAAGATTAAATCCTGCCATTTTCTGAATTTAGCTCAATTTTTTAGAATTTAATTGATCTTTTTTATATTTTAAGATTTGCCATTAATTTATTTCTATCATGAAATTTGATTGGTATTTATGCTTACCTTTAAACAAGAATTTTTACATAAAAAGTGTTTTAAGATGAAATAAGTGGAATTTGCTTTATAGTATAAAGTAAATGTTACTACAACAGTTTTAGGACCAGTTTACAAACATTTTTTTTTTATTACAACTTTGAAGTCCTAAATTTACAAGAGAAAAAAGTCATAACTGTTAAATTACGATAGTCATATATTTATTACTTTAAAAGTTATTAGCTAGGTATGACTTATTTCTCTTAAATTTACAACTGAAATAAGTCATAATTTTAGTCTAAAGTCGAAACATTTTCTATTCCTTAAGGGGGGGCTGGCAAAAAATAATTGAGAAGCACGGGCTTAAATCAGTACTTTCCTAAACCCAGTACTACCACACAAACGCAAACAACAAAGAGGACTGAAAATCTGTCATATTAGTAAAAAAACGTTAAAAATGACGAAAACTGCGTCTCTTCAGGCGGAAGCATCCACATGAACAGAGAGATCTCTTCTTTGGCGGAGGAAGAAAGGATTGGAAGTGGATAGTGATCCGATTTATGGCTCTTTTTAGGGAGCCGAATCTTTTGGATCATTTCATTTTAAAGAGCCGTTCAAAAGAAAGGCTCTCTTGGCTCTTTTTATATGTATTAACTTTAAAGAAGCTAATCTGGGATTAATTCATTTAATCCTGGAAATAATCACAGGAGGCGACTGGGCTGAGAGATTTGGATCAGAATAATTCAAATCCAGATTTTCTACCAATAATGAGATCAAAATATTTTTTGGAATTATGAGTATAACCCAATTTGACATGTGTGGACAATATTTTAAAGTCTTTTATGGTTCATTGTAAATATTCCACTGCCAGCATATACAGTCCCTGACAAAAGTCTTGTCGCTTATCCATTTTGTAGAAACAAAAGCGTATAACCTCACTGTTAATGAATCCATTGGTTTTAGAAATGTCTCCTTATAAGCTAAAACCCTCCCAAATTATGTTCAATATACTAAAAAATAAAATTTGCTTCACTGAAGAAATGTCGATCATTTAATGAACACAGAAAGGTCACATTTTGGCAGAGACAAAGAAGTGGATCTGGTCTTCAGCCTCTTGATAATCAGCGGCGCTTTGTGGTCTCAGGGTGAATCTTGGGCATGTTGTCAGAGGTCAAGTTTCAGTTGATGTGAAGGCCTGGTATTATGAGGTTCTTTTTATACACACCCACTAATTGAGAGTTGATCAGTAATTTGATCACAGGTGAGGCTGTAATCTAGGATGGGGTGCATCATATGACAAGGCGACAAAACTTTTGTCCAGTTTGTACAGTGTGTACATGTACAGTACAGACCAGAAGTTTGGACACACCTTCATTCATTTTAGGTAAATGAAGCTGTGTCCAAACTTTTGGTCTATGCTATAAGAGGGTGTGTATATGTACTTTGAATTGTGTTATTGATTGGGACAGCTGAACCAGGGAGTCTGCAACACCACAAAATAACCATTTTGATCCAATTTCTTGCAATGAACGAGTTAGAGCCACAAAATCTCACTACTCTTTTGATAAAAACTAAAAAAATTTGCGGTCATTAGCCATTTAGTTATAAAGGCAGTAACTATATATTCACAATAATTAAACTATAAGTGTTTTATTTTTAAATAGAAATCATCATATAACAATTATGATGTATTTTACTCTGACAGCAGCACATTCGAGTTCTTTTCAAAATAAAATTCAGTGTCAAAAAAGATTCTTTTTAAAGCAGTGAATTTTGTTACTTATTATGCAATTCTCTCATTTAAGAACTTACGTTTGCACAGCTATAGACACAACAGTGCCTATAGTTGTGCAGTAGATAAGGACATGTGCTTTCAACCTAATCTGATGATAAAAAGTTCTGAAAATAGATTGGATCATCATATTACTCATCTGACGTGTGCATTTTGGAGGATTTATAAAACACATAAGGCCTCTTAATTTAATCTCACGTCAGCAGTGGTTAAAAACAAGTTTATTTTACTATTATAAAATCATCTCATTAAAAAAAAAAAAAACTTAAATATGGTAACACAATGTAACCAACAAACCCATCATTGATACACAATCCGGCAAGTTTCAGGCTCTCACTTCTGTTGTCTGCATGCGCAGGCTCTTTCTAATTGTCAACTACAAATAACAAAACATCTGATAGTTTTACTTTGAAAATGAGAACCTTCACCGCCACTTTGCTTTGAAAAGATATGCACTTTGGGTGACTGTAGCACAAGCGTTTAGTTTAGTTTATCTACTTAAAATTCAACATTATTCTGCACATTTTGAACAATAATTTATATATTATTTGGTTTAGGATCTATTTTACTGATATAGTGTTTTTTTTTAAATCATATGCATGATCTTTTGTAATTAGCATTATCTGTATATTTTTATATATATCTTTTTCAATATATATATATATATTTTTATAACTGATCTGCATTTGCCATGTTGATTTCCCAAATAGTTATTTTTTACATAATATTATAAGTAGTTCATCTTTGTCATGTGCTTTATCGATGCCCAAGGATTCTTAATTCTGTCTGATAAAGTTATGAACCTGATAATGATCAATCATGTAATAAAATGGTTACAGTAAAACAGGGGAGGGAATATATAAGTTCGCTTCCTTCTACTCCCTTTCAAGCAATATTTAATGTTATGTCTAATTATCCCAAGTGTGATATGTCATTGTATGAATGGATAACTGATGATTTTATTGTTTTTGTGTACTATTCTTATTTGATTGCTTGAAATAAACCATTTCATATCAAAAAATTAAATAATTACATTGTCTGAAGTCTACTATATTTATAAAGATCATAAATCTGAAATCTCAGACATCTCAAATATTTGTTACCTGATATTCTGGGACCAGATCGCGACTATCCGGGTATTTAGCTACTCGTTACAGCCCTTTGTTTTGCCTCATAATGAAAAATAATCATCAGTCGTGTTCTAAAATATTCATTATTGTGAATGAGCTAATTTGTCGTTCATGCTTAATTGGAAGGTTTAGGATTAAAATACAGTAAATGACTTTGACCCCTTAGGAAGGTCACTGTGCAGCAGCTCTCACAAAGGCCTTCAGCTTGTTTTGCAGAGCTTCTCTTCATCTCTGTTGCTGCCTTTCATTCCTCATCTGTCTGTTTGCATTAAGCAGAGCTGCTGGATCCTGACCTTCTGCCCCTTCTCCTTCCCCTCTGAGGCACTTTGATGTCCATTAGCTTGAACTCTCTGAGTGCTTCATAGCAAAGTGCACCGTTTGTGCATCACTGATGATCCACAGACTCGCCCCCTCCCCGTTCAGTCAGTCGGTGGGGAGGGAGGTCAGAGTTTTAAATGGCGGGGGTAAATGGCTCTGCCCGGCAGGCGTGTGTTGGACTTTGCTGCAGGACACCAATGTCCCTGTGTGACCTGGACACACTGCAGCGTTGCATAAGGCCTGGTTGGGTCGTGACACTGAAGGGCTTTTCTGCTGTGGGTTCAGACTCTCACACCTGCTGTTTTTTTGCTGTTTCCTTTCACAATTTTATAACAAAAAAAAAAAACTGATGAATCAATCGGAATCACTAAAAGCGGGCATAGAAGGAGAAAAAGTCAGTCCTGCAGCAGTTCCATCCTAGATCCATCTTCTAAGGAGAGAGTGAGTGTGTGTGCATGTGTGTATTTGTGTGAGTAAGTGTGACTGTTTAGTCTTGGGATGGATCCTGCCTGCGACCCCTGTGACCCTGCACAAAACTCCTAATAGCAGAAGGACGGACAGACAGACGAATTCAAGCCCACAGACCGGTGGAGTGATCCCTCTTCCTGGATTTTGGGCATTGATGTTGTGATCTGCCTTCACCCCCTGTGGTCTGCAACTTCCTCATTTCATCTCCATAGGGTGAAGGACCTGTGGCTTCTCCTTCAAGTTAATAGCGTCTCCACATTCAATTCAATTCAACTTTATTTGTATAGCCCAAATTCACAACAACAGTCGTCTCGATGGGCTTCGTAACGGTAGTGTGCCTTCATTCCCGGTGCGACATACAATGGGGATCCGGGTGGGGCCGACCCCATCCTCATCCACTTGAGTCCCTTGCAACCGACCTGTTTGTTGCCCGTTCCCCCTCCGGCCTCGGAGCTGTTAAATTTTCACTTCAGTTTTGCTCCCCCTAGTTTCCTTTCCTCCCCCCTTCAGTCAATATCAGAGCTGGGAAAGTGAGCGGACACCGATATGATTCTATCAAAGGCTTTTCCGTTGATGTCTGGGAGAACAGAGGAGGGAGGGGCAAACATAGGCCTTGATGCGAGGGGATTCCCACAACGGCGTAACAACAATGTGGATGGAGCAGCACTTCGCCACCTTTTTTACAGGTCGGCTCTTCAAGCAGGAAGGACCCCGCGCACATTTAAATGTGTTGCTCTGCGGAGCACCTTCAATAAATAAGAAATGATGACGGTCGTATGTGCTACTAGAGAAGGATGCGCCCCCTCCCCGCGCACACATGCCTTGCAGCCTGTAAATGGCATTGTGCACATGGGAGTGCTGAGTGCCAGGCGTGCTTGTCGCAGCCATTCTCAGGAGCCTGTTGAAGCCTACAGAAGAAATCCAAACACTGCACGCCCCTAGACGAACGCCATGCAGAGCCGAGGTCCGTGAAAAGCAGAAGAGGCTCTGCTTTTTGCTTTTTTCCAGTCCAGCAGCACACAACAGATCAACAAGCCGTCTTGTGTGAATGTCAAAAGCCAGCCAAGTTTAGCCCTCCTCCAGAACGTCGGCGTAAACAAACCGAGCCCGCTGTTTTCATCGGTTTGAGGTCAATTCGAGCATGAAGCTGCATTTGACTGGATTAATTATTCACTCGTGTTTGATTCTGTGAACATGCATTAGGAATGAAGGATAGGGGTGGCTGATAGCGGTGGGTTGGTGCGCACACGTGCAGATAGACTCACATTTCGGCTGCGAAAACTCACAGTCGGAATTATTCGAGTACTCTGTACATTTTTAACCCTAATTCTTTGGATCTATTTATGTTTTGGGGCGTGCGCTGCTGCAGGAGGAGAAACCAACCCCCACATGAGATGCCAGTGTCTCAGTTATATTAGGAAACTGCAAAGAAATAAATAAAATAAAAACCCGGCGGGATTTTCTCTGCCTGCTCGTATTTTGCTGCGTTCCTAATCCATGAAGGAAAAACTTTTTTTTTAAATCTTCAGGTCTCATTGATATTTTCAGCTGCCCGCTTTTATTTCTCTTGCTTTGATTGTTTTTGGATGAGATTAGGATAAACCCAGTGTGAAGAAGTCATTTCTAAGTTAGCCCAGGCTAGCATAAACAACGGAAACTGATGAAAATAATGACCTTTTTTCTGTGTAAAGTTAACAAAATCCTCTTACTGCCAAAAATTGCCCTTTTTTATAATTCAGCCTAACTGTACAGTTGTAAAAAACAATCCAAATGTGCATTTGCACACAATGACAATGACCTGTTTGACACAATATTCCCTCATTCACCATTGCCGTCTCACTGTTACGCAGGTTTTTTTTTTATGCAGTTTTTTTTATGTTATTTCTTTTTATTTTTTTACAGCGCGCTGTGTTCTGTTTCCTGGTTGGTTGGGTCTTTGGCACACTAAAAAAAAGAACGACTTTCTTATGAAATATGAGTTATTTTCGCAGCTCATTTTCCAATCCGGAAGTAAGACGACTCGATGTCTGAGGCACCGCCTTTCCCGCCCATTTCCTGACATCATTCTAGATATTGTGCATAGAAAAGTAAAGCGTTTAGCCAATCACTGCTAGCTCCGTGGAGAAAGTGGGTTTTTGTGTTGGCCTGGGGGCGGGGCTGGCAGTGGAGACTCTTCCTGGAAGTAGCTGTACCCCACTTTGTGATGTCATAATGTGAGAACCCACTTGAGATGTGTGAATGGATCAAAATCCCGCGTTGGGGTTGTTCTTTGTGAGGAATTAACATTATAATACACTTAAAACCTCAAAAAAAAATGTTATTAGCCATTATTTAGGGTCTTTAAATGTAACGGAAGTAAATTTAAAAAGTATTTTTGTTATTTATGTGACAATTATCCTCCCAAAAATCTTACTTCTCTCATTAATTTGGCCAATAGGCTTCAGTTTCATCAAATCTGATCAAGAAGGAAGAGAAAAACTGGCTTTTAGCGAACTCAACTTATTTCAGGTGGTGGTCTTACTGAAACAATGTGACCTTTTTTTAAAATCAATTTAAGGTTTGTTAGTTTTATTTGTCGGTTGGCTGCAGAGCTACATTTAACAAAACACTACGGTCGGGTTGCTATACAGCTGCCAGCATAAAAAATACTTCCCACATTGTATTCCTCGTAAGAATATACTTCAAGTTTCACACGGAAGCACCGATTCAGAGCTAAGGATGAACTTTATGGTTAACATCTGGGATAAGAGATGTTTCTTTTTTTAACCTTTTAACACCAGAGCTTTAGCCCCAGTTTTGACGTTCTTTGGATTATCATAACTATTTATTCAATAATTCAATATAATATCAAGAAATCAATAATAATTGCAATCGACTCTGACGCGGAGAAAAGCAGCTTCAGAATCCATTGGAATTATGTTCATTGCGTTGAGAACTTTGCTATGTAAGGATTACTGGCCGACGAAGTGTGCGTGGTTTCTTTTTAACGCACGCCGTGGAAGCCTGAACCGCGGAGGACGGTTGCTTCCGCGAAGTCCGTTAAAAAGTATTATACCGTGGTCCGGGTGAATACTCGATTCTGATTGGCTGCTGGGTGTGTATTAAAACCTGATAACCGTCGCGCTGTGCCACCGCTGCAGTCAAGATCCGGCAATATATATATGCTAATCTTTCCGATGGGTTGAATAAAGCATCAGTTCAGAGAGAAAGTTCACCTCTTACCCCTTGTTTTTGTCCAGATGATGAAGCTAAAGGTTGTTTTAAAGAAGCCGGCTCAGTGATAGAAAACATTTAAGCTAGGTGACCGGAACTTCTTTTTTTACCGTGCGGTTATCAGGTTTTAATGCACAGCCAGCAGCCAATCAGAATCGAGTATTCACCCGGACCATGGTATAGTAAAGGGTTAACTAACGGTTAAATAAAAGATTGGTCAATGGGAATTAGAAGGAAATGAACTAATAGCAGTCAGTCCAACATGTTTACGCAAAGCAAACAAAAGGCTATCTTTTATCTTCCTATGGTGGTTCTTGATTCTCTTTGATCCTGTGCAAATACAACCGGTGGGTTTGTGGAGTCATGAAAGCCTGATGTCGTCCTGCTTTAAAACCGGCGCAGGAATGCGTCAAGCCTTGTTCAATTCCCGATCCAGAAAGCTTCTCAGCGGCGCTCCTTCCTAACACAAACACCACTCTTCTGGTGTGTTTCTTTAACCGAGTCACCTTGGTTTCAGGTCTGCTGCCAAAAACGGTGCCGTTTTCCTCTCCATGTGTGCGCCGGCCTCTAACGAGAGAAAGTCCCACTCGCACTTTTCCCAGAGCTTGTTAAACTGCATCCAGGGAAGCAGATTGAGGACACGTGCTCGATCAGACTCTGCCTTTAAAAATTCTTTGTTTGTAACAAGCTGGAAGACTTGCAAGTCGTCTCGCAACTCAGCGTCTGGGGCAGCCGACAATTATGCAAAGGCAGGGCAGTAAATACAGCCCGAACCCGTAAGATCCAGTAAACGCCACCGCTTTCAGTTACCAGCCTTTTGGTTTTTGTTTTTTTTTGTGCTAAAAGAAACTTCCTCTCTGCGTGAAGTCTGTGCAGAAAAGCAGAGGAATATTTCATCTGTGACCCCTGAGGTCAAACTTCTGTTGACACTTGTTTTCAAAGCAGCCTCCAAACCGCAGCCCAAACTATGACGATGTTGATATTATTCCTTATGCGGATGAGACAGATCGGGCTGCGGTGTTGCAGGGTTACCCACATCCTCCCCACAGTCCAAAAGCATGCAGTGTTTGTGCTGGGCTGACGAGCAGGTGTTCCCAGAATCCTTGCTTTCCTCAAAAAAAAGGGGATGAATGGATGCAAGGCCCAGCCGCTCTATTCGCCCAATTGTTGCGGAAATGCGACAGTTGGGGTTCCCCTGCAGTGGAAGTGGCTCCGCTGTGTGACATTACACCGGCGGGCTCTTCCCTACCCTCTCCCTCCCTCCTCTTCTCGCTCTCTCCCTCCCTTTTTGCCCGAGTGACCTATTTAGCGGCGTCAGTCTAAGAGGGCGTGCATGCATGCGGCGGGGAGGGAACTGGGGTTAGGAACATCCAGCTAAAGGTCGTGTGCTGCTTGATTGAGGTAGACCCGGTCCGGTCAGAGCGGCGTGTTCACCATCCCACCACTCCAACAGGCATCACTGTCCAATGCCATCCGATCGGATGACTAAGTCGCAGAGAAGCAAGACGTCCTTTGTCGCCCTCTGTTGGTCAAGAGTTTAAGCAGCTCGAATGAGATTTGCCTCCAAAAGATCAATTTATGTCAATTTGTGAAGTACAGAGCAGTTTATCAAAGTTGGAGAAATATAACCAAAACCTTTTGAGTTGTTTGTTCAGCTTTTGAATAAAAACGGTGCACTTTACTCCCAATCCAAGATGTATTTCTTTAAATGAGCACAATAATAACTTAGACAGAATCCCACGAAATCTTGTAATAGTTTCTCTTAATCACAGTTTTATTATTTTTATCCTTTATTGTTTTATAACTCAGTATTTTACTGTTTAATGTTTTAATGTATTTGTAACCTGCTTTTTGGCCTGGACTCCTTTGTAAAAGAGGTTTGTAATCTCGATGGTAATATCCTGGGTAAATAAAAGTCAATATTTAAAAAAAATAGATTTTCTTTAGAGTTTTGATTTTTTATTTAATAAAAAATATGACAAAGGAGAAAATTAAAAGATCAAACGTCAAAGCTAAGGTTATTACAGCCCACATGAAAACCCTTTTTAGCGTTTCGTCACTTGTTGAAGTAAAATTTAGGAAGTGTAGATGCTCCAAAAAGGAGAGATTATTTGGGAAAAATCAGTTCAACTAAATTCTTGGTAGTTCAATGATTCACGTTCCCCAATGATTCAGTTCAAACCTCAATTTTTGGTCAGTGTTTTGTTTCAGTTCGATTTATGACTTGTGTTTTACTAAAGGACAACAAAAAACGTTTAAAAAAATTGCTAATAAGCAAGTAGCAATGAAGAAAAAAACCTTATGGTTGACTTATAATAAGCCTGGTGTAATTAAACAATAGATAAATCCGTGTGTTTGACACTTTCAGCGTAAATATAATGTTATGCTTTGGGATGCAACGATTCACTATCCCCACAAATCGGTTCAATGGTGCAACATAAGGTTTGGTTTTAAACCGTGAAGCGTGGCTTTCCTTCTAAAAACCTTGTCCATGTTGATGAAACGTCTTTTCTAAAATGACGGTCTTTTTGCATTTCAGATCCTGTTTGATCAAGCTCAGCGCTCTGTGAAGCAGCAGCTGCACAACTTTGTCAAAGAGTGAGTAGACCTGCTTTTTCAGTTCCTGCACAAACCTACTTCATCAAAAATTCAACTGGGGCAGAAATAAAAACAAAAAGTCTGCAACTTTTTTTTTACTTTTTCAGGGGTGGCTTCGCCCTTATTGACCTATGGGGTCCTATTTGGGTGTCCAAATTTTCTTTTTCTTATTTCTTTTTATTAAGTTTTTAGCATATTTTAAAAACATTAAACACTAACAGATCACAAGAACAATTTGTGGAAAGAAAAAAAACAAAAACAGAATAATGTAGAAGAAGAAGGGTGTCCCAATTTTCAGTGTTTCCTCTAATTATGATGAGGACGTTTCTAGCCAAAAAACAAAACAAAAACAGTGTCGTTTTCTAAGACATGGTTTCTGCAGAGCGGCAGGAGTTAATTAACAGTTTGCATCTGATTTGGGGGTGGGACTGTTGGCGCACGGTAAGCCCGTCCCCACTTGACATCATCCATCTGTTTAGACCCCCCCCCCCCCCTCAGCCCCTCATGCCCCAACAGAAATAGCTAGCAATATTAGAGCATTCCAGCCGTACAGTTTTAATCCAGATTCCAGCTCAGACGAGGAAAGCAAAGACGTTTATGGATCTATTCGTCAGCAAGTAGAGAATGGAGCAGAGCAGGGAAGTTCTGGCCCGCTCCATCGTCACAGCTATAACCTTTCTGAAACGCCATTTTTTCGTCTGCTCCTGATTCACAGCGATTTGGATAAAGAAATACTCACAAATGCAAACTTTAAGCCTAATTTCTCTATATGTGTCCTCCCTCTTTTTCCCCCTCTATTTTGCACTGAACTGCTGTAACAATTGAATTTCCCCAACGTGGGATCAATAGAGAATATCTCTATCTCTATCTATGTCTATCATCAGAAAAACGCCATAAGAACATGTTGAAAACACCAAAGGCCCCTAATGTTGTCAGAGTGGGTCTTCGCAGATTAACCTTCTTCAGCCCAAACATGTCACAGACGTGTCGTTGCCAAAGCTGCAGGCGACTCAAATCATCGGAGACTTGTTGACTTGAACCATTTCTGCTTTGGTGTTTAGGGACGTCCGAAAGTTCAAGGAGACGAAGAAGCACTTCGACAGGGTCCGCGAGGATCTGGAAATAGCGCAAGTGAAGAACGCCCAGGCGCCCAAGAACAAGCCCCACGAGGTGGAGGAGGCCACCGGCACGCTCGCCATCACCCGCAAGTGCTTCCGACATCTTGCTCTGGATTACGTCTTGCAGGTCAGAAAACAAACCCCAAATAAAGAAGATCTCCTTCAAATCTCAGCGATGCGT
Organism: Oryzias sinensis; assembly: GCA_037389245.1. Lineage (NCBI taxonomy): Eukaryota > Metazoa > Chordata > Actinopteri > Beloniformes > Adrianichthyidae > Oryzias > Oryzias sinensis. The sequence continues at coordinate 22,705,716 of CM074492.1, forward strand.
TTGCGGTTTGAGAGTCAGTCAGGGGCGGATTAGAGGATCTCCCCTCAGATGAAGAGTTGGAGTCAACGTGGAACATGAGCTGACTGTTCCTGCTTCTCATGACGGCTGGAGGGGCAACAAAAAAAAAGGGGGGGGGGATGATTCACAGCAGACGCTCCTGCCCTCTTTCCAGTCTTCAGCGTCTTCGGGCGGCGCTCAGACAGATGACCCTTCTGAGGTCTAATTGCAAGTGTCTCAAGGCAGAGGAAGTCAAAGCTGCAGGGCGAAGGGCTATATTCGGGAGCTGGCATCGCAAATGTAGCACAAAATGTCTTTTAGGCTCGCATCAGATGCGACATACAATGCAGCGGCAGCCCGCGCCTTAGGGATTCAGTCCGGCGTGCTGTCACGTTGGTGACTGCACTACAGTGTTGCGTGGTACCTGGCCTACTGCGTCAAACTTCAGCGCAATAAATGTCTCAAGAAACAAATTAACCACATTCACCAACAATTCGTTTTTCTCTGACTCTTAACCAGCTGGGAGTGATCGCCACAGTTAATTAGACACACCCACATTCAATAACCTATCACATCTCAACCAAAAGCAAAACAGGAAATCACACAAACCCATTTCAAAATAAAATACACAATAGAAAACAAATGCAAAATAAAACAAGAAATTGAGATGGCTTTTCAGCACGGCGCCATGCATGAAGCCCTTTTGAGTGCATCCATTTCTCTGTTTCATCCCTTTGTTTTCTCTGCAGATCAATGTCCTTCAAGCGAAGAAGAAGTTCGAGATCCTTGATGCAGTGAGTCTTTGACTCTACTGCTGCTGTTGTGTTTCCATGAATTGTGCGTGCACAGAGGCTAAACCGATTTGTGCTTCCCGCTCAGATGTTGTCCTTCATGCACGCCCAGTACTCGCTGTTCCAGCAGGGCTTCAACCTGCTGCATGAGATCGACCCCTACATGAAGAAACTGGCAGCAGAGGTGAATTTTCAATCTCTAATACCCAGCATGCAACTGGGCAGCTAAGACATGACTCCACATTTAAAAAAAGAATAGGGTGTAACTATTAATTGTACCATACTCTATTTTCCTCAATATAAGGCGTACTTAAAAACCTTTTTTTCTTAAACGACAGTACGCCTTAGAATCTGGAGTGCTCTATACATGGATTAACTCTGGTTGTATTTACTGACATTGAATCAGTTTTGAGAGGCACACGGCGCTCTGTCAAAATCTCTGTCTGGTTTTCTTATGCTTTGCATGCAAGGTTATTGTAAATATGTAAACGCAACTTGCGTACAGCAGTGTCAGACTTTTTTTTTTTTTAGGTGTTACTAACAAGGTTGGTAGTTAGCGTAGTTACAAACGAGGTTACAGGAATTGTGAATACGCTAACGCTTCTAAAGTGTCACGAACAAGAATTAGAATGACTGTGAGCGCAGTTAATAAAGTCCGACTGACATACAAACTTAACTTTGACTGTTTCATCTCGCTGAAAAGGACCTATAGTTCATGTGCCGCCTTGTATATGACATCAAGTTAAAAAATTGACCATTCATTGATGGTCCACCTTAAAATCCGGTGTGTCATGCCGTGAGGAACATACCAAATATGACTACTGAAGTAAAAATGGCTTACTGTGCTTCTGGCTCCACCCACATGAGGTCAGGTCCGTCGCCGCCATGTTGGAGGCAGACATTGTGAGCTGGCAACGCTTGGTCTGAGTCGGTCTGAGTCATCGTTTCTACGACAACCACTCTCGCCAATCAGGAGTGAGCTTGGTGAAAGTCCACACCCCTGCAATTTGCAAGCAGGCTTGGGGGAATCTGTCAGCGTGAGGCCACATACTTTTACCGAGGCATCTGATTGGTCGGTTTATAACTTTAATAACTTGAAATACAGAAAAAATGAAGAAGAAAAAAAAAAATAGCAGAACAAGAATGGGTATTTTGTTTATTTCTCTATAGAAGTCGGTGGGATTTTGGCTTCTTTGAAGAAGCAGGTATTTCCTATGTGAAATGCAAAGGGGGGAGGGGGGGGTCACTCAGTCCAGTTCTCACATACAATCAATGGGAGGAAGCTCCAACAGAACAGTAAGGACGACCATCTGCGTCTGTGATCAGTTTGGGTCACAGGGGTTAAGAAAGAGAAGAAGACAACTCCTTGGAACATCTGTTTAAAGACGAGAGAGGAGTTCATGACCGCAACAACGACATTCAGTCATGGAAAAGAAGAAAAGCAGACACAGGAAAGCATTACGACGAGGACGGTGAGGAAAAACCATCTAGAAAGTAGCATAAAGCAAAGGGATGCCTGGGTCACAAAGGTCATTCTCTGACCTCATAGTTTTCCAGATAGGGAAGGAGTCTGCCCTCAGAACTGGAACAGGAAGTGGACTCTAAGAACTATTGCAAAGATTAAAGAACAAAGATGGTGGAAACTAGATGTACGAGCAGGTTAGAAAACTATGAAGTCCCGCTCGTGTACACCGTTTGGCTGTGCTGCAGTCGGGTTTTCGCCGCAGCACTGAATCCTTCGTTAGCCAGCGACTGATTGGCGGCTGTGGAAAAAGGATTCAGGGCCAGCTGCTGCCAATCATTCAGGCTCTGCAGCGTCACTGTCCGTCGTCCAGCACACGTCAGACATGTCCCCCTTTGTGCCTTTCAGCTGGATCAGCTGGTGATCGATTCGGCAATGGAGAAGAGGGAGATGGAGCACAAACACGCCACCATCCAGCAGAGGGTAAGCTGTGATATCATATATATATATATAACATTAAAAGTATAAAAACTGTACTGCCGATGGAACGCATAACATTTTTCATAAAAGGAAAAAAGAACTTGTTTGAAGCAGTTTGGAGACCATTTATTACATTTGTTGAGGGGACTGATCTGTCAGACAGTGATGATTGAAACTTTAGCATGTACCCTGTACTGTGAACTATAAGCTGAATTACTGTTTTATTACCTATTTACTTTCTTTTTTCTGGGAAAGTCTCTGCAGAAACATATCAAGGTTTTGTGTTTAAGTATTCAAACTCATATTGAATATGTTATAAGACTAACAGCCTACGGTGTCTGAGAGGAAAATGTTTATTGTTTATTTTTTTTGTCTTTATATATTTTTATTTTTGTCTTTAATTTTGTGCTAGTTTGTGTTTGAGTGTGTTGGAATGTAAAAAAACAACAAAAGAAAAAACAATAAACATATTGTTGGAAAAAAAAAGTATAAAAACTGTTATGTCCCTTTATAAAAAAATGAAATTTGTCCAGTTTGTCCATTTGATGGTAATTTCCTGTCATTTAACTAAGGTCAGATGACAATATTCACGCATAACCGATAAAATCCAACAGAAATTCTTTACTTTTCAGTAGTTTATATGATTATAGTTAGATTTGTCAATGCACAACTTTCTTGTTTTTCATCGCATTTTTTTAGATGTTTAAAGAAAACAAGGATAAAATAAGTTGTTCTGTTTCTGCTATTGTAACATGATGTGGTACTTTGCCTTTTTGGTTCATTTTTGTAGTAATGAGGGACATGTCTGTGTTTTTGTAGTTTTATCGCAATCAATTTGATTCTCCCAAAATTCAGTATGATCACAATTCTTACATTTTTTTCCTTTAATTTAAAAACGTTTTTTGTCCAGGGCTTGGCAGAGCTTTATCTCCCCCGATCACGGCGCGTCTCTTGCTTTCTGAAGTCTAAGTAAATAAACGGCGGTCTGTTTTGCCGCTCGGTCCTTCTGTCGTGACTGGGGAGGGATTAGACCCGCGCAGCTCGGAGGTGTTTGATTAATCTCCCTAACAAAAGCCACACATTGATTTAAGCTGTAAATCAGGTGGAACTAAGTGTTTTTCCTACAGAGACTTTAATCCATGCTGCGGACGTCTGAGGACGGCAGCCGTCAGCACAAGTCGGAGCCTTAGCAGACCTTCAAAGTGCTGACTGCAAATATTTCTGTCTGAGTGGATCTGAACCATCAAAGTAGATGGTGGAAGAAAAGCAGCTTTCTATATGAAACATTTTATTTTCAATGTGTACTGAAAGAATAATAGAGGCTGAAAAGAATGTAAAAAAAACTGCTGCATCTAATCTCCAGACAAAACTATTTTAACACAACAAATAGTTTGTTTTTTTTAACATTTTTGTCAATTCCAAAGGTCTCCATGTAAAACATATGAATTTCTTTTTGGTTTGCTGTACTCTAGAATTGTCTTATAAGACATGAATATCACAATTATTTATTTTATCGCTATAGAGAATATAATTAGTTAATTTAAACAGGTTTTGCCAAAAAAAAATGCTTAAGATAAGAAAAAAGGTCTGTGCTGCCGAAAGAAACGTTTTAAGTGTTTCCATGTATAAATATATACTAAGATATGAGATGAAAAACAATGTTGGATGATATCTAGTGTTTTTATGTATTGTCAGGCTGAGTTATATCATGGTAAATAAAAAGTAAAAGAAAATTGCATTCTTCAGTGCTGCAACATAAGAGATATAAGGATACATCTTTCCAGTAACTTGCTCTATTTTCTATCCATTTGTAAATCTAGGTATTTTTTTTTACTTCTTCCATTACATTTTCATCATCCTCAGTGTTAAAAAGATACTTTTCTGGACTGAATTTATTTCGTTATCGCGTCCTCAAATTGCTTTAAATAAATTCAAGTTAAATGACTGATTTGCACAACGGCTGTAAAATTACAGTCGCGGATGATGTCATCAGCAGGTTATTTCATTTTAACTTTTATCTTTATTATTTTATATTTACCAGCAACCGGGGCGATCCTGCTCCGATGGCCCTGCGACCAATCCCACCTGAGCCATTAGAAATCGCGTTGGCATATAAACCGGCCCTTAGGAGCTGGATGGAAATGTGTTTTAGTGTGGAATTATTATTACTATTTTTTTTGCTTCATTAAATTAAATGTTAAGTGATTGGATGACCTGTTAGCTTAAGTCTTAGACATGGACCCATACCAGGGGTTCAACTGTACGGGGGCTGTGGGTTTATGGGTAGTTTGGGCCCTTGAAGGGTTGTTTGTAGAGAGAAGCGACCGCATCTTAAAGGGAGCTCAGGTGTTGTCTTGCTGTCTGTCCCCTTGAGGCTCGTACGGCCACCTCAAGGGACTTCATGAAAATTCAGGATGCAGGATTCTTGTATTGTCATTTCTGAAACGAAATTTGCGTCTCTGGTCCCGGGCCAGGCGCTTACAGTGAAGGACAGGAAGAGACATATCAATGTGATACATTATGATTTCTATTGAATATTGCACAGAGGAGCATATATAACAGTATTGCACAAGTCCCATGATTATTGCACCGTCCTATAGTTGCCGCACAGAGATTTAACAAGTTGTCCGTGGGGGGCCTCCTGCCTGAGGGGAGCAGGGAGAACAGAGGGGTGAGTGGGGTCTCTCAGGGTGCGGGAGGCTCGTTTCCTGCATCTGGTCTCGTAGATGTCAGTGGAGTCCTCTGCAGGGCTTTAGAAAATGGAACGTACCATTATACTGCGCGTGGTACATGTATTATTTAGGATTTGTTAGAATAATGTAAGTAGTGCACACTTATGACGAACAATTGGTGCCGTCACTGCACTCTAGTCGTTAGTAAGGTCCAAGTCTTACCCACACAACTATGTTCTGGTTGTCTCATTTCCTAAATTCTAACAGTCAGGCTGCACACAAGGAACACACATTCATCAAATTAGCAACACAATTGTTCTCTTTGCTCAGTCCCCAAGATTTGGGGGGTTAAAAAATGAAAAATCTGTGTGACACGCCTTGTCTCGCCTACTGCCTCCTTACTAATGTTGTATCAGTGTTTGCCACGACGTGTTGCTGACAGCAGGCTCACAGACGGGCCACCTGCGTACAGGTCTGCCCTTTATACAGCCCGTATCCAAACATATAAGGGCATTTTTGACTTTAGGTGTGGACCAAACTGCTCAGTGTGAAACCATAGGAACAGTAACTCAAGTTAAAACTGGTTAAAATGTCTTCTGCTATTCTTTACAAATGAGGCATTGAATAGCCGCCATGGTGTTGTCATATTTTTTTTTTTTACACCTTTGCAGCTGTATTTATTTAATATTTCTTTCTTTCTTTAATAAGAATCTCATTTTTGATAATAATTTTTCATAATAATTTTAGTAATATTTTTAGTTATTTAATATAAATGTAATTTGTGATGTCCTTTATTGATGTTATATTATATAGATTATTTCTGAATGTCGTGTTGCTGCCACAGATAAATGAAATTTCCCCATTGTGGGATTAATAAAGTCATCTATCTATCTATCTATCTATCTATCTATACAAAACAGAGAATGTAATGATCAAGTCAGGGAATGTTGTGTCCACCTGACAGTGTGTTGAGTTTATTCATCTCACTGGTTAGAAGCTGCAATTGAATCTCTGACAAAGAGCATTCATGTTTTAACTGTTCACAGTGTGAACAGTTAAAAGAAAAAATGGACGTATCACATGACCCATCATATCCAAGCAGCATCCGTGTCTGAACACCGGATAGCATGTTTAATAATTCACAAAGCCTTAATTTGGGTGGGCTGGTGTCTGGCTCCCCTGTACCCCGGGATCAGCGGCCATCTGTCAGACCGCTCGCCCTTAAAGTTTCCCCTCCAGGCACCGTGGTGATTTTCTCTGTGGCCAGTTATGGATCTGGGAGACGCTCCTTACAGTCTGACGGGGGTGGGGGGGTGGGGAGCATGTCGTGGATAACGTGTGAGGGCGCGAGCTGGAGCTTGACGTGAGGGTTTCTGCTGTGGTGGACGTCCAGTCGGGAGAGGGGATGAGAGGTTCTGCAGACCTGAAAGATGATCAGATCATTGGGGGTGAAGACATTCTGCTACACAAGACTCTAACTCTGTTTTCATTCCTGTTTTTTTTTTTGTATGTTTCCAACGGCCTGGTCTTCCTCCAGACCCTCCTGCAGGTCAGTACTCTGCTTTTTGTTTGAAGGAGTCTTTTTTTTCAAGAACCGGATCCATTCATCCATCATTTGCATCCTAAATTAATCACTTGACTCTAGAAGAGATAATAAATTTAGTAAGATTTACTTAAAGTCTCACTTAAGTGTTAAAAAGTCTTTTCTAAGGAGTAGAAAACTTTACTAAAGTTTTTGACATGAAAATTTTTATTTGTGTCTAATATTCTTTTTTTCTACTTGCTCTATACTTCTATACATCAATATCGTCCCATATAAATATTTAAGTTCTAAGATTCGTTTCGTATATAATTGCACTTTTATAAAAGTTAACAAGTAAAGTTAATTAAAAGTGGAGAAAAAACATTACATATAGAGAATCTGACAGAATTTGAGGACATTTTGCAATAAAACAAACGTAATTGATAAAAAAGGGACTGAAGCAAAGCAATAAAATGTTTTTTTAAATAAAGTCACAACAACACAAATGGGATTTCATCAAAATATCTATGTTTTTTAAGGCTTTCAATGGTTTAATTTAAAATTTGCGAGATGGAAAAAAATGTCTCCATAATTTACAACTTCCATATCCTAAAACTTCTCTCATGCAGCTTCACAATAAAGGTCTTTGTTCATGTAAAAATATGCTAACTAGTGGAGCACAGAAGAGGCATCCAGTCATCAGTCAGAGCAAGTGGAAACCAGAGTCAAATCCTCTGCCGTCAAAGTTATTCATTTTTAAATGCTGCTTTAATGGAGAAGTGCTGTTCAGAGAGTAACTCTGCCTTTAGCTCCAGATCAACCTCCACTGCGGCTCTGCAGTGACCTGCTGCTGCTTTTACCCCAAAGCTCAGCGCTTAATGCATTCAAAAGTTTTACTTCTGATCCTCTTTTAAACTATTTTCAAAGCATTAAACATGATTATACGATTTTTAGTCTAAATTTTAAAAAGCTATCTCGTTTACTAGGACCTAGTTTCTGCAGAGCAGCAGTTATTCATCAGAAGTTCACCTCTGAGATGTGGCCCGCTACTGAGAGTGGAGTGCAGGGGGGGTGTGGCCCTCCCAGTACAATTGTTACATCACAAATAAGAACTGTTTTTTTTTTGTTTTTTTGGTCTGCTCCTGATTTACTACAATACAATCTGAATTAAGAAATACTCAGGAATGCAATTTTGAGCTTACCTTTCTTCATAATTGTCCTCCATCATCTAGAAAAATGCCACCAGAACCTGTTAAAAACACTATTTTTTTCATAGTCTTTAAGATATAAACCATTTTCAAACTAAATTAGCAAGAAATGTTTCATTTTTTTTAGATCTTTATTCAGGCAGAAGTTTTCCTTAAACACTTACAACCAGAGCTGATTAGCTCTAAAGAAGTTCATTACTTTAAAATGCCACACGGTTTCTGTTCTGGTTCTGTTTTTTATTTTAATGTTATCAATAAACTGCCACTTTTTTTAATCATTTATAGTCAAAAATCCTTTTGATGCAAGTAAACTGGACAGTAAACAAGATACAATGTGGAAAACATTCAGATCTAGTTTACACCTTTAATGCTTTTGCGCGTTGTATCACATGGGTTGTGTTTACATGTTGTTTACATGTTGTTTACATGTTGTTTACATGTTGTTTACATGTTGATTCTTAGTTTTTGGGGAACCCTTACGGTGAAAAATGTTCACCTTTGAGACTATATCTGACATTTTGTGGGCAATAAAACAAATGAATATGCAAAGTGCAATGAAAAAAATGTGAAAATTTGCGGCGTCACGATTCCTGAACAAAGTTGATTTAATTGTATAAATCTATCTTTTTGGCTGATTTATTCTCTCTGGTGGATTTTCTTGATTCTCTCAAAGCAGAATAAGTGAAAGTCTTCAAACTTCCTGTGATCAGCCTGAGATGGCCCAGATATTTTTTGATTTGATTGATTTTGATTTGAAATGGTTTATTTCAAGCAATCAAATAGGAGTAATACACAAAAGCAATATAATCATCAGTTATACATTCATACAGTAACTAATCAAACTTAGGATAATAAGACATAATTAATAAAAATTGCCCAGATATTTTTTGAACTGATATCTTTGACGGATCCGTCAACACCGGAGCGCAGACGGCAGATCTTCTTTTTCAATGATTTGTGGTCTTTTTGGAATAGCTCAGTCAGCTGTGGGCCGTGCGCCGGGACGGATGTCTCCGTCTTGGAGGAGAAGGTGTTGAAGAAGCGCAGCTGGGGTTGAGCAGGTCCATGGGGGATTAGCTGGAAGGTAGAGGAGCAGATGTCTGGCAGACAAATTCTGCAGGGATGATGGGACAGAAGGACCCGGAAGGTGACAGATGAGCACTGAAGAGCAGATTTACTAATCACTGCTAAGAAGTGAGCTCGGCTGCGACTGTTCTGACGCACCTTCCTGCTTCTGCTGCAGCGCAGAGATTGGCCCGCTCTGAAACCTGCTCAATAATTCACACTTGTTCACTTTTTTATTTTTTTGTCTGTGTGACGTCCCTTGATGAAAAATAGATGATCCTTGTCGTTCGCTGGAGAGATGCTCAGTTTGTTTCGGTGTTTCCAGAAGGTAAGCCGCATTTCGGCTTTAGTTTTTCTGGCAGCTGTAAATGTTGCGCGTTTGCTGGTAGAGGCGGAGGGCCAGAGACATTCCTTCTGGGTCACCATGGGGGCAAAAAACTCCCACCTACTTTCAGGGGGTTTCTTAAGCCTTAGCAAACCCTGCAGAGTCAGAGCAGCCCGGCTGTGTTTTTGGGTCAGGTGCAGCTCCGTGTTGTTGGACAATCTTTGGCAGCTGTATGGTAATTAGCTGTAATCCTGAGGTTCATAGTTCGGTGGGCAGGTGGCGGTGGCAGGAGGGGGGGGGGGACGCGTCAGTGCAGGAATTACTCTCTGGGCTGCAGCAGCTTTTAGCAGGAAGACCTGCTTCTGATCTGAAATTTCCGTTTTCTCCGAGCCGATTCGGACTTTTGGGGGGGTTCTCCATGCTGCTGAAGCACGTTAAGCGCTTGAAAATGAAGCTCTGTTGCTGGCGGGACCACAGCTCGGTGGGTGCATAACTTTAGATGCTTCTTTCTGCACGCTTTCTGCCAATATGGACGCTGAATCAAATCTGTCGTGATGATTGTTGATGCACTTATTGATCGACACTGACACAGGATCAGCTGTGGATTTACATTCTGTTTTCTCAGGATTATAGATAATCATCTCTTTTTTAACAACACACTTAAATGAATATTTAGTAGGGGAAATGTACAGTTTTTATAGAAATATAGCTTTTTAATACATTAATTTCAATTATTTTTAATACAGGCTGTTTACCTTAGTTGTCAAAAATAATAGCGAAATATAACAATTTCTACTTATACTTTGATTATACAGTACAGCATTTCAACAGGCTGTTGTTGCTAAAATAAGTGATGACTGAAGTGTAGTTCAATACAAGTTAGTCGAAATAGTTTTTCATTCAATACACACTAAAAACGGCTTTAATTGTGATCGTTTTGGTGCAGACTTTTATTTTGTAATATTATTTGAACAACAGTCGTTTACTTCAAAATAAAGCGCTAAAAACTAAATTCATTCTTGAATTTTGTTTATTTAACAGCCTGTGTCATGCTCACATCAGCTGAGTCATGAAATGCCTCGGTGCATCACGACAAAGTGAAACGTCCTTACATACGTGGACTGGCACGTGATCGTTTCTCACAATTGTTGCCGATTCCGTTGGCGTGTGCTGACGGTCCAGCTATGACGGGAAAGCGTGTCTCCCGTGTCATCCACTGAGGGGTTTGGACGGTACGATTTTCACCTGCGGCGTTTGTGTGTTCACTTCTAGGACTTCTCCTATGACGACTCAAAGGTGGAGTTCAACGTCGACGCGCCCAATGGTGTGGTGATGGAAGGCTATTTGTTTAAAAGGGCCAGCAACGCTTTCAAGACCTGGAACAGGTGAACACACAATGTCTTTTGTCAATTATTTGAAGCTGTTAAGGCTTTTCTGTCTCTTTCGGCGTTACCCTATTTAAGCCAAAACATAACCAATCAAAAAAGAATTTTGTAAAATAATAAAAATCAAAGTACAAAAAATAAACATGAAAGACACAGAACTAGGAATCATCGGTTGATGATAATCTTCCTGTCTGCTGGAACCTGCAAACAATGAAGGGTAGAGGAAGTGACAGATGCGAGCTAGAGGATATGTGTCAGACTTTAAAAAACTTTACAATAAGAAATATTGTAGGGTTGGTGACGCTAAGTGTCTGACAGACATTTCTGTGATGTGCATTCAAGAACGCGCTAAACGGACATACGGTGTTCACACAGGGCAGTTGTTACCCGATGCTAGCACACACTGAACTAAGTGTTGAAGTGGTGCAAATTCAGCTGCTTAATGTTCTTGACTTGATTGCAGCCGGGCTCAAACCTCTGTTTTTACGTCTCCTTCGTTGTCAGCCTTTTAAATGGTTGGCACTTCGCTTCAACTGGTTTGACCTTCAACACGTGTTTTGTTCGTAGAGCCCATATAAGCCTGGCGTAGCAATGCGTAAACGCACGTTTTGAAAGCAGAAGCCCGAAATGCGCATATTTTTACGTAGACTTTTCTGTGGAAGTGACTGCTTGAACGCGGGTTTCCGAGCCTGGTGTGAACGTAGCACAACAGGAATTTTCTGTTTGAGGGTAATAATTATTTTATTTCCCCCTTTTTCTCATCAGGCGGTGGTTTTCCATACAGAACAGTCAACTGGTGTATCAGAAGAAGTTCAAGGCAAGTAGTTACTTACCGATACATTAAAAAGTTTCAGAAAAGACAAGTATTTCTACTTCATGTTTTGTATTTGAAATAACGGAAATGCATTTCAGTTGTGTAATAAAATGGAATGAAGCAGCAGCTTTTTTCTTGCATTGTGACTCTGGACTGGAGCAGGACTGTGTTTGCTTCGGCAGGACTCCGTCACGGTGGTGGTGGAGGACCTGAGGCTGTGCTCGGTGAAACCCTGGGAGGACATTGAAAGAAGGTTCTGCTTCGAGGTTGTGTCTCCCTTCAAGTAAGAAGCACAAAAACAAGAGCATACCTATACCATAAAATCATTTAAAAAAAATGTTACATTCAAATCTTTGTTTTGATCTTTGGCTAATGTTTACAAAGTCTACATTTTATTTTATTTTATGTAACATAATAATACACTTTTGCTAACTGAAAACTTTGCATGCTAAACATGTAATGTATGAATTCCCTCACTACTTCCTGATCCCTAAAAATCCATATTAAGATTAAGATCAACTTTATTAATCCCAGTAGGGAAATTCAGTTGTAGTAGCAGCACCATAAAATAAAATAAGATCAATATAAAATATACAGGGAAATCAAAACATCAAAATCCGCTCATTCACATTAATTGGGTGAATGGTGGAAGCGTTACGGTACGTCAAATACAGAGCGTGTGATATATCGGTGTAGTTGCGGACTTCTCTAATATTAAAGGGGTTAAACGGCTAATATGGCATTTGCCAAAGTAAGGAGCTAATAAGCATGAACATTTGATGAAGATTATTTATGAATTCGCTGGGTTCTGATGATGAAAACTTGAAGGATTTGTTAAAAGGAAATTTACATTTTTGTTTTTAAATGATCAATCAAACGCGATGCATTATGGTCAATATTTGCCAATTTAGTGAGCATGGATGTACGTCAGGTTTTTTTTGCAGACTTCTGGGAAATTTTCAACATCCTAGAATTTGGAATTGCAGATTCGTCGACTATGGAATAATGGTGAACATGGTTTATGTGGCACTAAGCAGTGAGAAGGGACGGAATTTTGAAACAATGGCAGAAATGTAAATAAAAAAAAACACGGCATGGTTAAAAAGGAAACGGTTAGTATGTAGATTAATAAAACAAAAATACATGTAAGCAGGATAAATAAAACAAAATAAAATGAACTAGAAGGAAAAACATGAGCAACGGTAGCATGCTAGAATACAGCTACAAGCAGATGCTAGCATGCTAAACCACAAAGAAAACCATAAAAAAAAGTTTTTTCTTCACTTAGAAAGAAAAATAGGACATTTTAGAGAAAGTAACTGAACATGTATATGTCATACAAGTGTTGTTTGTCAGCAAATGGATGCATAAAAGTATATTGTACAAAACTTTCGAAGGGAAACTTGTCATCTTGAAGTGTTTTATTGTGTTGTACAGGAGCTGCATGCTACAGGCTGAGTCTGAAAAGTTAAGACAAGCGTGGATTCAGGCGGTCCAAGCTAGCATTGCATCAGCATACAGGGAGAGTCCAGACTCCTGCTACATCGAGGTAAGTTGGTATTCCTGAAGAAAACACACACAGGCTGCTTATTTTTCTATTTACGAAGTTTTCTTTTAGTTTTCCTAACGTTATACTACAGTAATTGTGTTCCATTTCTGCTGAAAACGTTTCTTATTTTTATTGCCTGGTTTATTAATAGGTGATTAGGAGATTGAGACCACTTTGCAATATTTCATTTAAAATGAAAAATATACACTTTTACTTTAGTCAGACAAATTGATCCACATATTGACGGAAATCTAAACTGACTCTAACTAAAGCCAATTAGAAAAGTATTCATTGCAGGTTTTTGAGGTACATAAATGAAAATATAGTAATGATTTTCTACATGAATTAAATTATTTGAAAGAAACAACTCAAGTATAAACAGTAAATTTAAAAAGAAAACAATAATTACTTTTAACTTTTGATGTAGTTTATTAATTTCTTTTGTTAAGAAAAACACGTTTTGATCTTAAAAGGATTTTTCAGCAAATAATTATTAGGTAATAATGTGTATCATGCTCTGCTTCATTTGTGGGCTAGCATGGCACATTTCCCCTCTAATGGCTTTCTTTCCATTATGTAACATCCTGCCAATATATTGAACGTTGTTGTTTTTCTTTAGCATCTGGACAGGACAGCCTCCCCGTCCATCAGCAGCATCGATTCGGCTAGCGAGCCTCGGGAGCGCAGCTCCAGAGGAGAGAACATCCTGCAGCGGATCCAATGCGTGCCGGGAAACGAGCAGTGCTGCGACTGCGGGCAGGCCGACCCTCGCTGGGCCTCCATCAACTTTGGCATCCTTCTGTGCATCGAGTGCTCAGGGATCCACAGGTGAAGTGCCGAGGCGCATTCGTCTGATGGACTGTGTCAATCATGAGCTCATTTACTTAGGTGACAACTTGAAGTGGTTACACTTTATTTTAGTGGTTTAGACACAAAAATAAGAAGACTTTGAATGACTTGAGATCATACGTTGTTAATTATCTTGTGGCTATAAAAGCCTTCAAGCCACATGCTGATAGTTTGTACTTTACCAGTTCTTCTGCAATAAAGTTGGGTCCTCCATAGAAACATAGTCTGTCACGGTGTTGGTACCAAAAGTATTCGGCCTGCAATAACTCTTCGGGGTCATGTTCGTGGTCTTGCGGCTAATGATGATGTCACGCTACGGAAACACTGCTTGGAAAAACTTCATAGCTACATAGTGTCGAGATCTGCTAGGGCTCCCTATTTTCGTTTCACGTTTAATTTTGTAACCTAAAGTTCGTTTCTGGTTTAATTGGCTCAAATGTCAGTTTTGACATTTTGACATTTGCCTTTTTAAGACACGTTGAAAGCATTAATATGATAATTACAACAACAAAAAAACACAGCACATACCTCATTTTTTTGTTCAATTTTTATGTATTATTTTAGTTATTGAAACAAACAACCAACAAAAAACAAAGAATTAGCACTAAAACAAATGCTAAATGTCTTGAATCCAATTTTCTGCTCGTCTCCACAGCTGACCACAAATGAAAAACTGATAGGGGAGTTAAAATAAGTCCCATTGTGATATATAGTGAGAAATTTACACGTACAAGTCATCTAGGTTTCTCAGGAAGAACTGTATTAGCTCTCACGAAGAACGGTGTTCGCGGACCAATCACTATCTTAAACGTCGTCAGACCAACAGATAGCCAATCACATAATGTGACGTCATCATAAGTCACCCGAAGGACCCGAACAGTTATTGCAAGCCGAATACTTTTGGTACCTACACCGGTCAGAACAGCCTTTCTAACATACTGACTAACAACACTTCTAAAACCGAGCTGGTGTGCAAAGATTGAAGCCACTAGCTGCATATAGTCTGTAACAAAAATCCACTCAACAGATACATCAGAAGACAGATGTGTGAGGATTTTTTTAAATAAAGACAACCATTTTTTTTTAGCCTAATAAATAGCCCAGGGGTTTGAAATAGAAAGATATTACTTTTCAGCTTGAGTCAGTTTTAAATATGGACCAAAAACTGTTGTGGAAGTACCATGATATGGGCCTGCTTTTCCCTATATCAGCAAATCAGGCCTACAAAAAATGTGATTTCAAAGAAAAGAGGATAAATGTGAAGGAATTTAGCAGATATTTTAGAAAAGATCCCATCTCCATCCTACTTTAAATATCAAACATACACAAGATGTTGAACATGTCACGAACACATAGGTTCTTCTAAACCATTAGAAATAAAAGTGACACTAAACCGACAGTGTAGAATTCAAAAACACGATTCTAGATGAACTTTGAAAGTGTTACAGTGAGAAAGTCAGCCTGGGTTGATGCTGCTCTCACGTTCTAATCAAAGTTCCTCCTTTAGAAGCTAAACGTGAGGACCTGCATGTGACGGCTTGCAGATTTAGACTGAAAAAAACGAGCAGCATATGTTTAATTCGATTTAAGGAAAGGACCTAATTGCCGTCTGCCGCCAGGCCAACGGCTCGCCAAACAGCAGGACGCGCCTACTGATCGTTACTCCGGCTTTGAGCCTCTAAAGAAGGCGGTCACATTCCGCCGCACACCCTGCTGGCGGATTAAAGCAGAGTCTGCTCCTGATTGGATGAGGCTGGCTTTGAGCGTTTTCACTGAAACAAGAGCTGGTGGAGTGGTTTGCACTCTGTGATGGGGAAGAGGACACAGCTCTGTGGCTCTACGTCTCTGCATAAGGCAGCATTCTTGTTCTCACACTTGTTGCCACGGCTCCAGAGGGCCACACGCAGGCAAACAGTATTTAAATAAAAAAAAAGAACGTGGCGTACTTTTAGGTTGTAGTCGGAGCTCGGAACCTGTCTGAGCTCATCTCGGAGCCTGTTTCTCCACCGGTTGAATATTCATGCTCCCTCTTTGGTCCTCTCACAGCCCAGTCAGACAAAGCAAGCAGTTTCCGACATGAAACTGTTGCCTGGATACCAGACAGTCATTTGCATGACTTTGGAGGCCTGAAATTCCATTTTTGGGTATTCAAATCAGGCCACGGCACTATACCACAGTGCATTATTCCATGTGTTCAACTTCCTCTTTCCAAAACATAGGAATACGTTTTTTTTCCCCAGTTTTTTTTCCCAGTTTTTTTTTTTAATCCTTTGTGTGTTTGTTGTTGCAGGAGTCTTGGAGTTCATTGTTCAAAGGTGCGTTCACTGACGCTGGACTCATGGGAACCAGAGTTGTTAAAGGTAAACTTGTTCTCAGTCCACTTTAATATTTTATACATGTGTGTGTGTGTGTGTGTGTGTGTGTGTGTGTGTGTGTGTGTGTGTGTGTGTGTGTGTGTGTGTGTGTGTGTGTGTGTGTGTTTGTGTGTGTGTGTGTGTGTGTGTGTGTGTGTGTGTGTGTGTGTGTGCGTGCGTGCGTGCGTGCGTGCGTGCGTGTGTGTGTGTGTTATATATATATAAAAAACATTTTTTATATATATGGTTTAGGGGCGTTTAGGGCACCCCTGCTATTCTCTCACCTTGCTGCTATGATGACCGTATGTTTCGCTGTGTAGAACACGCTGGAGGGGGGGGTTGGACGTGGGGGAAAACAACAAACAGGTAGAGAGGCGGGGGCGGGGCTTAGAGTCACCACTTATGATTCCAGACAAACTAACAGCTGCTTCCTAATAAAAAATAGTCGTCATCCATAAAATGAATTTCCTGTATTGGGTTTACTGGATGTAAAGAAAATAAATAAATAGACAGGAGTCTGCATCAAAGTGTATTTATTTGTTCATGTATTTGTTTGTAATTTATCATCTCATTCATCTGAACTCCCGGTGTTTGACAGACAGAAAAGTCTATTCAAGATTGTGGAAAATGGACAAAAGATCAAAGGAAACATCCCGCTCATAAAGAATAAATATAATTAAAATAAATAATCAAATCAATATCCTGACAACGTCTTAAATCAATACAAGTCTTGTCAAATGAACTATTATGATATATATGCAAAAACATATTTTCTAACATCATAGTGTTGCGGCTCCCTGTGCTTTCATGTCAGTGGGAAACTGATCCAAATGGCTCTTTGAGAGGTTCAGGCTGCCGACCCGTGTTAGTCATAAAAAAATCCATCGTACGAAGACAAATATAAGGAAAATAAAAGAGAGAATTTCTATAAATCTATTGGTGTAAGGATGATAAAAAACCTCTTAAAATGTAAAAATTACTGCAATCACTCATCAAATATGCAGATCAGGCATTTTTTGATTAAGCTGACATTCTTGTTTTATCGCCTCTAAATCTATAGCATACAAGAAGATAAAAAAAAAAACATTAAAAGACTTTTGTTATTGAAATACAGATTTTTTAGCTAAACTGGTTTCAGCCTGAGCGACTATAACAGGTATTAATGCTTAAACATCATATAAAACTGCCAACCGTTTAAGGCAAAGACCCTCTCAAATGACACAAAAACTAATTTTTGTCCAACTTTTCTAAGAAGTTTTGACTACAACAAGATATTTCCATTTTGTTTTATCTTACAGTTGATGTGTGAGCTTGGAAACAGCGTCATCAACCACATCTACGAAGGGTCGTGTCACGAGCAAGGCCTGAAGAAACCGTTTCCTTCCAGTTCAAGGTGTGTTTCTCTGTTTTCCTGTTAAATCTGCTGTTCAAGGCTACTTCTTCTGAAAGGGTTCAAATCTGCCGCCCATCTGTCCAGGCAAGAGAAAGAGGCCTGGATCAAGGCAAAGTACGTGGAGAGGAAATTCCTCAAGAAGCTGGGCTCCACAGCGGTCCTCATCAACGGAGAGAGGAAGCGGGAGCGGCGGTGGAGCGTGAAGAAGTGTCGCCGGCACAACAGCGCCACGGCTGTGTCCAAAACGCGGCGTCGATACCAGCAGGAGCACGGCAGCACGTCTCCCTCCACCCTCTCTGCAGGTGCGTCAGGCGATGGAGGGGAAACAAAGCAGTTGGACTAATAAATGATAACGTCCTGATGCTCTGATGGTTTTCGTCTTTAAGCTAATGTGGATCATTTGTCTTCTCAGCAGCTGCTAAGTTCAGACGAGAGTCGCTGTTTTGTCCAGATGAGCTGGATTCTCTCTTTTCCTACTTTGATACTGGATCTGGACCTCGAAGTAAGCTACTGTTTTGAAGTCTGAAAGCACAATTCACAGCTTCACTTCTGTAGGAGTGAGCTAGCATGCCTAACATGTCCATGTGGTCCGGCAGGTTTGAGCAGTGACAGCGGCTTGGGCGGCAGCACGGACGGCAGCACGGACATCCTGGTGTCCGGCTCCGTGGTGGGCCGAGTCGCGGAGGAGGGTGAGTTCTTCCAACTCTGAGAGATCGGTTTTCCCGCCGTCGTTAGCCTGACAAAAGAGGCTCTTCTGCGAATTCTGCAGAGGATGAAGTGTCGGAGGACTCGAGCGGCGAGGCCGAACTGGAGGCGGAGCCAGAGACGTGCGACCCGGAGGACACGAGGTATTTCCATCCCGGGGAGCTGCTCTACAAAGCCTCCAAGGCTCGGAACCTGCCGCTCATGGCGGAAGCACTCGCCCACGGGGCGGATGTTAACGCAGCCAACGACGAGGACCAAGGAAAGACGGCCCTCATACAGGCCGTGATCGGGGTGAGACGCTCCACAAAACGCAACCAGAAACGAGAGATGCCACTGGGACCTATAGCTAATAGATACACTTTCAGTGAGAGATAAGATACAATACAATCAACATAAAAATGTAACTTAAGTTCACCTTTCACGTTCTCTTAACAGTGCAGTGTGTTTTGTGTGCTGATTGGGTGTTGTTCTTGTCAGTCAGTCAGTCTCCTCTGTGCCGTGTCTTTTGTACAGAATGCATTCAGTGTGCCTCATCTACATACATCCTCGATCGGGAGCAGATCTTTTGTTTCATGTGTTCAACTGGCTTACTTTTCACTGATCCCACATCTTGCGCCTAAAAAAACGTGTTTAACGATGGCCGAACATGAGAGTTTTGGAAGCCGGAAACGCTCACGTGCTCGTGTTCACACGGACTTTTCATAGAAATTGGTCACTCGGTCGCGCGCTGCTGAGGCTAGCGTGAGCGTAGCTTCACCCTTTGCATGATCGATATCTTCATCTTAGGGTTCACTGGTCGCCTGCGAGTTGCTGCTCCAGAATGCCGCCGACGTCAACCAAAGAGACGCGAGGGGGCGAGGCCCGTTGCATCACGCCACGCATCTGGGACACACGGGGTGAGTCAGGAGCCATTCAGGGCTGTTGCTGCATCTGTGGTTCAAAGTGTGCGAGACTCCTTTAGTCTTTGGCTGGAATCACAATCAAAAACATTCAACAAATGAAAACAGAATCCTGCTTTTTATAGTTTGGTTAAAAAAGGAAACAATCTCAACTTTTTTAGTTGTGTTTTTTTTGCAGACAAGTGTGTTTGTTCCTGAAGAGGGGAGCCACGCAGAACGACGGCGATGAAGAAGGCCAGGACCCTCTGAGTATCGCTGTGCAGCAAGCCAACGCCGATATCGTCACGCTGTACGTTCCCTCACATTCACCCGGAAGATTTCAGTTCTGCTTCGATGCTTCACTCAGCTCCTCCTCTCGGTTTCTGCGTCGCTTTAGGTTGCGTCTGGCCAAGATGAACGATGAGATGCGAGAGTCGGAGGGACCATGCGGACAACCAGGTCATTATCCAATCAGCAGCCCCACTGAGCAGCAGTACAGGAAATGCATTCAGGAGTTCATCTGTATACACATAGCTGACTGCTGAGACCACTCAGTCTGGAAGACACAAAGATGCAATATTGGGTTGTAAGCTTTTCTAAAGACTTCAAATCACCAGGATGTTTCATGCATTTCCAGCACAGACTACTGTTCTTTTTTTGTTTTGTTTTTTTGGAAGCCAAATCTGCCAGCTGTCAACATTTTTCTCAGGACCCAACAACACTGTTATCTTCTTTATTTATGTCATATTTGAATTCCCAAATTGAAAAAGACAAAGAAGAGGAATCAGTAATAATGGTTTTGGCAAAGTTGGAGCAGAAAAGGGCCAGACGGCCTGCAGCTGAAATGCTAGCCACCATTTCAAGCACTCTAGTGAGGAGTGGTTCAAACGCAATGAAGCAGTAGCTGGAGCCTCAATTTAGTCTGAAATTTTTAGGACGGCTTGTCTGAACCAAAGACATGTAGTGAATGGATCTCAACCCTTTGGATCACAGGGAGAATTTGTGGTTCTGTGTTGATCTAAAGCAGAGGAAACCTTCTCTGTGCATGTAGAGTGTTTACACCCAGCTCACAAAACCAAGATGAGGTCACCATGTGGTTGATTGCTGTTGCCCAGCAACTACTCCAGTCTTAAAGGAAAGTTTGTGAGATCAACAGCATGGTGGCGTTCAGGAGTGACCATGTCACATTACAACACCTGATACTTTTGTGTTGTTCTGTAAAACGGCACCAGAGGGCAGTGTGGAGCATTTTGCTGGAACTGAGGAATGCTACATTTTTGGCAGCAAAGACAGAGAAGGGAGGTCTTTCTGAGTACTTATAGATACTTATATTACATAGTTGCCATTTATTATAAGTATAAGCTCATAAAAGTACTGTACCAGCCCTTTTTTAAGAACAGAACCAAATATATAATTAGACGTGAGATGAAAAATGTGACGACATCGATACAAACTGTAAAATTAGCAATTTTTCAAACAGTCTGGTGATATTTCTTGTCCAGAAAATGCCTTTAAAGCATTTTAAACTCTAAGAAATGATTGTTTACCCATCAAATAATACATAACCTCTTTTTTTCAGTCACAAATCCGTTGATTAAACTGATAGACTGAAATTAGGGCCACAGGAAGATCCTGCTGTGAAGCACTTTGAAAGCACGCCATTCTGCTCTTAGCGAAGCCTCTACTGAGTCTATGCAGCAAAAAAAAAAACTAAAAGAGATTTGTGGTGATGAAACAATCATTTGCTGCAGAAGGATTCCTCTGCATCGACTGTAAAATAACAAACTCTGCTTCTGACCTTTTGCTCTTGTATTTACACAATCCATAAAAGTTTCTTTTTTTATAAAAGAAAAACAAAACTATTTTTCATGCAAGTTTAATGCTTTAAAGACTTTTCAAAAGTATGTCAAGCTCAGGGCTTTGCTTTATGGACAGTTTTATAGAAGCACCAAATATACATTTTATCCACTTTGCATCAGGTTTTTCTTCTTTTTCCTTGCTTAGTGGGGCCCCGGCTTAAGGTGTTGGCTCAGTCAGTCAGACGCTCCTGCTGCTGTTTTTAGGTCTGACGCAGAACCACAGATTTGCTGTGACCATCATCCGAACCTCCAAACCCCAGTCACTTCAGTGATCTCACTTTGCAGCTTCCAAAAGTTCCTAAATGCGAGTTCTCCACTGTAAATAGTGCCAAAGGATCATGGGTACTGCAGTCTTTACAACAATTCTCTGTTTTAAATATGAAACCGAGTCTCTGCTCTGAGATACTTTTTTCCCCACCTGTGGCTCTGCTGACTTTATATATGGATCACGCTCACGTTAAATAACCAGAATGACTCAGCAAAACACACACAAAATATGATGGTAACACAAAGCAGCGTGTTTTATGTTTCTTTTTAAACAGAGAGCCACTTTGCCAACTGTAACGTCAGACCTGATCCCGCAACCAGGAGACACACAATCTAACAGTACTTCCATAAACCTGATTTGGCAAAAAAACAAAAAAAAATCTAGTTTGTTTGTTTGTCTCTTGTTTCTCTAAAGAAAGATGAGTAAAAGTGACAGCAGACATGTTTGGGCGTAAAAATAGCTTCTGCCGCATTTGTTTGCAGACATGCAGGAAGTCAATGAAATTCTGTGTTTAAAGCGCAAAGCAAACAATTGAAATGGGATCAGTAGGCGGGACTAGTACACATTCCCTGTGCAGTTTTTAATTCGGAAACGGATTTGACAGGCAAAGGTGGAATATAATGAAAACATTGTTCCATCTTTACAGCTGAAAAGCCGCTCCGATCAAAAAAAAATGTCGAGAAAAGAACGTGTTTATTCACGTCTTGCATGTCTCCGCCTCCTTCATATATGTGCGTACATACGTTGGACTAAATGACAAACCAAACCGCCTCCTTTCTATAAACAGAGTGAGCCTGGGATGAAAACAGGCTGCATGCAGTTGGCAATATTAAAAACAAAAACAAAAGCAGGATGTAGTTTTTGCTCAGCTGGATGAGCTTTTGGTGTAAATAGACTGCGGCTGCATTGAGGGCAAACTGTGAAAGCAGCAATAACTGCGACCCAGAGACAATCAGTTCTCTGCACCAATCGAGAGATTGATCCGGAGGACAGAAGCAGAAATGATGCACTCCCCCCCCTCCTATGTTTTAAATCTCCCTTTCTGACTCAGCTCCCAGGTCGGCCGTGCAATGACTGACTCAGTCCAAACCAGCAGGGTTTTACTTCTGTTTTGTTTTTTTGTGGTGCGTTTATTTTGTTAGACTTCTTCACCGGCTGAAGACGATGGACTCTGTACATACGTTTGTTGTCATGTTTGTGCTTTCCTCTGATGTTTCACATGTGGGCTTCCTTCCGATCAGTGCTGTCAGGTTCTAACAGGGCACGGGTAGACGGTGACCCAAAAAAACCTCCTCTGTGGGTGCGGACATTTGACGTCCAGGATTGCAGAGTCGTGTCTCTGTCAAACCGTCCCCCCCCCCCCGTGTCTGTGAAGCACTTTGAAAGCACGCCGCTCTAAAAGACTACACAATGAAAACATTGTGTTGGTGAAAGGATCATTTGCCGCTGAAGGATTACTCTGCAGGGACTGTTGTGGAGAATAGCAAACTCTCTGCTTCTGACCTTTCAGTCTTGTATATTTCTGCCTTTTCTGACTGTTATCTGTGACATTCTCTCACATGAAGATGTGTCTGTGAATATTAACACTTCCTGTGTTTGGTTCTTCGTGTGCTCGAGATATGATATATGTATATATAAAATAAACCAACTAAACACTAACCTCTGTCTTCACGTCTGTGCTTTGTTTCCTCTTCCATCTCTAAGTTCATCCTGCAGCACTAACACCACTCTAACGCACAAATCCTTTCTTTTTGGACACTAAATGGTAATTTTCTCTGCTTTTGAGGAAAGATTCTATATTTTTCACTAAATACGCGACTTATATTTGCTTTGGGGTGTTAGTCATTCGTTCTGGGAGCCCTCAGACTACAGGAAAAGCCAGAAAGGAGGAACAAAACAGTTTGTTGGGTACACACTCTGTCCTCCAAAGAAAAGGAGACAATAATGAGCCAGTTATTTAAAAAAACGGATAAAAACTCATTAAAGGATTGGAAACTTGGCCACACATGAGATCAGCCGCACTGTCAGTCAGTCAGCGAGTCCCTGCTAAAGAAAAAAAGGTACAAAAAAACAAGAAAACTAGCAAAATAATCCAATAATCTGACATCCAGGTGGCCCTGGTAGCAGCGTGTGCGTGTGTGTGTGTGTGCGTGTGTGTGTGTGTCCTGCAGATGCTTTGAAACTCTTTTATTGATGGTCATCAAATCAGTGGCCGAGTGGAGGAGCGTCTACCCTGGGATTATGGGTTTGAAACCCCAGGCTCTGCCTTCCAAATGGCACTCCTCTGTGTGGCACTATGGCTGCAGCTCATGACTCCATTTGGACTAATAAATTCACCTTTTCTTTGACATTTTTAACAAAAAAAAAAAAAGTTTCTAAAGATACAGAAAAGGGAAACCATCAGAGAGAAAATTCCCATAGAAATGCTAAGAGCCCCCCTCCTTCTATAATTACCCCCTCCCCCCCGTAACATCCCTCTCTGTTCTTCCCTCCTGTTTTTTTGTCCGGTCCAAAAAAACGGTTTCAAATATAACTAATATAAATAAAGTTTAGTCTAAATTACAAAAGGGGTTTATTCAAATATACCCCTTGTGTGTCAGAAGATTCATAACCTCATGTTGCAACAGTAAATGTGGCCTTCAGGTCTCATCTGTTTGCTCAGCTGCTGGACAGGACAAATAAAAAAACATGCAAAGAGAATTTAATGAGAGGACTCTGAAAAACTGAGCAAAAAAAAAAAACTTAAAAAATAATTTTCTACCTTTTAAAAACTGAGACACAAAAGCTCCTGTGTCTTATTCTGTTTAAAGATGAAAAATGTTTCTAGTTTGTTTTTTTTTGTCTGTAAAAGATAAAATGATTTGTTTGTATGATTTTCATCTTAAATACTTCCTGTTCTGCAAGCTCAGAGGTGCGTTGTTGCATCTGCAGAAGAACCCGTCAGTATTCAGATGTGGGTTTAGACTCATAAACCTTCGAGTGTTTCTAAAGTTCTGATGGAACTTGAAGGCTGAAACAGTCCATCGTAAAAACCTTCCATTTACTGATTCGTCTGGTTGTTTGCTGCTGTGAAACACGCAGTGACAGGCTGGAAAAAACAAAACAAAGTTACATTTATCCAGAGTCTGTAACTCTCCGTCACTCAGGAATGTTCATCTCCTCTGGAGACTCAGACACACACAAAAGAGTTCAGCGGCCTTTGTTGACAATAAAGATTCAGAGAGGTTACCATGACGACCAGACAAGTGGAAGCTCAGTGTTTTGAGAAACTTTTTCTTTTTCAAAAACTTCCTTGGAGCCTCTGCGTTCTTTCAGGTCTTTCATGGTTCATCCTTTGCTTTCTCTGCTTGACTAAACAGAGTCTTTCAGTTGAGTTTGTCTGATTGTTTGTTTTCATCAGGAGACGCCACATACCTGGACATCTTCAGGGAATTCTCCCACATGGCGTCCCACAACCCAGAGAAGCTGAAACGGAGGAGTCTGCACTTCCGACACTCTTTCAGGTAGTCCAGCAGAGAATGCCAACCTTCAAGATTTGACAGAGAGCAGCTTTCCGTTCAGGAGCCAGAAGGAAGCAAACGTTCAGTGGGTTCCAGGACCGCTTTGACCTCGCTGGGAATTCGAACAGATGAATTGAATCTGAACTGAAGCTTTTATTTTGATAGGACTTTTTTTTGGTGAGGATTTGCTGGTCTCTTCCTCTTTGATGTATTGAAAAAAGGAAGTTAAAACTTTTTCTAAAGTTTAACTTGAGCACTTGGTTGTGTTTGTTAAAATTATTTTTTTACTTCTTCATTTTTGATTCACTGAAGGAAATTGATTGATATTTTGTGTTTTTATTTCCTCCCTAAAGCATATTTCGTGCATGCACGTCGGTATACTCCATATTCTACAGTTAATAAATGTAATATACTCAATAACCTCCTGTCATCTCAAAGTCACAGTGTTACAGTTCATGCAGAATTTCTGCATTGACTATGCTGGTGTAGTCCTTTGGAGTTTTGGTTTGAATGTACTTTGCAGCACCACTATGTAAAAGCATTGTTTTCTGTGTTTTTATTTGTTTTTTTTTTTTACTTTCCTGTGAACTTGCTTTAGAAGCAGAATCGTTAATATATGTGAATCCGCAGGAGCAAAGCTGACAGAAGAGCAAATAAAAGCTGTTATAACGGAGCTCAGTTCGTCCTGCCTCTTTTCTGCGGGAAACACCGCCCTCTTGTGTTCAAACGCAATAGTGCATTTAGATTTTTCTCTTTACAACTCTTTTTCACACATTTGTACACAATTATTTGGATACAAAATTAAATAAAGTATACATTTATTAAAAAGAGGTTAAACTTCTATATTTGAGTTTGTCATACCTTGATGCTTTAACCCCTTCATGCCTGAATTATTTCCAACTGTATAAAAAAATATTCAGCAATGTTTTTTTCTTTCATCCAAATGCTAAATTAAATGGAGTCTTAGATTCAATGGTACATTGTGAATTAGTAGAACACAGCGTGAAGGGATTACATTTACATTTTCTGGTGGTTGCTGAGCTAAAGCAGCTGTTTATCCGTGCATGAATAACAAACAATAACTGCACGTTGCAAAGTTTTTGTTTTTATTACATTTTATGAATCAGTCATTAACAATGTTTAATTATTTAGGGCAAAGATTTCTCCTAAAATAGGCCTATTAAATTAAAAAGTAAATAAAAGACAGTGAACCTCTGAGTAAGGAGTCCAGCAGGTTGACTGATGACTAAGAATGAAAGAAATTCTATAAATGGGACTATTTGCTACTTAGGTTGTTGGTGTCACCCCCCCCCCCCAAAAAACAAAAACAAAAAAACAGACAAACAAGCAAACAAACAACAACAACTAACTACTCTTTTGTTTCAGTTCCCTCGATTCATTTGGTTTTTGTTTTATGTTGAACGCTTTATCTAACACAACCCTCTGCATATGGAGTTGGGACATACAGTAAAGCATAATATTGTGCCCCCTTGTGGTCACATATTTTATTTTTCTAATTTTTATTTTACCTAAATACTTACGTGTTGCATAAATGTTGTTTTTTTTTCATGTTACTATGCCAAAGAAAAGTCTTAACACCCCTTAAAGGTCAGATGTCAAAGGTCAAAATTTCTCTAAATGGCATAATTTATCTATTATTTATTCACTTTAATCTATTTGTTTCTCTCTAGGAAACCATGTTTTAGTGTCTTTTGGTTATTTCTATTTATTTTATTTTGTGCTCCAATAAAAAGTTACCAAAATATCTACATATGTTTATTAGGCTATTTTAAATATTTGTTTAAAGCGTCACCTATCTTTATTGTAGAAATGTCGAAGATAAAAGTCTCGTTCTTAAATGAGCAGAGTGGCACACTCGTATAAATACACGATCTTGGTGCTGAAACTGTCCATCACGTCCTGCAGCTGCGCAGGAGAGGAAGTGGGTCGAGCGAAGCGGGTTGGGCCGCGAGCGAGGATGGAGCAGTGTCCGCGCGCCGCTTTCCCCCGCCATGGTGTCTGACGCTCCGGGGCTCATGCCGCACGCGCTTCCCGCTAGACGAACGATGTGACTGTGGAGTCGATGCCCGTCGCGAGCTAGCAGGCTGTCGGCTTGGTGAGCTCTGCGGCGGGGACGAGCTCGGGCACGGAGCTCCGCCGATTCGCTGCAGCTCCACGCAGAGTCGAGAGGGAGGAGGAGAATGATGATGGTGATGATGATGAAGAGGCCTTAGATCTCCGTTCGGGAGCGGTGTGCGCAGTCAGGTAGTACTACAGCTGTTGACACACACCTGGATTAATAGAAAATGAGGGGGGGGGGGGGGACGTTGAATTTGTGTGGTTTGTGTTCGAGTGTCCTCATTGGTTAATACCCTGCAAACTTTATATATTTTAATTTGGCAAATAAAAGTTTCTAAGAAAAATTACCCATCAGCCACTCTGATCCTTCAAGTTATTTACTTGCAAGTAATTAATAGCATCACTAAATACTTAAAAAGATGCCTCAAATATAGCTTTTCTAACGCGTCTCTTGACAAAAACCGTAAAAAATTAATTAGTAAAATAATAAAATAAAATCGTTTTTTCCTGAACAGTGGTTAGGTATCACGTGATATTTGATAAACAATGAACTGTTACATACAAAACGTTGACAAAAACTTTATTGATCTCAACAAATCCCTTTCAAAATAAAAACCGTGTTATAAATACATTGTTACAAGACTGTCTTCGTTTAAATGTCTGTATATTTATGCTTATACATTTACTTAAAAAACCTCAAATAAACAAAGACAAAAAACATTCAGTGTGTCAGAATAATTAAAAATTTCTTAAATTATCAGAAAAAATAAAGACATTTAAACTGTCTACAAAATTAAGATTATTAAGGTGTAGTACTCAAATACTAGGTTTTCACTATTTTTATTTATTGTGACAAGCCTGGTTAGTATTAAACATAGATCATGAAGCTTTGTCCGATATTCTCTATGTTATGAAATTATTCAAATGAGCTTTTTAGTTATAAACATGGTTGAGTTTAGTCAAATCTTTTGACATTTTTTAACATTGAATAAAAGTGACATTTGCATTTGAACCTGACATTTTCTATGCAGTCTGGATCTGTTGCATATAAAGTTCATGTAATTTTGTGAATCTACAGATTAAATTTGATGATACAGATTTTTTTTATTAGGGAATCTATCTGTATATATGTACTATATATGTATATGAGTGTTATAATATATATTATAATACGTAAAAGAAGACGTCGTTGACTCGTTTCTCTCTGTTCTGTTTCCGTTTTATTTTATTTATGAGAAAATACAAGTCTCCCACTCATGGGCATTGATATGTTTTTAATTGAAATAAATATTCGATTTTCCCTTTGCTCACAGAAACCAAATCTAATTCATCTTTATATTGACAATTTTAAAATTAATTCATCAGATTCATCCATTTCTTGTTTTTTGGGTTACGTTAATGTGAAAATGTCCCATTTTATAGTCAGAATTTGTCTGGATTTGTTGCTGGAAATGGAAAAACTATCACATCATAATTGGAAATCGGCCCGATCAATCACATAGTTTCTGTCAATCGATCGGAATTGGATGTTGAATCCCACTCAGGGATAAGATATTTCTTTTTTTCTTTTTTGATCATGGTTGTATATTTCCAGCGTGTTATTACAGAGAAAGGCTGTGTGCTCCATGACACGCAGACTTTCTAGTCTGGACCTTCAAATACTTGTTGAACTGGATACATTTGTTCTAAAGAAGTACAAATGTTTTAGGCTTCCGCTACTGAATTTCACAAACTTCTCAAGGGAAGGGATTCTAGCTTTAAGGTCTGTAGTTAAGATCTACAGGTAGTTATGGCAGGTTAGCTGCCTTGCTCATTGACAGAAGCCAGAAAACGGCAGTGAGCCAGCTGCAGGGACATCACAGCCTCTCCTTCGCTCCACAGACATGGCGTCCCAACTCCAGGGCTTCTCCTCTCCCTCCGTATCGTCGAGTGGCTATTCCCGTTCAAAGCGGCTGAAGGTGGAGAACCCCGGCTGGGAGGTGTCCAATCAGCTGCCAGATAACGCCTACTACCAGCACAGCCCGTCCCAAGGGGCCGCCCCCTCCACCTCCGGCTCCAGCTTCATCCCGCTGTACAACTCCATCCAGGTCCCTCCACCCGCCGCTAGCTCTCGAGAGCAGACGGTGGTGCGGGCCGCCGACAGCACCGGCAGCCTCCACGTACCGCCCTCCTCCTCCTCGTCGTCCTCTTCCTCCTCCAGCCGCAACCACAAGGATGCAGAGTCCTCTCAGGCCTGCGACCTTCCCCCGAAGCAGTACAGCTTGAAGAGGAAGAGCGAGGAGGTGGACAGCAGCGACAGCGTCCAGATACTGGAGGAGCTCTCGGCACCCGTGGTCTCGAACCGCGCGGGCGGCGGCACCACCACCGCTCAGTCCATAGCACACTCCACCTCCACCACTAAGAGCAGCAACTCCCACAGCGAGGGCGACTACCAGCTGGTGCAGCACGAGATCCTGTGCTCCATGTCCAACAGCTACGAGGTGCTGGAGTTTCTGGGGCGCGGCACCTTCGGGCAGGTGGCCAAATGCTGGAAGAGGGGCACGAATGAGATCGTGGCCATAAAAATCTTGAAGAACCACCCTTCCTATGCTCGACAAGGCCAAATTGAGGTGTGTAGGAATGATTGATGCTCCTTTATGTTGAGCTAAACTCTTCAGATTTTGTCCCCAGTGGTTTGTGATCCAATAGGTATCAGCAGTTTTGTGTTGGTCCCTGAATTTGTCCCGCTGGTATCAGTTTTTTAGTGGTTCAATGGTTCAATGGACTTTAGCTTCTGTTTCTCCTGCTTAAGCATTGATGTTTTACTAAAACATATGTTGGGACTTTAAGTCGTAATTGCCCTCATTGGATGATCATTGGGGCCAAAAATGGGCAAATAAAAACCGTAGATCAATCAGTCAGCCTTTTCCAGGGGCACGCCGCAGGCTACAGGTCCTAGCGGACATGTAGACAACACGCAATTCTACGTTCATGTGACGCCAAGGTTATAATAGTTTTGGATTTTTTATTAGTTTTAGTTTTTATTTCCTTTTGAATTTTTGTTTTTAAATTTATTTAGTTTTAATTAGTTTTTAGAGGCTGCTTTACTAGTTTTTATTAGTTTTTATTTTTTGAAATTGCTTCGTTTTAGTTTAGTTTTTATTAGTTTTAGTGTTAGTTTTAGTTTTTTTCTTTTATTTTTTGTAAATTAGGATATTTGTCAGGTGCATGATTCAAAATCACCAGAATAAGTATTGTATAATAAAAACTCAATCAAAGATACATTTTGAGACACTCATTATTCAGAGGACACAAGGACAACCATCCTTAAATTAAAACACAACAGCCGATAACAGCATTACGTTATCTGCTCTCGCTTCTTTTTCAGGGGAGGGCGGGCGACAGGCTAGCCTGTCTAGGTACTGTTGATTTGCGTTTTTGTGTGCGCTTTTTAAATGTACTTTTAGATTCGTAGGGTTTTTCCCTTTGAGGAGCGTTCCACAAATGTTGTCTCCTGCTTCGACTACAAGGCACTTACTTTTGTTTTCGATGCTGTTATATTCAAAAAAGTCCCAAATAGGACTCTCCCGCTTTCTCCCAACTTTTAATGCAGCCATCACGCTCATGTAAATGTCTATGACAACGCTAGCCGGCAGTGTCTGACAGACATCATGTGACGTCACAGACTACGTGATGCCGTAAAGTTCAGATTAAAGCCCTGCGCGGGACTATTTTCTTCATCCCGCTCCCGCCCGCTGAATTTCTGACCAATTCCGCCCGCTCCCGCAACGTATGCGTTACACTCCCGCCCACACCCGCAATATGTATGTCCACTCCCGCCCGCACCCGCAAAACTCATAGAATTTAGTCCCGCACAGTAATAGAGATGCATTGATTTTGTATCGTCTCCCGTCCCGCAGGAAAAAAACACGTATTTGTATTGATATTATTAAAGAGATTCAAGTCCCTCCTCCAGCCCATCTTTTCATGCATTCCTCTTTTGTGTAATTTGCAACTTAATTATTAAATATATTTTCACAAATCCCGTTCGGTTAAAAGTGTGCGTGTGTGCGCGCGCAGACAGACAGCCTGAAGCGCGCTCTTAGTAAGAGGCGGGGCGTTGCACACCCCCAACAACAGGTTAGATGACAGTGGCCATTCGGCGTCTCTACCTGGTGCCTTCACGGAGCTTCATAAGAATCCAACAGCCGCTCAGCCTAACGTAGTCTGCTAATATATATTCATGAGATATTCATGGCAGCACTGATCCCGCTGTGTTTTTTTCTGCCGCCCGCTCCCGCCCGCAGCACACTTCAAACCGCCCAATCCCGCGAGATTTGGGTGCAGCCCTCTAGTTCAGATACACAGTAAAACTAGCAGGGTGAAGTAAATAGACTTTATTTCAACCCAAAAGACTTATGTATTAACAAAGACGAAAACGAAGTATTTTTTGGGGTTAATATTAGTTAGTTTCAGTTAGTTTTATACACACAACAAACAGTTTTAGTTAGTTTTCGTTTTTTTTAAAACTCTCGTTTTTATTTTTATTTCAGTTAACGAAAAAATTTTTTCAGTTCTAGTTTTCGTTTTTTCGTTCGTTTTCGTTAACTATAATAACCTTGTGTGACGCAACATCAGAAACGCGCTAAATGTTCTTGAACATGCATCACTTTTATGGTGTTCACACTGGGAAAGCAGGGAGGGGCTTCTTTTTTTCCTAATGTTTACTAGTGCACATCTGCCACCTACAGCTGGAAGAGGCTCAGTGCGAAAAGTTTTCCTTCACAGCTCTATTCCGATATATGAAACAATTGGTGTCATAGAATACCAGCCGGACACGAACCCGATGTATTGTTTTCTCTTCCCTGATCAGTTTGCAAACGGGTAGGACTTCCATGAATGACAACACGCTACCCACACATCACTACACAAATCCGAGTCTCTGATTGGTCAAAGCTCAACCTGCTTTAACTTTCATCGCACGTTCAGTGGCGGCACGTTTTGTCCGTAGAACCCAAAAGCGGTCGGAGAAACTTGAAGGCGAGAGTTTTGAACACGGGAGCCGTAAAGGCGTGTTTACGTGTGTTCACATAGACTTTGGAAGTGATCGCTGTAACGCACAGTGCTGCTGGCGCTGTGGAGATAGCTTAAGAGCAAGAACAGGTACGGGGGAATCGTACAGATTCTTTCTTTTTTTAAGTGTTGTTTGATGTTTTTAATGTGATACATTTGTGGTCTATTGAGGAAATTAGACAGTCAGAGTGTGTGTAGCTTGTGTGTCCTATGGGCACTTAGGTACCTCATGTGAGTTCGGGACTCGTCTGCGGTCAGTAAGGAGCCGGTCCTGTGGCCCAAGGGCACCGGATGACAGCATCACTGTTGCTTGATAAGTGCGTGGAACTTCTGTTAGCCGTACAAATACTTCGCGGTACACACGCACGCCGATCGTACGTCTCATTTCTATGACGCCTCTCATGAGCCTAAAGGCAACTTTAGACCCATCTGCCCTCCTCGCTCCTCTCTACGACCCTCCACGGGCCTGGACGACCCAAATTGTGACAGAGATCGCTCGCATCTCTGCTTTTGCCTTGTCTCGTGTCGCTGGTCGACCTCCAGTGACACGGCCCTTCGCCTTCCACCCCGCAGGTGAGCATCCTCAGCCGGCTGAGCACGGAGAACGCCGACGAGTTCAACTTTGTCCGCTCGTACGAGTGTTTCCAGCACAAGAACCACACGTGCCTTGTGTTCGAGATGCTGGAGCAGAACCTCTATGACTTCCTGAAGCACAGCAAGTTCAGCCCGCTGCTGCTGAAGTGCATCCGGCCCATCCTGCAGCAGGTGGCCACGGCTCTGATGAAGCTGAAGAGTCTGGGGCTGATCCACGCGGACCTGAAGCCCGAGAACATCATGCTGGTGGACCCTCTGCGGCAGCCGTACAGGGTCAAGGTTATTGATTTTGGCTCTGCCAGCCACGTCTCCAAAGCGGTTTGCTCCACCTACCTGCAGTCGCGGTATTACAGGTGAGGATTTGGGGCGTGAGCCCTACAGTCACAGCAGCGTTTGCATCTCCGTGGAGCCATTTGGTTGTTTCTGTCTCTCTTGCAGGGCTCCAGAGATCATTCTGGGTCTTCCCTTCTGTGAAGCTATTGACATGTGGTCTTTGGGATGCGTCATTGCAGAGCTGTTTCTGGGATGGCCTCTTTATCCGGGGGCCTCAGAGTATGATCAGGTTAGCTTTTGCTCTTCCTAACACTTATTATGGCCCGCAGCAGCAGTCACTGACTGTAAAGACCATATGGTTTTCGCAGTTGGAAAGATTTTGGCGCCTTTTGTTTTGTTTCCTACTTTCTAACCTTAAAGACCCATGTGCATCATTTTTGGATTTATGGCAAAAGTATTCGAGGTGGTGTTTTAACTATGATTGAGCTGTTTTTTTAGAACAAAGTTTCTGCACAGCAGCAGGAGTTTTAGAAATTCCCTCCTGAGTTGTGGGCGAGACCGTTGGTGCAGAGTGAGCCCAACCCCTCTTCCCGTCCCCATTGCTGGGAGCTGGGAGAGATTGTGGCGCACCCAGCTTACGAATAACCTCTTTTCCCAACGCCATTGCTTTGTCCTGATTTGCAACATTTGGAATAAAGAAATATTCAGAATTGTCAATTTCAGCTTCATTTTCACTATTTTCATTGGAGTGGATCTTTGAGAAAGACTCTTCTAAGATCATCGGTACCATACGTGACCCCTGAGTGCGGTTCATTTGGCCGGCGGTGGCTCTGTTCCATGCTCAGGCGCGTTTAGGTGAACTGTGCAGCTTGTTAGCCTGGTAGCCACAGTTCTGGATTCTGGTGTGAACGCTAAACGTTCCAGGTGCAGTTCTTTAAAGTTAGTTCAACAAAAACCAAAGTCAAACATCCATGTGCTCCACCAGAAAGACCTTCAAATATTCAAAAAGGTTCTGTAAGATGGAAAGATTTGAAATCTAAGATTGTTTTAATCTGAAATCTTTTGTTATCTTAAAACTTTCCCGAACATGTCCCAGATTTTAAATAAAGATTAGTGTAAAAATCGATTTGTAATGACACCTCAGGAGTTTTTCAGTCACAGATGGAAAAAACCGACCCAGAAGAGGTCACTTCCCTCATGTGGGTCATGCCTTCTCCCCCTGGTTTCTCTCAGATTCGCTACATTTCTCAGACTCAAGGCCTTCCGGCAGAGTACCTGCTGAGCGCCGGAACCAAGACGAGCCGCTTCTTCAACAGGGGCCCCGACTCAAGCTACCCTCTCTGGAAACTGAAAGTAGGCGACCGGACGGAAACGCAAACATGCATTTTTATGGTTCACGCAATAACGGCCTGCTGTTTTCCTGCAGACACCTGCAGAGCACGAGGCAGAGATGGGCATCAAGTCGAAGGAGGCTAGAAAGTACATCTTTAACTGCCTGGATGATATGATGCAGGTGGGTTTAGGTCCCCTCACAGGTAGGGCCCCCACACCGGAGTGCTTGACCAACGCTGGGCTCCTGCAGGTCAACATGACAACCCTGGAGGGCAGCGACATCCTGGCCGAGAAGGCCGACCGCCGCGAGTTCATAGACCTGCTGAAGAAGATGCTGACCCTGGACGCGGACAAGAGAATCACGCCCATGAAGACGCTGAACCACCCCTTCGTTACCATGACGCACCTGCTGCACTTCCCCCACAGCTCGCAGTGAGACCGCTTCTTCAGGTGCAGAGCGACGTCCCGCTGGCTGTTTGTCTGACCGACCCTTTCTCCTTTGTTTTTCAAAACAGTGTCAAGTCCTGCTTCCAAAATATGGACATATGCAAGCGCAGGTGCAGCGCCTTCGAGAACGGCAAAAACATGTTCGCCGGCAACAGCACGCCCAGCGCAGCCGCCAACCTCACCGTCACGTTCAGCAGCCAGCTCAACCAACACAACCAGGTGAGCGCCGGCCCGCTCTTCTGAAAGAAGTGGGTCAGACGTCGGCGCGTTGGAAAAGATTTCCAGAAATGTCCTGCTTTCATTTGGTTTGGATAGAATAGCTCAGTTCACCAAGTAACCACTAGGTGTTTGTTTTCTTCTTTATAATCAAAGCAGGTCTGTATAAACGGCTTAACTGCAGATCGAAACATTTTTTTCTTGATGGTGGTTTCCAGATTCAGCATCCAAAATGATCATGCTGGAAGGGGGGGGGGGGTTGTCTTTATGTATTTAATATTTGAATTCCCTCTTTTTTATGCTACAAACAAAGATCAACAAATAGTGAAAATTTGATGTTCGATTTGATCAGAGGTGTCTAAACTTTAAAAGTGAACCTTCTCTAACTATTATCAATAAAATACAAATATAAAGCTCACATATAGCAATATGTAAAATACTCAACTCTAACATAAACATCATTTATGTTCATTTTGTAACATAAATATCTTGGCAAATACACGGAATTGATCACTGGTTCAAATTTAAAAACAAACAGTACAATAATAAGGCCCTATGTTTGTCTAAAACTGTTATAACAACGTGTTAAACTGAAGATCAAAGCCTCTGTGGATTTTTGGACAAACTGTTGCAGATGTTTTTTCTACCCATCGACAGATCTCATGTCACTAGACATGCAGGGCAAATTTTGTTTGTCTGAAATGAAAACAAAATGCAAATCTTGAAAATAATCTCTTATCTGCTGTGGATACATCAATATGCTAGCCTCAAAATTCTGTTTAGTTTTGTAGTTTAGTTTAACAGCCGAATGCCACACCGCTGCCATCTACTGGTGAAATATAGAACAGCTTTTTGGGTGTAAGTCTGTGATCCTCCTGAACTGTATTTAGCATGTTTTCTTAGAGAAGGGCTGCAGGCTGGTTTAAATTTAACAGTGAGTCTGCAGGCCACACTTTGGACATGCCTGTCTTAGATTTGAGGGTAGCATTGAAGGACTTGCAGCAGCCTGGTGACTCTAATGACTTGTTAAATGAGGGCCCATTCCTCACCTCGTGTCTTTCAGATGGCCTCCACAGGAGGTCAGTCCCTGTCCCTGAGCAGCAACGTGCCGCTGCTGAACTACCAACCCGGCCTCTACCAGCAGGCCACCATCAACATCCCGGGCCTGACCCAGCAGGGCGTTCCTCTGCAGACCCGGCCAACCCAGCTGTGTACTCAGACCGAGCCCTTCCAGCAGACTCTCATCGTTTGCCCACCGACCATACAAGGTGAGAACAAGGGGAGGGAAAAAAACAGGACCTGACCCCTCCCCCTATTTATTTATTTATTTATTTATTTATTTTTCTACTAAAGGCATTCAAACCGCCAACAAGCCGTCTGGCTATCCAGTGAGGATGGACAACTCGGTACCACTAGTCCCTCAGAACCAGTCCTCCCAGTCTCTTCATATCCAGCCCAGCATGTTGACACAGGTTGGTCGCATAACCACAACTAAACAACCGGATCCTGATAGAGTTACATTCTTATTTACATGAGTGCTTCTCCTATTTGGTCTGAATTTCAATGAAATACGTCAAAGTTTACTTTGATGATACTAAAATGTATGAGGAAAAAAAACAATTTTCATTAGTCTGATGTTTATTACCCCAAAAATTAAGACAATAGTGAAGATGGCCCTAAATAACAAACTTATATAACAATACTTCAGTATTAACAGAAGAGGCATTTTATTACAGAATCAGAAAGCAGTGACTGTCCTATTTCATTATCAATGGGGGCAGCATGGCATTTCTAGAGTGCTGCTGGCGCCGTGCGCAGCGTTCCACTAACACGTGCTACAGGAAACCACTGCTGCCTCATTGAGTTCAGATCCATCGGGCGGGAATCGCAGAGGCACGCGGAGCGATCCGGGCCTCAATAAACCCCCCAGTGGGCCGGAGTGGCCTTCTGCTGCGGTGCAAGTAGTGACTTTCTGATGACAGACAGAATTTGTGCTCAGTGAATTTAAACACGCATGTGCAGTGACGTATGTTTCAGAAGATTGGCATGTCATGTTCTGCATGTCAATCAAATCACGTACTTCTCATGAGTATTTTGATTTGCTGACAAATTTCTCTGAAGTATATTTTTTATTTTTTTGGTTATTTATCTTTGCTGGCTTGTGATCTACCCTCATGTCCTTGAAGACCCGTCAACCGTGATCGACGTGATGAG
Source organism: Oryzias sinensis (assembly GCA_037389245.1). NCBI lineage: Eukaryota > Metazoa > Chordata > Actinopteri > Beloniformes > Adrianichthyidae > Oryzias > Oryzias sinensis. The sequence continues at coordinate 22,742,999 of CM074492.1, forward strand.
CACCCCTGCTCAAAGGGGTTCAAAGCTCCATGAGCTCACAGCGGCCCTCAGTGAGCTCATGGAGCTTGTGTGTATGCACACACACATGGGAATTTGAAAGGAATCATGGCCCGGGATCGCCAGGCCCCCCCTGCCGGCGTCAACAGTCCAACGTGCTGCTACCGTACGATTTCTGACAATCAGACGGTGGCAGTGGGACACAGAGGCAGGGGGGTGGCTGGAGGGGGCCAGTCTGAAGATGGCTGATCATCAGATTGGACTTTGGAGACTCTCCTATCAGTCGGTTATCGCGCTGCTGACTTCCTGCCGGCTGGGCAGCAACTAGCCCAATGTTGCCCTAAACTAGCTTGTAGTAGTCGTGACTAAGATAGTAACTTAGCTTCTTTAGATTACTTCATGGAAGTCAAAAGGTAATTGGAAGTTCCTGCCAGATTTTTTTGGATTCAGCCAAAAAAAATAAATGTAAAGGAGACTTCAGAAATTCTACCATTCTCCCTACCATGATAAAGGTGGAAAGATTTCATGTAATCCATGGACACCAGTGAAGATCACAAATCATTGAAGTAAAAAGGTTCAGAGCACTGTCTAGTGGGTCTAGATGACCCAACTCCCAACGGTAAAGTGCCTAGGATGGCACAAGGTTTACAGGTTTAAACTGTGTCTGTTTGTTTGCTTTCATGCAGCAGGGCTGGCCTGCAGGAACCCAGCAGATCCTCATCCCCTCCACATGGCAGCAGATGCCGGGCATTTCCATCCACAACCCGGGGCAGGCGGGGGTCCTCACCGACTCACCTGTGGGGGCGCCATTATCTGAAAGCCAGCAGGCTTCCGGGTGGAGGTGGGTTCGCCATCGACTCGAATATGTTTGGGGATTTGCGACTGACGGCTCCCACGTGACTTTATCTCGTTTAGGGGTCGTCACGGTAACCAGTTTGATGGGCAGCAGGAGTCTGGGGTCAGCTGTCACACCGTCACCCAGTACCACAGCTCAGGGACTGGTCACACCAGACCCCAGGTGGGGAAAAGGCCGAAGGCTCGTCATGCTGAGAGCAGAGCCAGGTATGGCGTCTGTCCATCACCCACTCCTGCCGTTTGTTTTTCCACATTCATGTGGACTGGCGGGATATTAACTCAGCAGTAAAAAACAAAATAAAACAGTTCTAATTGTTAGAAAGATGTGAAATCGTGAAGTCTCCCCCCATCCTCCTCCTCCTCCCTCCAGGCCGGTGTCTTCCGTCCATTCGGGCTCCAGCGTGGTCCACAGCACTTCTTTTCCTGGAGACCAGTCTCAGCCCATCATCATCTCTGACACGCCCAGTCCTGCAGTCAGCATCATCACCATCCACAGCGACTCTGAGGATGACGAGGAGACGAAGGCCTCCACCACCTGGTGAGCACCTTTGAATGAAACCAACAGAAGATTCGGGAAAACCGAAAATTCCACACAAATAAATCTACAAAGTAAAAAATGATAAAGTAATTCTAAAAGAATGTTGGTGTAATAAAACGATTTTTTTTTTTAGACATTGTTTCAGTCAGAGCTGCCCCAGCAAGGCACGTTTAAGCAAACTATATATATATAGTTTAATTCCAAGTCAAATTGATCACAAACTTGTTTATTTTCTCAAAGTTTCTCTGAAGTAGTTACCGGTTTGGTGAGATAAAACCTCAAGTGTGTTTCTGTGTCTTCTTGCTGCCTCCTGCAGCTCTGGCACGAGTCAGAGGACCAACGTGATCAGCTGTGTGACCGTGCACGACTCCCATGACTCGGACTCGTCCAACAGCAGCCCGCTGAGCCCCAAAACCGCCACACAGCCCAGCAAGTCTCTGGCTGTCATCATGCCCTCTGTGAAGGCTCAGCCTGCAGAGAACGCTGCACTCAAGGCGGCGGCGGCGGCGGCAGCTCCAGGTCCAAACAACAACAAAACATTTAGGTTTTTAGAAGGAAATCTAACAAATAACGAAGGTGTGATCTTTTGGATGGATTACGGTCAACAAGCCTAAACTTGAGTTCATTCATAATTTTGAAGTGTGCTCTCATGGTTTTTCACGGGATCTCCTCTGCTTCTCCTAGATCAAGCCGCCGGGGCTTCTGGGAAACCAAAGAAGGCCTCCGCTCAGGCCTCTGCGCGGCCAGGAGACGCCGCCAGCGACTGGCCTCATCGAGCCGCATCCAGCAGATCTCAGCCGCTCAACCTGAGTCAGGTAAAGGGGTCTGAGGAGGAGGTCTCAGGATGTCGAGCCCCCCTCCCCCCCAGGAGAAGAAAATAAAAGATTCTAATTAAAAAAAACTGAGAAAACGTATTTAAAAGAAACATTTAAAAATATTCATTTTTGTTGAAAAGCATTTTCTTAAAATGAGAAATTTTTTTTCCTTATTAATGGAAACCTTTAAAAAGCTTTATTTGAAAAAAAAAAGTTTAATTAACCATAAAGTTTTTATTCAAAGACATATGAAATATTACTTCACACTTTTAACTTTAAAGATAAAAGCATATTTGGAATCAGTCTCATTGTTTTTATCTTGTTGCAGTTTGACTTTTTAAACTTGAAGATGAAACTAACTTTGCTGGAACGGCTTAGTGCGTGGGAAACCAGGGTTCAATTCCCGGGGGCAATGAGCTTCATCCAGTTTGGGTCCTTGGACAAGACCCCTTCATGCTACTGCCCAACTATGAATCCACAAGGGGGCCCAAGCCTGTGCCTGTCCCCAGCCCGGACAAACTACAGGGTTGTGTCAGGAAGGGCATCTGGTGTAACACTCTGCCAAACTCAACGTGTAGATCAGTGAAGGCTGATTCTCTGTGGCGACGGCTGAAGGGAATAGCCGAAACATCCTGGTGAAGAAGGAACACACCCTTGTCATTTTCGAATTTGATTGGTCCAAATCAGTCTGAGTCAACGTCTCTATGGCAACCACTCTCACCAATCAGGAGTGAGCTTGTTAGAGGTCCACAGCCCTACCACAGAGCAAGAATGGCCGACTACCAGCTGTGGGATTTAGGCTTCTCGGGACTTCTCGTTTGCCAGGGGGGAGGGGTCACTCAGTCCAGTTCCCATGTACAGTCAGTGGCCAAAAGTCTGTTGGTCGTCATAGCAACAGCCCCCATCTTCATGTCCTACCTCTGCTTTGTGATTTGATTAGCTAACCTTTTAGCCAACCTCACAACCTTAAAAGTAACCTTTAATTCGGATTTCCTAACTTTTTCTTTTTCTTTTTTTATGGAAATTCTCCTGTTGGATTTCCTTCCTGCCTTCACCTTATCTAAACTGCCTCAGGGTTCACTTGCAAGTGAAGTCAGAGCTTCAATTACATCAGACTGATCCAGAAAATGCTTTAAAGTCTTAAAGACCCAATCCAATATTTCTGAAGATGGAGCACACCAGCTTAAAATTCCTTTCTTAGTATTTCTGTCTTCAAAGTGTTGTGAATCAGGAGCAGACAAAAACATGCTGTTTGAAGCGGAGCTTAATCGTTGTCATCTGTTGTTTTCAGCCTTCTGTAATGCCGTCCCCCCAAAACCAACCAGGAAGCAGCAGCTCTCTGAGACGCCAGCCCACCTACCCACCGGCCTCCTCCCACTCGTCCTACCGCCTCCACGAAAGCTCCGCCTTCTTCGGCTCAACCCCAAACCTGTATGCCTACCCGGCCTCTGCCGCTCTGGCCTCTGTGTCCCAGGCTGTCGACCAAATGCAGGGCTGCCCGTCCCACCATAGCCGGGTGGGCGGAGCTTACTCCTCCCTCGCCCTGCTGCAGAAAAGCACTAGTTTGACCCTCCCGGGGTCCGTTCCAGCCCAGTACACCATCCAGCAGCAGCAGCAGCACCCGCTGGGGGTTCCGGCTTCCCAACGCTCCAGTGCCGCCTACCAGAGAAAACTCAACCAGTTTCCTTACCAGTGACACGGCGCCGTTCCCACAGCAACTTCAGGAGACCAAAAGAGGTGAGCACAAGGTCCACGAGAGATTGTCCACTTCCAGAACACAAACGGGACATTTGAATCGCCCCGACACTTCCTCCAGCTCTGCGGCGAGGGCGGAGACGCCGAACGGCGGATTCAACATCACACCTGACACACAACAGAAACATCAACACAACCTCAAGGTTGATACTTTCCGCTTTCATGACAGAAAAGTAAAAACAAAAGAAACCGCTGCTGCTAGCTTTAGCTTTGAAAAAGGTCAAAACGCAAACATTTGTCATTAAATCACTGATTATAGTAGCTTATTTAGTATTTCTAAACCCTGAAAAACTAGGATTTCTGGGTAAAATGTTACTGTAAAACAATTGTTTTTAAATCAATGGTACAAGTATTTAAATTCCAAACAAAGCTCATATTCTCAGCATTTGATGATTTTTTTTTGTTTTTTGTGAGTAAAATGAGATATTTGTGCTATAAACTACATTCTAGTCCAGGGGTCTGCAACCTTTAACACTTCATGACCCACTTGGGTGGATCTTTTTATTATTTGTTTTTTTTAATACAGTTTTACTTCATAAAACACAGATTTGCATTTATTTTAATATTATGATAAATATTAATGTTTTTTTTCTTCTGCATAAATTAGAGAAAATTTCCTATGAAAATGAAATTGTTTATATCTTTTGACAGGTTCACATGACTTCCTTTCAAAATAAAAGACACCTTGTCCCACATAGGATCCTTTCAATGCAGCAAATGTTGTAGCAGGCAGGGTGATGTTAGCGGTGGTAAAAATACATATATGTATAAAGTTTATTTTACCATTTGTGGTGGATTTCAGCCAGAAATGTGTCAATCTAACCAACGTTACATAAAACCAGAGCTAATTAACCTTGTGCTATCCTAGGCACTCAAACATTGGGAGTTGGGTCATCTAGACCCACTAGACAGTGCTCTGAACCTTTTTTCTTCAATGATTTTTGATCTTCACTGGTGTCCATGGATGACATGAAATCTTTCCACCTTTATCCACCTTTGTCATGGTAGGGAGAACACGTCAATGTAAGGGTGGGATCATCTAAGATCGCACAAGGGTTACGTGACCCCTACTGTAACTTTCTGACTGTATGTCGCTCTCAAAATCCCCCCCAAAAAACCTACGCCTATTCGAGTAGTACTGACCTCCAAAGGGCTCAAAAATCTGTCAAAATGTTCGACATGGATGTCTTGGTGGTTTATTGAAGCATCAGTGGTAGTAAAGTAGTAGTATATAGTACAGTATAGTATGGTTGTCAGGAGCCTCATGGAGTGATAGGAACTTATCTGACTGTTCAGTTTTGCTACAGGTTACTTTCGTAACCCTTGTGCTATCTTAGATGACCCCACCCTCCCCTGACGTGTTCTCCCTACCATGACAAAGGTGGATAAAGGTGGAAAGATTTCATGTAATCCATGGACCAGGGCTCGACATAGCCATTTGTCCGCTGGCCCGGTCCTGTTTTTCGAGCAGTGCGGACCACAAGACTTTACTTTTCACTTGTCCGCTCGGGCCACTAAAATATCTAACGGTTTATATATTCTTCACCTTTTTCAATAAAGTAAATTTTGCGAAAACGTGTAGATTTACCTCGTCTTCATAATTTAGTTTTTCTGCTAGTCCTGTGTTCAGACTTCAAGGGTTTCTATGGGAAACCTTTGATCACTTCTCCTTCTCTCCCGCCTGCGCGCGCGGCTTTCACTGCCGAGCACCACGCGGCACGCGCTCACTACTTTTTTTTTTTCAAACTTTATTGAATGTAACAATTTAATACAAAACAATGTTAAACAGCAACAACGAAGGCACAAGCCAGTGGGTTATTATTACATTTGAATATAAATCCGACACCGTCACTGAAGAGAGACTGAAGCATGTCAGAGATGTGGAAGACATGGCAGGAATATAGGTATATGTTGGATGGAGTAGTGGGTATAATTAGTAGTATGGACAGCAAGATATTTAATGAATGCATTGAAGATGAAACTGTATGCACTAAGCTTTAAGCTGAATGTCAAAGAATCAAAGGCAACTCCAAATACCTGAATCTCAGACTCAAATGCAGTAGAATGTTAAACTACTTAATTTTGTTTTTCTTTACAACACTGTAAGCAATAAGTATTTCTAGTTAGCTGAATGATCTCAGTTAGACCTGCACAATATGAGGAAAACTCGCGATATGCGATATCAGAGATTAAAATTGCGATAACGATATAATTTGCGGTATATAAACAAACAGCAAAATAACCAAATAACCATTCCCAGTTTAAAAATTATACTCCAAATGACCCACGTTGACATAGGTTACAAACATCTAACATAACAGGGCTCCATCTGATTGGTCAACAATGTGAAGGCGTCCATCCGATTGGTCAAATGCATTAAGGGATTTATTTGATTCGTTAAATGGTTCAAGCTGCCATTAGATTGTTTTAACACATTTAAGGTTTATGATTTATGGCGATATTTGCCGTTAGAAGCACCATGAAAACTTCTGAACTAGTGTTACTTACTACACTGCAGTGCTCTCTTCAAAACATCTGAAACAGACTAGAGCAGATTTAAGTTTGATATGGTCTATTTTCAGTCATTGAAAAGTGTAGAAATAAGTGATGTCACCAGAATGCACCAAATTGCACCATATTAAAAGTTTCCGGGGGGGCATGCCCCCGGACCCCCCTAAAGTTGCAAGCACCTGCGGAGCGGCGGGTCCCGTTATGCGCGGTGTCGGGCCAGTAACTTTCAGGCAGGGCCAGTAAGTTTCAAAAACTACTGGCCCTGTGGGCCAGTGCAAATTTATGGGCTATGTCAACCCCTGATGGACACCAGTGAAGATCACAAATCATTGAAGAAAAAAGGTTCAGAGCACTGTCTAGTGGGTCTAGATGACCCCACTCCCAATGTTAAAGTGCCTAGGATAGCACAAGGGTTACAGTCGAAACCTTTAAAGGAGGGGTCAAAGCGCTGCATGTGGTGCCAGCTCCTCCGGTTGCAGACCCCTGCTCTAGTTTCACCCCTTTTTCCCAGATTTGGGAATTCTATGGTGTTATGGGTCAGTTCCTGTTGCTGTATTGAATGTAGTGAGCGTGTATTTGACATGTACTCAGAAAAACCGAAGCTGTAGCCGTGTAATGAGGTGTCATTGTGGGGATTTTTTTTTAGATTTATCTAGAGTGACTCAAACCTTTTTTTTTCAACCTAATGTTTTCTCATCTGCAGCCACATGTTCCTCTTTCAGCTTTAAAAAAATCCTCCTTGTCTTGTGATGTTTGTGAACTCATGCCCGCGCGGACGACCGGATCCTGTCAGTTTTAGTGGCTTAGGTTCACGTTTAGGATCCAACAGAAACGTGATGTTGTGTTCGTCGGAGGTTTCTTTGGTCTGTGTTGTGAAGTGCTTCCTGATGGATTTCACAATAAAGCTTAACATCAAAACCTGCAATAAATGTCAGATTTTATTTACAGCCACATTAATGAATAGGGACAAGAACGGCAAAAGATTGAGTTTGTTGATATTTTAATATAATTTTAGAACATTTTTATAAAGCTGTCACATTCAGTAACAAATCTTATTTTACAATTAGACCGAGTCGACCAAAAAAAAAAAAACTCCACAGGAAAGAGAAGTGCAGGAATGTCTGACTGTCCGTACGTTGGAGGAGCAGAGGGAGGTGTTGAGGAGTTACTGCAGGAGAATAAATATATGGATGTTCCTCCAGGAGGGACGATGGAGAACTCAAAGGCTGGATCTCGCCTCACATGACAGAGTTACAAATATCTGCTGGCTTTTTCCTCCAGATGATGCAAATATGAGTGTTTTATGTCTACACGTGATCTTTAGTGCAACAACATGAGCTCCTGGTGACAGAATGCTTTCAGGACGTGGTCTCCATGGGGACGGTTACATTACTCAGCTCGTCTGTGAATGACTCAGCAAGAAATTGGATTATATACAAAGTGATTGGGGCTTGATAATGTGTGATAATTCCACAACATAAATAAACCAGAGACTCACACACATGCAGACTGAATGGGCTTTGATGTTTGGGGGAAAGTTAGTAGTGAAAAAGTGCACACCAGCAGGGTGCGCTCCTCCTGTCCTGTTTTTGTCCCTGAAGTTTGAGGATGGAGGAGGCGGCCCTCAGAACTCCTCGTGCACGTTCCGGGCGTAGTCCATCAGCTTGCTGCCGGTGAAGTACTCGCTGTAGCGCAGAATCTCCTCCAGCTCCAGGTGGCGGTTCTGGTTCTCGTCTGCGACGGCGATCATCTGCTTGGCCTCGTTCAGGGCGTTGTGCTCGTTCATGGGGTCCATGTACTCCTGAGGGCGAGGAGGCGAAGAGAGGAGCGTAAACGGAACGCGATTCTATTCCAGCGGCAAAACGAAGCGTTGATGCAGCCAAAGATTTGAAAAATCTATTTATCATGAATCAATCTTTTGGTTTGGTCAGAAAATCGTGTCAGAAGAATATTCAATATAGGCACGAATAAAGAAGTAGGTTTTTAGATAAAATGACTAATTAATTTAATGTTGAGTATTATTTTGTATTTAGAGATTTATGAATGAATAGTTCTATTTTAAATCATTAAAAAAAGCTCTCCATTCACAAAAACGGAATGCTCTCTAGATCCCCCCCCTATTAGAGCTGTTCTGTCATAGGGCTGCTAAAAACTGTTACGAGCTCTCTGATTGGTCAAAGAGACGCTGATGTCACAAGACAACCAATACAGGTACGGTAGGAGAAATACATGCTGCCTTCATGAAGTCTTCCTCAGCGTCAAGCTCCGTTCACGCCGCCCTCTGCACGGCCCGTTCAAGTGACCTCTTCTAGTCTGCCTATGTCTATGTAAGCGTGCGCATGTGTGCATTTCGGGCTTCAAGCTCTCATGTTCATGCATAGCTATGGACGATTCTACCATCGTTTTTGGGCTCTACATACAAAACGACAGTGTTAATGATCATGGAGGCGACGTGAAGAACCGCGGTTTGTCTCGGCTGGACGACAAGTCCTTCAATTATGGCAACAGAGCAGAAAGAGTCCAGAGACTCGCACCACTAGAACATTTCACACCAACTGTAGGTGGAGGACATGAGCCTGTAAACAGTAGAAGAAGAAGAAGAAAGCCCTCCCTGCTTGTCCGGTGGAAACACCACGGGTAAGCATGTGCTTGAATGCACGTCACGTGTCCTGCGTGAACGTAGCGCCAGACGTGTGCGGGTTTCTAGGTGGGAAGTGGGCGATGGAGGCCGTTACCTCCAGCTCTGCCATGGTGACGATGCCGTCGCGGTTGGCGTCGATGACCTCTTCAAACTCCTTCTTCCTCTCCTTCACCCAGTCGTCGTCCACGTCCTGAGCGTGCTGGTTCTCCACGGTGCCGAAAGGCAAGGAGATGAACTCCGACACCGTCAGCTTCTTATCGCCGTCCTGGTCTGCACACAAACCCACAGAGGGAGGGAGGCTTCAGCTGCAGCCTTGAAGCAGATCGCTCACAAAGTCAAGACTTCTAGAAATCCCTTTAACCTTCTGCTCACGCAGAGGAAACCTTCATGTCTGATCCAGACAGAAACTTCTCCACCCCCAGAAGGTCACGTCCTTTTTTTCCTGTTGGTTTTGAAAAACATTTTCCATACAATAGCAGACCGTTTTCTTCAGATTGTTTGCATGTCCTCGTCTAGAGGACAGCGACGGTCTTCAGTCTCTGATAACCAAAGAGACTTTCACTGCTTCTCTTTTAACTTTTGTTTAGCTCTCCACTAAAATCTAGTTTCAAGTCATAATTTCAGTAGAAATGTCTCCCCAGCTGCTCAGGGAGCATCGAGAAAACTCAAATTCAAATTAATTTTATTTATAAAGCACCTTTCATGTCAGACAGACAGCTCAAGGTGCTTTCCATAAAAAACAAACAAGAATACAATAAAAACAAACCCCACACATGAAGTAAAATAATTAAAATAATAAACTCAGGAAGGCCTTTGATTCTAATAAATGCTGTATGTCCTCTGCGTGACTTCATTCGCAGCTCGGCTCAGTCATTTCAGAATAAGAACTTCCTGTAGGGCAGAGGCTGTCTTTTATTTTGGCAGTCTCAGAATCTATGGTTAACTCAGAAAAGGCGGTTTTGTTGGGGGTTTGGGGTCGTCTGGGCCCGTAGAGGGTCATAGAGGAGAGCGGCTGCGTCTTTAAGGCAGGCGCGTCTTGCAGTGAGTAAGTAACCTTAGGGGATGTCATCATAATGGAACGTACCATTGTGGTGCGTGTGCTACGTTTTTGTGGTCAACTATTGGTCACTTGCAGCGTGTGCGTAGAGAAACTGCATGGACGCCTTCCCTCTACAGGCTCACAGAGTTGTCCATGACCTTGATATTTCATGCAGGCTACCCGTTTGCTCCGCACACATTTGACCCTTTTTTGGGCAGTTGGGACTGAGGCTGTGACCTTTCTTTTTAATCTGCTGGATTATTGATGACATTCCGGATCTGCTGATCATCTACAGCCCTGTCATACTTTCAGGAGCGACTCCTTTTCCCTCTGATCGGTTTCTTTCCATCCCCTCTCTGACATTTCAGCGACTTTTGACTCTAATAAAAACAGTCTATGCATTTTCTACTCAAACTCTTCAAAGAATCTGTGCAGTCCTACAGTGAGTGGTATAAACAGAATGATTGGAGAGGATTTGAACAGGAAAGAATACGTTTTGGATTATTCGTAGTCTTATCTGCTGGTTTGGTTTAGGCCTTGAACCAGCAACTCGAGAGCTTAAAATCACTAATCAGCGTCGTACCGAGGTCTCGCACGATCTCCTTGACCATGTACTGCAGCATTCCTCTGCTGTGCTCGGGGTGGAGGAAGGACAGGAACTCCTGCTCGTTCAGCAGCTGATCCGTGGGGTGGTTGTCCGCCTGGAACCAACGGTCCTTCAGGCTCTCCAGCACCTCCTGAGCTGCAGAACGCACACAGAGCTTCAGAGCTTCAGCCGCTGAAAGTTAAGCCTGACAGAAGGGGGGGGGGGGTTGCACTCACTTTCCTCGTCCAGTTTCAGATCTTCGTTTTTCTTTATCTTCTCTGCCACCTCTTTCTCGTTGAAGCCTTTGCTGGCCAGAAACTTGACTCGGTACTCGTCCCAGGTCACGTGACCTGGACACAAGAGGGTGACATGTAACTCCAAGGAGCCTCCTCTGAGTGGTGGCAGCCTGCGAGGTCCGGCTTACCGTCGCCGTCCGGATCCACGGCACGGAAACTGTTCTTGTTCTCCGTCTGGGCTTCCAGGAAATGCTCCTCGGTTTTCTCCATGATCCAGCGCTGCATCTCCTTGGCGCTGACACTCCGGTCTTTGTTGGCATCAACTCTGGAGAGAGAAAAACACTTTACACCATCGAGAAACCCAACGCTTACGGGAGAAATGGATCCAATTCAACCTAAAAAAAAAAACACTAGGAAGTAACTGAGATTTGCTTTGCTCTTTAAGAACAAACACGGCGGTTATTTAGTCGTTCTCTTTGCTGTTATTAACCTCATCACTATTGCTGAAACCAGAATCCAATACTTTGTCCCAATCTGTTCCTGAATAACTGAGTATGATTATTTGTGATGTCCAAACTACAAACTTTATTAATTTGTATACCCTACGGCTATCAGACCCCAGCTGTTTAGCCATCTTAATAAATAAAGCAGAATTTAGGAAACAAACTATAATTACTACTCTAAAATTGCAGTAAACCAAATGTGTTACCGTCACCGGAAGTAAAGTGTCCCAGAAGATTCTCCTTTTCAAAGTAAAATCATTATGCATTTTTTGTTCATCGAGAATCAAGTTCAGTTTCCTGAAATAAGTTCATAAAAACTGATTTGGTTTGGATTATAGTTGATAATTTGAATAGAAAAATGTAATAAACATGAAACTAAAAATATGCCAAAAATCCTATCTGTGGTGTCATGATTATTATCATTATTGTGACATCATGTGACGGCATCAAGCCGTGGAAAATGGGTTTCTGGCATTTCCACTACAGAAATAAAACATGCCTGTCAGGTTGGATGTTTTCTGGATGTTAAAGTCACTTTTATTTTGGTGTCTCCTACTATAACTAGTTAGCAAAACTTACAGGATGGGAAAACTGTGGAGAACATTTTCAGGATTTGTTGTAAAATGAAACAAAACAACAGTGGCGTTTATGATTTGTTTACTGCTGGAGTTAACCAGGAAGTTGACAGAAAAACTTTGGAGTGTGACATTATTTACAGTAGTAAATCTGTTATGTTTTATTGATTCTGATTTCCTGTTTTAAATCAAAGGTAGAAAAATATTATTTTACATCTAGCAACCAAACATAAAATACTGAATAGTACTAATCCTGGTTTGACCTGTGAATCAAATCAGATCAACTATCCACAGCCATGACTCATCACATCCCTGTGGAAGGATTGGAACCGGCAGCTGCAGGTCACTGATGTTTGGGCTCTCAGGCACACCTGTGCTGTTTTCAGTGCAAAGTTTGCTTTTATGGCTGCATGTTGGTGTGTGGAGATCCAGCTTGGACCTCGGAATGAACCTTCACGTGTTGCAGACTAACAGGACAGTAAACGAAGAGAAGGGGCATCATCTTCATCCTTTTGGGGTAAACGCACAGAAATTGTCCAAACAGATGGAATCTATTCTCTCTTTTGGAAAGAATAAAGATGCCAATTTTCCAACCAAAGTAACTGAAACTGACATTTGCTACATATGCTATTGTTAATCAAACCAAACAGTAGAGATTTACTCCCATGCAGCTGTCAGTCCAGATTGTTTTAGGGAGTTTTAGGAGTCAAAGCTCTACTTTACTTTCTGTGACTTTCCTGGAATGCAGACAGACCAGTTGGATTTTAGCAGCTCTTCCTTTGCTCTGCGTTACCCAGACACTGTGAAGCTCTTCCTGCAACAACACTGTAAACTTTACGCACAGCTGTCATCCCGCACTGTCAGGATTCAACAAAAATAACAGCAGCGATTCGCAAAGACGTCCCACATCTGCGGCGAGAGCTTTATTTTGAAAGTCAGCAGTGAGAGGAAATAGGTCAAACGGTTTAAACACTCCTGATCTAAGATGCAGAAAACAAAGTAAAGCAGCTTTGCAGAAAACAAAAGCACATTTAGAATGATGCTTCTCTATTCATGTGACTGAAATGCAAAGTGTAGAGTGCGTCTATTGATGAATTGTAGGAATAATGTTTAATGGTGTTTTATTTTGAAAGGAGTGTACAAAACTGCTGCACGGTTGCACAGTGGTTAGCGCTCTTGCCTCACAGCAAGAAGGCCCCTGGTTCAAGTCCCGGCTGGGGGACATGAAAAATACATCAATGGGGAACTTCCTGTGTGGAGTTTGCATGTTCTCCCCTTTTCTGCGTGGGTTTTCTCCGGGATCTCCGGCTTCCTCCCACCGTCCAAAAACATGCTTCATAGGTTGATTGGCAGCTCTAAATTGTCCATAGGTGTGAGTGTGAGAGTGCTTGGGTGTGTGATTGTGGACTTTCTACCCTGCGACAGACTGGCGACCTGTCCAGGGCATCCCCTGCCTACGCCCAAGTGGCCGGGATAGGCTCCGGCAACCCCGTGACCCCGAAAGGGACAAAGCGGTACAGAAAATGGATGGATGGATGGATGGAGTTTACAAAACGCAAACAATAAAGGGACAAAGGAGCAAACACTGAGTGTTTGCAGTGAGAATGTAGCGAACATGAATTCAGTTACGCCTGTGGATACTGTAAATAGATCCCAAATACAAACAGCTCTGAAATACAGGATCCAAACGTGTTTAATATTTGTAGAAGTTCATTTTACAAGCAACATGCAACATGACTAAAAAACAGCACTTCTCTGGTTAGTCCTTTAGTTCTGGTTAGTTTTCTCTCAGTCTTCAGAATCCATGAAAAGGTTATTAGAATAATAACAATAATGTCAAAAAGCTGCTACGCCTGCTGTGCTCATGAAGAAAACTAGACAGTTAAAACTGTGAAAACGAATGGAGTTTTCACAGTTTTAAACAGGAATCAAGTGTTTCTGCTGTAACAGCATGTTGGTTTAGCCATTTGATGACTATAAAAAGAGATTTCTTTATTCTCTGCGACAAAAGAAAGCCCGTTTTGATAGTATGAAGTTTAAATAATGTAATAAATACTTGTAAAAAGGAAGAAAAAAAAGAAGAGTGAGAGCAACCAGACACACTAACTACAATCAAAATAATACTGTTGTTAAAAGCAAAAGAAAACTTGACATGTAGACGCGCCCTGGAGTCAAAGTCCCGCTGTCTGTCTCACACCTAGGTGTGCGACATTTGTTCTCGGCATTTGAACCATCCCCTGGGGGAGCGGTGAGCTGCAGACACAGCTGCACTCGAGAACCATTTGGTGGTCTAACCCCCCAATCCAACCCTTTAAAGTGTCAAGCAGGGAGGCATTGGGTCCCATTTTTAAAGTCAAACTCACAATTCAATTGCTTTTCAAATTCAGGGCACTACAAAGTGCCACACTATATAGTTTTTTTAGTAGTTAGGGATTACTGTGGAAATTCAGACACGGTCAAAACGTCTACAGAGAAATAAAGAGCTAACGCTCAGTCTTTCTATTTATCAGAATACCCATTCTTGCTCCACTATCTTTTTTTCAATATCTTCTTGATAATCCTCATAGTTAAAACATTTTTTTTTCTTTGTTGCCAGTTATTCAAGTTATAAGCTGACCAATCAGATGCCTCAATAAAAGTATCTGGTCTCTCATCCAACATTTGAAACATTTGATTGATAGATTCCAGGACTGTTTTAGAGTGGGAAGGGGTGTAGACTTCCAACAAGCTCACTCCTGACTGGTGAGAGCCGTTGCCATAGAAACGTTAACTCAGACCTGACTTGGACCAATCACTACTTACTAAAACGGCGGCCTCTGTATTTACAAAATAATGGACTTAGTCACACTAACTCAGTTCAGTTCTAGTATACAATCAATGGAAAAGGCCTACTTTTCTGATCACTCGTTGAAAACATGCCGTCATTGGCAGAAGGACATCATATTACACTGCCCCCATCATCAAAAATGTCATGACTGAGTATTAGGACCAAAGAAATCAGCCAACTGAATATTACTGGGGTCAAATGTTAAGCTTTTAACAGCAGAGACACCTAAATAACACCCATTCTTTGACATAACGTAAAGCGTCAACCGTTTAATCAATCATCTGATTCAGACACGGAGAAAAGTGGCTTTTCATATCAGTTTTCCACTAATATGCAACACATTGCAAACGTAACGGCGCAAAGCCACTTTCTCTGCTTCAGAATCCGCTGAAATTACTTTGATTGCATAAACCAGGGGTGTCAAACTCCAGGCCTTTGAGGGCTGGAGTTCTACTTGTTTTCCAACCAAGCTGCCATTGAAGCTCCTTGTTGGCTAAACACACCCGATCCATGTAATCAACAGCAGATAAGGCAGGGTTTCTGGAAAACCAGCAGGAGGCCTGGAGTTTGACACCCTCGGCATAAACGGTTGAAGAGTTCCAGTAGACGAAAGGATGTCAACAAGGGTGAACTCAGAAAAGAGGAGAGTAAAGAGACACCTTTTTTCCCTAACTACCAGTACTAAAAACTATATAGCGCAGCACTATGTAGTGCCCTGGATCAGCACATCTTTTTTTCTCTTCTATCTCGATGTGACCACACAGAATAAAACTGACGTCTTACTTGGTAAAGATCTCGATAAGCTTCTTCCTGTTCCTCCTTGGCTCAGAGTCTTCATCAAACTCTTCCATGTCTTTTCCCAGGAAGACCTCCTGATGGAAGTCCTTGTTGAGGTGACCATCCCGCTCCATTTTCAGCCCGTTCAGGTGGTCCGGAGGCAGAATCTCATTTTCGTCTTTGTCCTTGCTGACAGGAACCTTATCTTTGGAGGCGGACATGTTGGCTGGGCGTGCGTTTATCGCATGGAGCACCAGGAAAACGCAGACGCAGAAAGTCAGGAGGTTTCTGGACCACATGTTCCTCCAAACAGCCATGGCTGGTACTGGACCTGAGGGAAACAGAAAGCAGGGGGTCACGTAAACCAACGTTAAAAAGTGAAGTTTGTTTAACTTGTGTGTTGCGTTCAAGGACACATTTTCTTTATTTGGTTTTGTGGCTGCCTCATATTAAGTTACATGATACAATAATAATATTTTTTTTAATTGCTAAAAGATAAATATAAGGAGAAAAACAGCAATATCATAAAGCATCAGAGAACGATTGTAATATTCTAGCAGTTATGCACTTCTGTTATAAAAGGGGAACTTTACGCTTAAAGGCTTAAAAAGTCCGATGAAAAAGGTTAATTTTAGTGATTTAATCTATTAGTTTTGCTCAAATAGAAACCCAATCTCCTCCCTTAAATTTTAATATTTGCTGTAAATATAAACCCACGCAGAAGTCCGGAATTTGTTTAGTTTTCCAATTACGATTACAAAGTCGGCTTAAACAAATTTACCTATGGGTCGTTTAACGCAACAAGAAGTTTCCAGAATGAGAATTGATATAAAGTAAACACTGTGGTGCGTTTGCAGACAGCCACGTAAAGTCATAAATGAAACTTACACCAACCCTCACTTAGTTTCCCCGCAGGCTTTGCTTAATTTTCTACGTTTACTCAATTTTATTAACAAAATATATACATGTAACTATGTCAGAGGAATATAATTTAAGGTTTTGAAGTCAATTTAGCCATATTACCGTAAGTAGGTTAATTGAGTTACTTCAAGCTACTTTGCCTGTGGCTAACCACCTGGTTAACGATACCTACGGGTTTCTTAGAGGATATGAGCCACAATCCTCATAATTGGCAGAAAAATACGGCAGTTGAATGACCAACCTGTCTGTAAACGTCTCACTGAAGGGAAGGGACGTCTGGTCGGAGGAGGTGGTCTGCGGCAGATCAGCTGTGTGTCACACAGGTTAGCTAACGTCGGGCTGTGACAGGGACTCCACCGGGGATCCGCAGTGGCTCTCGGACTGTCAGTTCCTGTACACGTGGCTCCACCACAGGTCCCTCCCTCCACAAAGCGGGCCGCCTTCCTCTCTAACTGCACCGGGGCACCGGTGGCGGACTGAAACAAGCACGCGCTGAGTCACCAATTCCTGTTTGTTGTGTTCCCCCTTCAGTTGAACTGGTAGCATATTAGCCGCTAACGCTGCAAAGAGAAAGTGGCCTGATATCTCCTAAAGTGATATCCGGTATGCACTTTCAAAATAAAAGCCCCCCCCCCTTACATTTAATTTAATAAAAACATTTGATTATTGATTTAGAAAAGTGTTTTGGTGTTTTTTTGTATGTGTGTAAATATTCTTTGCTCTTAAGTATGACATGAATTTATTTCTTTTCTTATATTGAAAGGCATACTTTAAACAGCTAAGTCGAAACCACTGGCAACCGACACTATGATCACCAAATAGTCAGTATTCAGTTATTATCAATAACACCTTCTGGTTTACACATATAAACCATACAGATAGATGATCCAACTAATGACTAAACTATAATGAAGGCAAGGAACTTCACTGTAAAACCTTGAAAAAGTGTGATATACAGTCAACCTTGGACACATTGAAGCTTTGAAGCAACTGTGACAAAGAAATTATTATCATGGGTGATTTCAACATTGACTGGGAGGACAAATCCTCAAGGAAAAAACTCAAGCAAATCACTGACAGGTTTAATCTAACACAAGTCATCCGTGGCCCAACAAGAATAACTAAATCTACCATGACGCAAATTGATCTCATATTTACCAACAGACCAGAAAGAATTGCAAAATCATTTAACATGTTAACCGGTTTATCAGACCACAATTTAACTCTCCTCTCTAGAAAACTCACTAAAAAGTGTTTCCATTCTTGTGCTGGAGTCAAAGAAATTGTTACAATACCTAGAAATAAATATCAAAACTTTGTAGATGAAGCCAATCAAATTCAGTGGGACAACATTTTACCATCAGTTGACACTGACAATGATGGCAAACTATTCCTTAAAACACTTGAGAGAACAATTACTGAATTCACACAAAAAATCAAGCAGAAACCATACAAAAAAACTGTTCCATGGATGAACTTTGACCAAGCCTTAAAAAAGGCAAATAAAACTAAATTAACCTATGCCAGAGGTCTTTTTGCCATACTGAGAAATAAGGTGGTAAGATCATTAAGGAAAGCAAAAGCAGATTTCTTCCTCACAATAATTGAAAAATCACATGGAATCTCTAAAATAATATGGAACCAGATAAGAAAAATGACAAGTGATCGCCCCAAAGAACAAAACATTCAAGAAATTAAAATAAACAGTCAACTAACAAACAATGTTCAAGTCATAGCAGAGGCATTTAACCATTATTTCATTGATTCTGTGGCCAACATAGCGAGCTGTTTCACACCTGTGGAAACCTACAATCTTTCAATAGACGCAAGCCAACCAACATTTAGTTTCACAAACATCACAGAATCCGATGTATCATAGACCATCAATTTACTCAAACCATCCAGATGTAAAGACATATTTGGCTTGGACACAGTGATGCTCAAGGACCTCTGTTCATCACTGACACGCCCCATTACCAAAATTATCAATCTATCCCTCTCACAAAAAACATTCCCGAGCACTTGGAAACCAGCCATTGTCTCTCCCATTTTTAAGAGTGGAGACCTTCAATCCATGTCCAACTACAGACCCATTAGCATTCTTCCGACAGTGTCAAAAATTGCAGAAAAACTGGTAGCTAAACAAATTATAAACCACCTCGACACCACACTCTATTCTCTCCATCCTATGCAGTTTGGCTTTAGAGCCAATTACTCCACGGAGACCGCTACCTGTTTTTTCACTGAAAATATCAGGATTTTGCTGGACCGAGGGGGGTTGTAGGTGCTGTTTTCCTGGATCTTGAGACAAGTGAAAGACCTGGATCAGTACAAATGAAAAACTCTAAAGTTCTATTTTGTTTAGACTCTACTGACAGAATCAGACTGTGGACGATTCTGTAGAGAGCAGGACTACATTTTTAGCACAAATGACTGACTCAGTGGTGAGTGAAAACACTTCTAAGTTTGATTATACAGAGCATGGACTTTATGATTTTGATAATGATGTGGATCCACAGACTCATGTGTTTAATAAGTCCCAGGATACCTGCAGATATTACTGTGAGGAACAACTCAGTGAAGTTAAAACTGAGGGAACATTTTCTGTTATTCATTTCAATTGTAGAAGTCTACCAAGAAATTTTGATAAAATTAAATCTTTTTTGGACACATTTAAAGGAAAATTTAAAGTAATTGCTCTGTCAGAGACATGGATAATTAAAGGGAAGGAAAATAATTTGAAAGTTGAAGGTTATGATTTGTATTTCAATAGCAGAACAAATAGGATTGGAGGGGGAGTTGCCCTTTATATTGACAACGGTTTAAAATGGAAACCGGTAAAATGCATGACATCTGCTTTTGATGATTTAATGGAAAGTGTTGCTGTGGAAATAGAGTTACAAAAAAACAAAAATATGACTGTTGGATGTGTATATAGGAAACCAGGATCAAAAATTGAAACTTTTAAGGAAAATTTAGAAGATATGTTAAGTAATCTAAACCATCATAAACAATTAATAATTTGTGGAGACTTCAATATAGATCTCATAAAGCTAGATTCACATTTACAAACATCTGATTTTTTTGATTCATTATATAGTAAAGGACTGTATCCTTTGATTACAAAGCCTAGCAGAATAACAACAACTAGTGCAACGTTAATAGACAACATTTTTACCAATATTTTGGAAACTCAAAGAAATTGTGGGTTAGTAATTAATGACATAAGCGATCACTTGCCTGTATTTGCTATATTTGACTTCAGGTTGCAAAAAAAGTCAGCAGAAATCCACCAAATATACAAAAGAATAAGGAATGATGAAACTGTGAACGCTTTCAGAAATGATCTCATAAATCAAGACTGGAATGACATTTATACAGATGATGTAAATGGTGCATATGAGGCTTTTCTGAAATGTTATTTAGATCTTTACAATAGACATTGTCCAGAAGTTCTAAGTAGACCTAAATCTAAAGATAAAAGAAAACCCTGGATAACAAAGGGCCTACAGAATGCTTGTAAAAAGAAAAACAAACTCTATAAGGACTTTTTAAACTTAAGAACAGCAGCAGCTGAAAAACGTTATAAGGTTTACAAAAACAAGTTAACAAATGTATTGAGACAAGCTGAAAAGAAATATTATCATAGGATTCTGTATGAAAATAAACATAACTTAAAGGCTACATGGAATATTCTGAATACGGTCATAGGAAATAAGTCAGGATCAATAGAACTACCTCACTTCTTCCTTAAAGACAATGTGGTCATTAAAAAGCAAGAGGACATGGCAAATGAATTCAATTCATTTTTTGTAAATATAGGACCCAATTTAGCAGAAAATATTACATGCAATTTACAATCAAAAGATATTAAAAATAAAAATTGGATTTCCCAATCTATGTATTTATCTGATGTGACTGAAAATGACATTTTGACAACAGTATACAAACTAAAAAACAAGACCTCAAAGGACAGTGACGGGATTGACATGAAATTAATAAAAATGACCATAGATTGTGTCGTAAAACCACTACATCATATCTTTAATCTTTCACTTAAATTAGGAATTTTTCCTGAGCAGATGAAAATAGCTAAAGTTATTCCTTTTTTTAAAAATGGAGACAGACATACTTTTAATAATTACAGACCAGTATCATTACTTTCTCAATTTTCTAAAGTTTTAGAAAAGTTGTTTGTTAACAAACTAGACAGCTTTATTGAAAAAAATAAATTGTTAAGTGAGAATCAGTTTGGGTTTCGTTATAATAGGTCTACAGATTTGGCTATAATGAAAATAGTTGAAGAAATTTCAACAGCAATTGACAAAAAGAAATACACAGTAGGAGTTTTCATGGATTTAAAGAAGGCTTTTGACACCATAGATCATTCTATCTTGATTTCTAAATTATATGCATATGGGGTTAGAGGAATCGCCCTGAACTGGCTCACCAGTTATTTAAAAAACAGACAACAATATGTGCAGTTTGGAGGTAAGAAGTCTGATCTTATGAATATTATTTGTGGACTCCCACAAGGCTCAATTGTAGGACCTAAACTTTTTATTTTATATATAAATGATATTTGTGATATTTCTAAGTTGTTACAGTTTGTTTTATTTGCTGATGATACTAACTTTTTTTGTTCTGGGGATAATTTGAAAACCTTAGCTAAAAGTATTGAAATGGAAATGATAAAACTCAAAATGTGGTTTGACTTCAATAAACTATCTTTGAATCTAACTAAAACAAAGTTTATGGTATTTGTCAATAAAAACAGAACAGAAGTGACTTTGTCCATTGACAACATAAACATAGAACAAGTGTCTGAATTTAAATTTTTAGGGGTTATGTTGGACGACAAATTAACATGGAAATCTCATATATTTTATGTAAAAAATAAAGTAGCCAAGAGCCTTTTTGTTCTGAACAAATCTAAATATGTTTTACCATGTCATATTATGCACATGTTATATTGCTCTTTGGTTTTACCTTATTTTACGTATTGTATTGAAGTGTGGGGAAATACATATGAAACTAATATAAGGCCCTTAATTCTATTACAGAAGAGAGCTATTCGAATTATTCACAAAGCTAATTTTAGAGATCACACAAATAAACTTTTATTAAGTCAGGCTTATTAAAACTTAAAAATTGAATTGAATTGCAGACCTTATTAGTTATGTTTAAAGCCAGAAACAGAGATTTACCAGACCTACAAAAGCTTTTTATTTTTACCACAGGAGATGAAAATCATAGGAGAAAATTTGATTTCAAACAACAGATTGCTCGAACAACATTAAAGCAAAAGTGTTTGTCTATAGCAGGGGTAAAAATGTGGAATTCCCAGGAGAATCAGTTAAAAAGTTGTCAAAATATTATTCAATTTAAACGGATGTATAGAGCTAAACAAATTAGTTTGTACAAACTTGACTGTTGAATGGAATTTTTGGAATGTATGTATTAAATGAATGGAATGTATTTACTGTGTAATGGAACTGTACATTGTGAAATCTGAGCACAGGTGACGGTGTGAGAAATGTAAATGTAATGTTTAAAAGGGAGCAGATAATTATAAGAATTGTGTTCTTCAATTCTGCTCCCTTCCAATCATGAAAATGTTTAATATGTAAGAGAAACATGTAAACATTTGAACATCAATTTTCATGAAAGGAACAAATAAATAAATGAATGAATGAATGAATGAATGAATGAATGAATGAATGAATGAATGAATGAATGAATGAATGAATGAAAAAGAAGGCTTTTGACACTGTTAATCACAAAATCTTACTGTCAAAATTATGCAATTTTAACTTTTCTTCAGATGCACTGCAATGGATTGACTCTTACCTCACTGACCGCTCCCAACTTGTCAAAGTCCAGTCATTTAAATCTGCAGCTCTCAGTCTGCCAACTGGTATTCCACAAGGATCAATTTTGGGACCTTTGCTATTTTCACTGTACATTAATGACCTTCTATCCAGCTGTCCTGATGTTTCTGTGCAGATGTATGCTGATGACACTGTAGTATATGCTCATGGCAGTAATTCCTCTCAGGTGTCTGAGAAGCTCACCAATGCCATGGTTAGCATCACAGCTTGGTTGAAATATTCTTGTTTGCAGCTAAACACATCTAAAACTGTTGCAATGTTTTTCACCAAGTCCAATAATAATCTCACTGCTGAACCAGATGTTTTTGTTTCAGGAGAAAGGCTACAGATTGTATCAGAATACAAATATCTGGGTGTCCTACTGGATTCAAAGCTGTCTTTCAAATCACACATCAAAAGGGTCTGCAACAGAATCAAATTCAACCTCAGTAATTTTAGACACATTCGCCACCAGATGTCCACACAGTCAGCAAAAATGTACATGCACTCTATGATCTTCTCTCATATCACTTACTGTTTGCCTGTCTGGTCACAGGCTTGCAATACATCTTTAAAACCTGTTCAAACATTATACAAACAAACTGTTAAAACTTTGGATAAAAAACCTAACATATTTCACCATTGTACAATATTACAAAAACATGGTTTACTGAGTTGGGAAAACATGGTCAAATTTTCAAATCTCTGTCTAATGTAAAAAATCCTTCATGGCTTATCATCCCCTCCTCTTCACCAGTTTGTTAACATCCGGACAGCAGATCACAGCAGAACTCGGAGTGCAGTCAGAGGAGACTGTATCATTCCCTTCAGAAAAAGCGTTTTTGGTCAGACCGCTTTTTCTGTTAGAGCTGCTACTGAGTGGAACTTCACACCTGTTAGTATCAGAAATCATAACACATATCATTTATTCAAGACACAATTAAAGAAATGGCTCATTGACAATCAGAGCTGTCAACACTGAGTACATTTCCTCTCACTGATCCTCGCTACTGTCGTGTCTTTAATGTGCGCGTATGTTCTTACATTTTTCTGATTTTGGATTGTTTTATCACTAATTTGTTTTTAGGTTAACTGCTTATTTTATTGAATGCATTGTTTAATATATATATATGTAATGTTATGTAAATATGTAATTTTACTTTGATCTTTTAGGGTGATTTTAACATCTTCCCAGGGACTGCAGATGAAAAATAGCCCTTTGGCTAACTCTGGCATATTGACAGAAATGTTTATTAATATGCGCTGTCCCCCTATTCAAATAAATGAAATGGAAATGGAAGCTCACACAGACAAGAATTTCTGGCTTCCAACTTTTTCAGATTGATGCATCAAGAAAACCCAAAACAGACCAGTTTTAAAAAGAAACTAGACATGCATGAATCTGAAGTGACAAGCTGAACACACAACAGACTCATTAAAATGTGGAAAATAGATGCAAACATATCAAAATAGGCCAAAAGGGATTAAAAAATATGTTTAAAAGGCTATATATAAAGGGAGGGTTAAATATATTACAAACTGTCACTTTAAAGTAAAAAACAAAACTTTAAAAACCTACTCCACTGCTGGCACAGAGTAAACCTGCCCTCATTTTCCATCATCGCTCTCCCGCTTACAGCCCTTCACACCACCAACCTAATATTATTGGTGCAAGAATAATAATAATAATAACATTAGTGGTCCAACAAAAATGGCAAGCAATATTGGAGCTATCCAGCCGTACTGAGCCACATAGTAACTCAGACGAAGACGTTAGATCTATTTTTCTGGATCAGGACGGAGCGGAGTGGGCAGCTAGTGACCGAAGCAGCATATTTTCTACATCGCAAATACCGTTTTTTTTTTCTACTTTCAAACTGCATGTCTTCCTCGGCTCCTGAATCGCAAAGATTTGAATTTAGAAAAACCCAGAAATGCAATTTTAAGGTTATTTTTCTTAATATATGTCCTGCATCATGAATAAAATTAAACAACATGTTAAAAACACCCAAAACAAAATTTCCAATCGAAACGTGTCTTTAAGGAGGAAACTAAAGAGTTGGGAGAATTTAGTTGCTAAAACAATTTATAGACATAACGGTATGAGAAAAACATAGAAAACATGTTCTTTCTGATGCTCACAAACAACAAATTAGTAACTTTATTCTTCACTTGCAAGCTTATTTGAGTTTGACTTCACTTTTTAACTTAAAAACAATTGGTTCTGTGTGTTAGTCGAACTTTTCTGTAGCTCTTTGTCCTCCAAAGGCTTTTCAGCAAACCCCGGAAGCACAACAATCGCACTTTAGAGTCTTACTAAGGAATCAGCATCTCTGCAGTTCAGCACTCCTCCTCTAGATGGCACTGCGTGAGAACGGTATTTGTGAGTGCCTGGCTCACTGGTTATAGAAAATGAAAAAAACTTGAAAAATTGTGCGTTTAAGCCACATTTAGGGCTCAAGTATTTTCCTGTGTTTTTACGCAAATACAGGAAAGGATTTTTTGCTATCCTAGGCACTTTAAAATTAGTAGTTGGGTCATCCAGACCCACTAGACAGTGCTCTGAACCTTTTTTCTTCAATGATTTGTGATCTTCACTGGTGTCCATGGATTACATGAAATCTTTCCACCTTTATCCACCTTTGTCATGGTAGGGAGAACACGTCAATGTAAGGGTGGGGTCATCTAAGATAGCACAAGGGTTAAATTAATTTAAAAAAGATTAAAAGAATGTATTTAATAACTGATTTTGTAAACTTTTTAGCTGGACTGCGACCAACAAGTATTAGGTCAGAATTACAGCATTAGCAAAAAGTAGTTTATTTGAGTGTACTACAAGTATACTTAATCTATAGTGAAAGTGGAGCAGTATACCTGAAGTTTACTAGATAAAATAAACTTCAAATGTCCTGCTTTGAAGTTTAAGAATGCAAACTTTTATTTCTATTTAGAAAAAATAAGAAACTTAAAGAAGACATTAAAAGAAAAGGGTGGTTCATGCATTTGTTTGCTGTTTTCAGCTTGGATCCATCTGCAGGGTTTTGGTTGGAGCCAAAATTATAGCAAAAAACAGACGCAGACAAATACAATTTATTGTCTGTCAGAGAGCCTGTGCAGCTCGAGCATTTGGGCTACGAGATAAAACAGAGCTGAATATGCTTGTAAGGCTGCTTGGAGGGAGACACACAAGGCAGGGAGAGGGAGGGGGGGCAAGGGGGAGGGAGAATGAGAGATGATAAAACCCCGCTGAGAGCCCTCCTGGAAGCTCAGAGCAAAGGAGCAACAGAGACTGGAGGCGCGAGGGGATCAGGCGAGCCGGCATCATAACGGATTCGCAGAAAAAGGTGCGAG
This sequence comes from Oryzias sinensis, assembly GCA_037389245.1. NCBI lineage: Eukaryota > Metazoa > Chordata > Actinopteri > Beloniformes > Adrianichthyidae > Oryzias > Oryzias sinensis. Next base: position 22,768,796 of record CM074492.1, read on the forward strand.
CTGCACCTGAGCCAGAGGGGAGGAGACACCCTGAAACCTGTGGAGTCTGACGGAGGAGACCGGCTTCAAACACACCAGAAGAAGGCTTGGAGGAAGTTTTGGACCACCACCTTGCATCCCTGCAGACTCGGACACCACGACCTGGCCTGCGTCTTTGGATGAGACTTTTGAGGACCTGAGAGAAAACAGGACAAAGTGAAGGAGGAAAGCAGTTCTATCATCCCTCACAGACCACCCTCAGCTCGGGACGCCCCTCCTCCCTGCCTCCTCTTGTTTGCCCCCCCCCCCCGTGCCCCCCCATACCCTTTGTCCAGTGAACCTCACCCCCCGACAGAGTAGAAAGCGTGAAAAATCTCACTAATGGTTTTATTTGCTGTCAGATCTGTGCAGATTTGTCATTCCCCTGACGCATTTCATAGTTGAGTAAGCCTGCTTGGCTCTCTTGGCGAGACCCAGCAGTGCCCCTTCAGCTCTGTGCAGGCTGAGAGCTCATCAAGAGGGGAGGAACGGCAGCAGCAGCAGTCAGACAGACAGTCTGTTGGATAAGAAGTCCCTGGAGCTGCATTTTTCCACTCCACTTTCCCGCCCTGTCTTCGCTCGTGGGCATCCTCACGTCTCTACGGCTGGTCCTCCCATCCAGAAGACCTGAGCTGGACCGAGAGCCCTGAGGATGAGGTGCGGGCCACTGACCGTGGTGGCGGCGGTGCTCTGGACTCAGTGTGTCCTTTTGCAGGGGGCGGATGCCAGGAAGGAGAGAAAAAGGCCAAAGGAGGTCACGCCGCAGCAGACGGAGACCCACAACCGAACTCTCTCCAACAGCGAAGAAGTCGGTGGAGGCTCCAAGGGAGTGAGTTTCACATCCAATTTAAGCTTCTTATGCACTCATGAGCTGCATAGGGAAAAGTCAGAGGTTAAACCTGCACAGGCGCGAGAGGCGTTGTCAAAATAAGCAGACAGGAGCCACATTGGGACAGGTGTGCCCCGGCAGGTCACGCTCCAGTCGCTGTGACGGACAAAAATGTGTGAAACCTGAAATGGATGAGTTCCGGGAGAATGCCAGGAATGTGGACGTCCGTAGGGCGATCCATGCGTCGGTTAGAGAGCGCCGCAAGAACTTCTGCTTTCATGTTCCACCCTGAAAGTAAAATTGGATAAATCTGTATCCCAAAAACCCAGAAAATTCCTGAGTTTTTTGGGGGAAGAAAGAGGGGTCATTTTTAGTGGAAAGGCAAGCTCGATTATTTACTGCTGGTTCTGCATGTTCGTAAAGGTTTCAAACAAGCTGTTTGTTTGCCCACAGCCCACCCAATATGTTCCCATGTAAGACTCACTGCCCGAAATACCAGCCTCCAAGTCTCGTGGTTACCTTCGTACCCCCCCCCCCCCTCCAGCCTAACACAAACAGTGAGGTCTCCTTTGTATCTTTAGGAACACTTTGTAGGCGGTTGCGGCCTGCCAGAGTTTATTTGACTTGGTTCACCTTGTAAAAGCAACGTCAATGAAGGATGACCTTGTGTCCGACACCCAGGAGATTTAACGCCTACAGAGGCATTGCTCTGCAGGCTGTGACGTAACTCTCAGGGAAATACGGGTGGACATGAGGGCGATTGGCGGTTCTGTCAGCCTGGCCGGGTCCGGGACATCCGATAAGGGCAGTGTGGCCCCGTGAGCCCCAGCACAAAGGCCCATAGAAAAGGGTCCTGAAAGGGAACACCTCAGTGAAGATTAGCCCCCTGGGCCTGCCCCCTCTCCAACATTCTTTTCATCTCATCTCTCACAATCAGACGCTAATGACATAATCACTCCAGAGGTGCAGTGTTTTGCCAGACGGTGTCACCTCAGATGGCAGCTGAGACCTGAGCTGTGTGGAAGAACTCCAGGTTGCATTTATTGGGTTTCTGTTTGAGAAACAGCAAAAAAAAAAAAAAAAAATCCACGCCACACACTGTGAAAAGCACAGAACTCGCTTTTCTTGGTAGGTTTATCCTACGACACATCTGTTAAGTCTGTTGAACGACGAGAAATGAGTGTGCTGGCCAAACATTTCGACTCCACATTTACATTTTTTCCCTCCTCCATGAACAGTGGAAACTGTTTTCTCCACTGCATTTCTTTCTGACCCGTCCCCTGTGTGGGCTGCTGGCATGTAAGCGTGCACTTGTGTGCTGCATTCCTGCAGAGATTTTCCGTTTAAAAGAGATCACAACAGTGAGGTATACACTGCAATCTCAGTCCATCAGTCTGTTGGGGTCCCTCCTCGTGGGGTGAGAAGAATCTGTTACATCTGGGAGCACAGAGGTATTGGTGAGGGCTGTGACAGGGAGAGGCGGGTCCAACGTCGCACCCCACGTGTTGAGGAATCGCTGGGTTTGCCCTGAAGCGAGGAGTTTTTTTGTTTCCTCTTTCTCTTCCATTGTGATGATTAAAGAAAAGTTGTGTGTGGGACCTTCAGCACCAACCCTACTGGTGTGCTGCTCACAACACAATGCTTCATGTTTTTCCTTTTTCATATGATCATGTGACAAAGCCTATTGAAGGCTTTCCAATAGCCTGTGCCCCCCTTTCCCACATAAGAGGCTTGTGTGTAAATTCCATCTATCCATTTTCTAAACCTGATGAATCCTTTTCGGGGTAACTGGGTGCTGGATCTACCGTTGGGGGAAAAGGTGGGGTACATCCTGAACAGTTTGCCAGTTTGATGCCCACCTAGAGACACCAATGAATCTACAAAGCATGATTTTGGACTCTGGGAGTAAAAACCAGAGTGCCCACACATTGCATGAGGAGAGCATGCAAACTCCACACGGAAAGGTCCCAGCTAGAATTTGAACCTTCTCATGGTAAGGCGAGAGTGCTTACCACTACACTACTGTGCAACCCTATAAGTTAGCATCTGTCCTCCTCTAACCTGGATTTTTTTTGGCAATAAGAGTGGAGAACTGCTAGGAAGTCCCCTGGGAGCCCTTAAGCTGCCAATTTCTTTTTTCCATTTCTGGGGGAATTCAGCAGCACAGTGGTGGCAGAAAAGGAAGGGTTTCTAACTGATGGAGGAGAAGGGGGAACCACAGATTTGAGACAGGAGAGGAGGAAGATTTGCTGTCACAGCATGAAATTTCATAGGGGAAGGAGGACAACAGTTGAACCTTCAATATCAGGGTGAAACCACTGACTGTAGAAGAGAACTGGACTGAGTGACCCCACCCCCATCCCGTCCCAGAATACCCATTCCTGCTGTGCTAGCTTTGTTTAACACATTCTTGCTAATCCTATTTTTTCATGTTTGTCAATATTGTCAGTTATTCAAGCTATAAATTGACCAATAAGATGCCTCAATGAAAGTATCTGGTCTTACGTCAAACGTTTTCAAATGTTTGATTGACAGATTCTCCCTAGCCTGCTCTCAGGCGCTATGGTTGTCGCCTTCCAGCAAGTTAACTTCTGATTGGTGTGAGTGGTTGGCATAGAAACGATGACTGAGACTGACTGGGATCTATCCCAGCTGACTTCCAGTTCGAGCACGGCAGTGCTTGTAAGGTGAAACATTGTTGACTGAATTGGCTTCATTTGGTTTGAACCAGAAGTTGGTCACTTTCTATGGGCGAAGTCAGACGCACTCAGTCCAGTCCCCTTTACAGTCAAAACGAGGCATGAGCCAGGGCCCCCCAAGGGAGACCCGGCCCACGCACCAGGCAGCCACCCAGCCAACCTGCAGGAGGTCCAGGAGAGAGCAAAGCAGGAGGAGGACACCCAAGAGAAGTGGGGGTCTCAAACATGGCCCGACCAGGCTCACCCACTGTTGGAATTTTGGCAAGGCCCAGCGCTTGAGGGCAAGGACCAGAACCCACGCCACAGGAACACAGACACCTGCAAAACACTTTCTTAGAAAGTCAGTTTATCATTCTCAATCAACAGTCTATACAATCCATAGCGTTGTCGTATTATTCACATTTTCTTTAGACTAATGGGAAAGTTGTAATATTTTAGAGACACTCTTGGGAACTTTATGGGGTTTTCCAAAGAATTCACATTTTTCCACATATTCACAACTCTTGTGACATGAGAGCGAGCTGCTGCTTCTTATTTTAGGAAACTAAGAAGTTTTGGTTGACTTTATTGTAATTATTGTTCTCAGTTTCACAAATTCACTGCTCCATAAGAGACTTTAACACCATTTTTCAAAGCTAATTCAGCCTGAACGCTGGATTTTTAACATTTTATTATGGACCAAAGAGTTCTTTATAGCCACTCTGCTGTAATGTAAACATATTTAAACAAACCTTTCTGTCAAAATTGTAAAAGAAGCATGAACGGTGGAGTAGTGGTTAGCACTCTCACTTCACAGAGAGAAGGCCCTCGTTTTAATCCCAGCTGGGTTCTTTCAGGGTGGATTTTCCATGCTCTCCTCATGCATGTCAGGGCTTTCCCTGGGTGCTCCAGTTACCTGCCCAGTCCAAAAACATACATTATTGGTTAATTAGGCTACGTTCACACTGCAGGTCTTAAAGCTCAATTCCGATTTTTTGAAAAAATCAGATTTTTTTTGCGAGGCCGTTCACATTTCCAATTAAATGCAAACTTTTGTGATCGCCTGTGTGACCGTGAAATGACCCAGAATTGACCCACATGTACAGAAGAGTACTCAATGGTGAACGACGTCACTTGTTGTTTGCTGAAGTATGTTTACAATGGATGTCAACAACAGTGTTGTCAACAGCGGAGCTCTTTTTGCATTATTAAATAAATTTTCACAAGGGAGCCAGCACCATTACAATCTTCTCATTTTAAGATGAAAATTAAAAAGGAGGATAGCAAGGTTTTTGGGCATGGCGTTTTGTGGAGCAGTGTTAGCCAAGTCGGTACAGAGAAACGTGTGGGTGCGGAGTTGCAGCCAGGAGTGATGGGATACTGATGTGAGGAGCCAGGATTGTCTGTACCCACGCTCTGCCATTTAAAAATGTTTAAAAAACCGCCCGGTGGCGATAAGAGCCCTCCAGTTTGGCCTGAATAGAGCTGTCACCCCAAATATTAATCAAATCGGTGAGCTTGCTTCCCTTCCACTGACTGGTCTCAGCAGCATCGTCCGCCATAATTGATGTTTATGTTTTCGGTTCAGCCTACTTCAATGCAGAATTATGAAGTTTATAGCGTATCCATGACGTACGGATCGGATACATGTGGACTGGCCATTCAGACGGCGATCGCATTTGAAAAGATCGGCTACGTATCGGATTCAGGACCACATACCCAAGTGGCCTGGGTCACATTTGAAAAGATCGGATCCGTGTCGTTCAGGCTGTCATGAAAAGATCAGATACAGGTCGCATAGGAATTGGATCGTTTCAGCCTGCAGTGTGAACGTAGCCTTAGTGACTTAACATTGCCCCTTGGTGTAAATGGGAGTGTGTGGTTGTGTGGCCCTGCAAATGACTGGTAACCTGTTGAGGGTGTACTCTGCCTTTGCCCGACAGTACCTGGGATAGGCTCCAGCAACCCCATGGCCCTGAAAGGGATTAGAGGGTTTTGAAGATGGAAAATTCTGATAGAGTTGTCATAAGTGTATCATCACTCAATCTAATTCCTTTGAATCCATAAGTGGTGAAAAGTTTTGGGCTTATGGAACTACATTGAAATAAATAAGATGGGGATTGGAAATTGTAGTAAAATTGACTTTGATTCCATGTTTGTGTCTACAACCTTTTAATGTAAGGTACAACCCAATAAAATAGCTTTCATAAGGTGACCAAATTGACCTTCATCACAATTTGTTTTCCATTATCATAAAAGAAAATTGATTTTTAATCATTTCCCCAGGGGTGGCTTTGTGGAGGGGCCATGGATCAGGAGTAGAGCTGTCAATCTCTGATCAGAAGATCGCAGATTTGGTTCCCGCCTTGCCCACCTATGAGTTGAAATGTCCTTGGGCAGGACTCTAAACCCCACATTGCTCCTGGTGGTTACAGGTCAGCGCCAGTGTTAGGCAGCAGAGCCGCCATCCGTATGTGGATGTGGATGTGTGTGTGTGTGCGTGGGAGAATGGAACTAAAAAGCACTTTGAGGCTTCAAGGAAAGTAGTATAGTTGTTGAAGTTGTTGCAGAGGTAGTGGTCCACCACTGCTCAACCTTACCTGCCCATGAATTGAAGTGTCTTTGGACAAGACACTGAATCCCACATTGCTTCTATTGGTTACAGGTTGGTGCCAGTGTTAGACAGCAGAGCCCCTGTCAGTATGTGAATGGGTTTACTTGTGGTTGTAAAGCCCTTTGGGCCTTAAGTAAAGGGGTAATGCCCGACGAAGTGTGCGTTATTACTTTTTAACCGCATGCGTGCGTTTAAAAGTAATAACGCACACTTCGAAGGCCATTAACCCGCTTATACCATGGTCACTTACAAAAGCAATATATATTAACCAGGTTTTAGTCCTTAATTCTTGTTTTTTTCCGATTTGGATCGCTATTCTCACAAAAAGTTACGTGAAGCGGAGCACGTAACAAATAGTCCACGTTGTGCCGCACCAGCGTTGCAGTCAAGATCCGGCGATATATATATGCTGATCTTTCCGATGGGTTGAATAAAGCAATAAAGCCGGAACTTCTTTTTTCACCGTGCGGTTATCAGGTTTAAATGCACACCCAGCAGCCATCAGAATCGAGTATTCACCCGGACCATAGCCGCGTTTACATGGGCAAAAGTAATCGGAATGATGAACGCCTGATCGGAAAGAAAATGCGTCATGTAAACGCGACATTCAGAATAGTCTGCCCCGGTCAGACTCGTTCGGATCAAAATTTCTTTCCGATCGAGATAGGTGGGTTATACCGATCGTTTATCCGATCGTTGTTCATGTAAACGGTCATTCCGATCGTGTGTCACTACTGCTCTGGTTTACGTCATGCATAGACGGTGTTTCGCTGTGAGAAAGCCTTGGAGCCTATACGGGACCAACCAGCGTCTCTGCGGACGCCCCGTGAAAAGCGCCGCTCCATTCTCGCCCCGCTGGCTCTCCCCTCTCTTACACCCCTCACGAGGGAGATGCGGGGGGGATGGGTGCCCACTGACGTCTGGACCCGGCACCCGAGCTCTGGGTTCGGGCTCCGGTGCCAGTGAACCGAGTGAAACTCTGAGCAGAGCAGCCGGATTTATTAATGTGTTTGAGGGAAGGGTGCTTTGTTATGTGTGCGTTTTGTTGTTTTGTTATGTGTGAGAATTCGGACTGCGAGTTGAACCGTCGCTCTGGGTTAGCGGCTGCCGGACTCACGAAAACAGAGCAGAGCTCGAGCCGCCAGCTTACACAGCCGCCCTGGGGCAGTGTGTGAGCTTTCCAGAGCAGAAATGACGCTCAGTCCTTAGAAACTGTTCAAAATATCACATGGAATTGTGTTTCCAGTTGTGCCCCGACAAAATAAAGGCTGATGTTATTCCCACACATTTACGTGCAGCCAAGCTGAAGATTGCAGCGTTTCCCGCATGGTTTGTCCTGGATTTTGTGTCCATCAAAAGGCTAATATTGTTAGCCCGTGTTGTTAGCATCTCCTAACACCGGGTTCTTCCAGCTCCGTACTTCTTCCACAAAAAAAGCACTGACCACGCGGATTAATTATAAAATGATGAGCGAACAGGCGCTTCATAATATCCATAACATTAATGAAAGCCCGTTTGGAAGATCGCCTCGTATATAACCGAGCTGCTGCATAAATATATGTGACAGCAAAGGTTTGTTTACAACGGGACACATTTCCCTTCCGGTTTTTTACACTACTGCGCATGCCCAAATGATTTATTCCGACCGAAAGTGTGACCCATGTGAACGTTTCTTCTAATCGGAAAAAGGTTTTCTGTGCCCATGTGCACGGGTGAATTGTAACCCGACCATTGATCCGATCAAGATGTTCTGCCCATGTAAACGCGGCTCATGGTATATTTGGGGTTGAAAAACATTAAATAAGAACATGCCATTTATCCCATTACAGGAATTGTGGAAGTTGGAAATTGAACAACTATACCATCCCTGTATTTTTACCCAAATACAGTAATGGTTTTTCTTGATGTTTTTTTTTTTTATCCCTTGTGCTATCCTAGGCACTTTAACGTTGTGAGGTGGGTCATATAGACCCACTAGACAGTGCTCTGAACCTTTTTTCTTCAATGATTAGTGATCTTCACTGGTGTCCATGGATTACATGAAATCTTTCCACCTTGATCCACCTTTGTCATGTTAGGGAGAACACGTCAAAGTAAGGGTGGGGTCATGTAAGATACCACAAGGGTTAAACATTTTTTAATGACCTGCTCTGATCCTCTTTGGATTTATTGTAAAAGTGTTCCTAGTGTTTTTTTTTATTTATGATTATGCTGTTTGTTTGTTTTTTAGCTAAAATCAAAATAACTTTTTTGTTTTCTAGGACACAGTTTCTGCAGAGCGGCAGCAGTTCATCTGAGATTGACTTCTGTGGGCGGGACAGTTTTAGCAGAGCAATGCCGCCCCCTTCCCCCTCCCCATTGCAGAGCAGAGCACCGAGCTTGTGGCCCGCGATGCTTATTTTTACAAAAACGTTTTTTTATCGTCAGAAAAATGCTAAAAAAAATGCTTAAAACACCAAAAATACCATTTTCATCAGAGTGCGTCTTTAACCTGACAAACTGTTGCGGTCAAGGTTTAAGCACCTGTGTTTGCTTCATTGAAATGAAAGTAATTGTAGGGAGCACCACATGTTATACTCTGAAATGTTCTATTTGCAAAACCCCTTACCTCCTTTCTTCAGGCATTTGGAAGAAAACTGTTTTGCGTGGAAATAAAAGCTTGCAACTCAGGTCCAGAATTCTACAAGAATTGCACGAGAAGAGGAGAATTTAACGACCATTTCCATCAATGCTTTGCTCTTATTCCAAACCACGTGGAGGACCCGGTACCTCGTCTAGATCTGGATCATTTGTGGTTTCGGCGGCTGATTTTACCTACCACAGAGAAAATAAGCACTCCGCTCAGGTTTAAAGCTGTAATTTGTACACAAAACAGATGGGACACAGGGATCCAAGCTTTTCAAAGCCTTATTATATTGAAAGGGAAACTAACATTTTCTTTGATAGTTTTAAGCATTTATTTTCCTAAAGTGCTTGAAGTGTAATATACAGTTTTTGCAGCCCTTGGTGAGCTGGTAACAGCGTCCCCATGCTGTGAAATGGTGATTATTTTTTTTGCGCCGGGTGCTGCCAGTTTGTTATATTGCAGAGAAAAAGAGAGCAGAATCAACTTTGCATGCCTAACTGTTCTGGGGCCTTCTGCAAGAAATCATCAAGTCAATCTCTGCCTTTGAAGGCCAGTGATGGGGAACGCAGTGGTGGTTTGCATGACAACCGATGAGCATGCATTTTCAGCTAGGACCCCCACCCCACACCCCACACACCACAAGGATCCCATGCTCCCTGGGGTGGCATCTGCCTAAGGTTAGGCTTTTCTTCCAGTCATGCATGCATGACTGCACAGGGTGCAGAGCAGGGATATAAAAACAAGGGATTAAAAAGCAGCCCTCCATCATTCCGCCTTAACCTTCAACCTGCACGTGCAACCCTCTTTTTTTATCTGCATCAACATGTTTCGTGTCATGCAGTGTTTACGAACGAGCAGATGAACAGATAACAGCTGGGAGAACAGATACAGTAACTTCAAATGCACACGTGGAAGATTTCAGGAGCCGCTGCAGGAGAGTGGAGTTTCAGGATCTGGTTGCAGCCGACGTGTTTTAACAGTTGTGTTTTTTTTTGGTGGCAGGCTGCCCCAGGGAAATAGTTCCCTTTTTTATTGCTTCAAATAAATTCAACCTAATTTTGCCCAAACTGGATGAAAAACACATTAAATGCAGGGAACACAAGTCATTTTTCTCCCCTCTAGGTAATAAAATCATATAGACCCCAATGAATAATCTGCAGGGATTTCACATGGATGACGGGAAGACTGACGAGTTAAGAGGTGGCTTAATTATCCCAAACTTTATGTAACATCTTATCCAAAACACAGAAACCTCAACATTGCTTAATATTGACAAAGACACTGCGTGCTGGATTAAGAGTGCATAAATCAGATACGCTGTGAGGGAGTAGGTAAATAGAATCAGGTTTATAAGAACCACAGAGATCTCAGACTAAAGAGAATCCAATTTCTAGTTATGACCCTGAATCCTCTGCTGCTTTCAAACCAGCATTCATTTGTGCCAGTCTGCTTTCACACCGCGCTTGTGAGAGGGAATTTACCTGGAAAAGCCTCAAATTTACAGCTTTTGCCCCTTGTTAAAAGAAAATAGATAAGAAATGGCAGTGGCTCAGGCGGTTGAGCAAGTTGTCCAATGATTGAAGGGTCGCTGGTTCGATTCCTGCTGACCCCAGCCAAGTTTCGTTGTGTCCTTGGGCAAGACACTTCACCCTCCTTGCCCCCAGTGTGGCTCCGGTGGTGTGTGAATGTGCATGAATGATCCCGGTGATGGTCAGAGTGGCCGTAGGCGCGAACTGGCAGCCACGCCTCTGTCAGTCTGTCACAGGGCAGTTGTGGCTACAACAGTGGCTTACCATCACCAAGTATGAATGAATAATGGTAAAGTGCTTAGAGCGTCTGGAAATCAATGAAATGTTTAATGAAATGTTGTTGAAAGTAGTTATCTAGTTAAGCTGTGTCCCCACTGAATCCGGTTTGCACTTCAGGGGAGTTAAGTGTCAAGTCAATGTACAGACATGATCTGAGGTCCTGTGGCATGTTTTGAGCGTCAGGCATGGCGGAGCTCTGTGACATAAGTGGTGTGGCGCATCCAGAGTTAATAAATCAGAACTTTGGCGAGGTTGCCAACCTTCAACCAATCAGAGACTCTGCTTGGGGCATGTGGTGTGTTCAGTGACTTAATCAGCGAGTGTCTGCTGCTCTCTACCACCCTCCATAGGTTTATTAGCTCAGCTAAAAGTCCACAAAGCTAAATCAGGGTCAGGCAGGCAGGGGTCAATAAAGAGCATGGGAGCATCAGAGAGGAAACTAGAACACTGGATGAGTTAAAGATTTCTCATCTCTAAAGCCTGGGCTTTAGCCTACCCAAAAAACATTGATAACACTCTGAACTGAAACAAGGTAGCACTGAATTCTCTGTTATGTCTTTTTAGACGCTTAGGTGTGTTGAGAGGGGACAACAGGAAGCACGTCACTGCAAATTGAATAAAAGAAGTCCACCTTAAAAACCTTGCACTGATGCTGTGTGTAGGAAAAACATATGATAAGCTTTATTAATATGATTTTATTGTGTTTATGATGGTTATGTTGCTTCCAGACATGCTTTTTTCACATTGGAGCATTTAACTAATCGCATTTCAGCTTTCCTTTGTTAACAGGCAGAATTGATTTTGCATTAGAAGGCCTTCTGATGCAAAATCAATGTCAGTTATTCATTTTTTTCAACCAATCAGATTTTGAGTTGGTGTCAGCAGGGCCTTCTAGCAGGCTTAGGCAACATCACAGTGTTCTGATTTGACAGAAGTTTCAGGAATACAGCGAAAACCTTGTCCAGTTTGACGCAGTTAAAAACCGAGCCGACTGGATTGTGCGCAATGGAAGATTGAGCAGGAAAATCTCCCACTGATCTCCTTTACTTCCTTCATCAGAAAAATCTGAGTGAGATCGTGAAGATTTGTGTGTTTGGCGCTTACCATCTCTGTGTCCACTGCATCTGTCCGTCGGACATTTTCAGCTCTAAAGCGATTCAAAACCTACACAGAAACACAACTGGACAGACTCGCCTGTCAGAACTGCCCTTGATGGAATAGAAAATGACTTCTTGACGAAACTGAAGCACGATAATCTACACGACAGGGTGATCGAACTGTTTTTGAGGAAATAGAGGAGGAGATTTTTTGATGAGTTAAATAATAAATGTTATAACAATTAATATTCCAAATGTATGTGGTTATTTTCAATATTTTTTGCTGGCTGTAGTTGCATAACAAGATTGAATGTTTTGTTTATTCAGTTTCTTTAGAGGCATTTATTGTGGCTACAGGAATTTTCAATCTGCAATGCAAAGCTCGTTTCTGCATCGTATAATGGTTAATGAGGGGTTGAGTGATTCAGACGTAGAACTACTGAAGGCCCAGGTGCCACTGTATTTTAATAAAGTTAAAAGCAAATTAACTTTTTGATGAACATTTTATTCCAAATTACTTACTTTCATTTTTTAACATAGAAAACAGATACATCTACGTACATTTTTAACCTTTATTACGGTCAATATCAATTTTTGTTACGACGGGGGTGTTGAGGGACGTACCCAGGCACAGAGAGAGAGGAGAGGAGGCAGGAGTTCCAGGAATATAGGGTCTTTAATAAAGTCCACAAACTACAAAGAAAAACCACTGCTAAGCAGGTTTAACCAATATTCGAAACTCGAAAACTTGAAATGCACTACAAAGGGGAAGAACATAATTATGGACCAGCACAGGAGGAAGGGAAAGACAACACTTAAATACAAGAAAGACAACGAGACACAGGTGGAAACAATCAGGACAGAGGGGAACCAAAGTAAAACTCAAAACCAAAGTACAACACAGGAACCTTTCAAAATAAAACAGGAAGTGAATTGAAAGCATGCCAGTACATAAAACAACTAGAACAAAAAGCAAAGAACCTAAACAGTGACAATTTTTTATCCCGTTAGCTTGTTGTAGTTAGCGTGTTTCATCTGTTCTTGATAATGAACTCCTTGAAAACAACGACGCCCTCTTGGCATATCATGCAGACAAAGTTGGTTTATTTTATAATAAAAAAAGCACGTTTTTACTTGTCTTGGAAGCAGTCAACTTCTCCTTTTTATTTACAATCAACATTTTAGAAATGAGCTGAAAAGGGTCACAGGGGGTCAGATAGCAGTGTTGCCACAAATTTACAACAGCTTTAAATGGAATTTCGCCAACCACAATCAAGAAATTGTGCACATAGTTTTTAGAGAATGCTGGGCATGTTGCAAAGTTTATGAAAAGAGCAGGTCGGTGGAAATTTGGATGCGGCCCATGGGCTTTGAACATCCCTGGATTATGTCTAAAGTGTATTAACATCCTACTTTAGTTAATATATCAACCAGAAAAAAACAGTTGAGTTTAAAAAAAAAAACAAAAAAGGTCAGCCAGACATAGTTTTTTAGATTGAAACCACTTATTCAAGAGGCTGAAGAGGTGAAACATCTTCAACTTAAAAAACTGTCCAGATGACCTTTATTAAACCTTTTTCTGCTATGGTACAATCCAGGATGAATGAGTCTTCACAGATATATATTAACCTTCTCATCTGAGGAAACCACGCAACCCTTTGAGTCCCATCAGCTTGGATTACTACTGTCTAGAGGACTTATCATCTTTCATATTTACACAGCTTCGTCAACACTTTTCTTGGTGATGGAAAGGCGTGTGCTCCCAACCGCTGACAGACGAGGCAATTCTGGGGCACTTACACGTGTAACCCTTGTGCTATTCTAGGCACTCAAACATTTGGAGTTGGGTCATCTAGACCCAATAGACAGTGCTCTGAACCTTTTTTCTTCAATGATTTGTGATTTTCACTGGTGTCCATGGATTACATGAAATCTTTCCACCTTTATCCACCTTTGTCATGGTAGGGAGAACACGTCAATGTAAGGGTGGGGTCATCTAAGATAGCACAAGGGTTATCCATGTTTGGATCTTGCTTGTGATCAGGATATGTCAGAGAATCCAACACGTATGACACAATAATACTACACTACCATGCTTCTTGCAGCTGCACTGAATAAAGTCCTCAAAGTCTTGATGGAGCCACACTGATGGAGCCTCACCTGCAAATCAATCCTTTTTTGGCAAATTTTGTCTCAGCGAGGACATTCCTTAAGCTGATGATTCAATTACTTATACAGAGATTGACTAGAGCTAAGAAATGAAGGTAATAATTACTGTGGTTATAGCTTTTCTTCCATGGGCACAGAAAATCCCTGGGGGGAACAGTTTAATAGTTTAATTACAATGGTGTCTGCTAAAGAAGAGGACGTGCAGAGTATGACGGATATTTTGGAAATGATATGCTCTTTTTATCTTCACACCACGCACTGACGGGATTTGTAATTATAAATGACATGTGTGGGCAAACTTCAACTTTCTTGAATTTTTGAACACATGACATAATCAGCTATGGAAACTATTTTCACAAGGAATTTTGAAAATATAGACAGTGCTAGTACTACAATAGTTTTTAACACCAATTATTACCCAAGAATTCAAGCTTTTAGAATGAAATGTTTCAGTGTTGAGTTAAAACTGTGCATTTCTGTGTCAACTTATGAACAATTAAACATTATCACAGACTTTCCCAAGACATGCTAAAAGATTTTTGGTTCATTTAGTTGATTTTTTAATACAGTATATTTTCTTTTTGAGTGAATTTCACATGTAATGCTTTTGTTTGACTAATCTCAATTGCTACTGAGATTTTTGTGTTTTATTTAATTAAAAGTAGAATAGTCAGGTGTAAACTTTGTTCAAAATGTTTCTCTGAAAAACAACCCGATATCATGATTTAGGATGCAGCTTTGTGGCAAATGAAGTTTCATGCCAAGTTTGTTCATAAATCTGTTCTCTGCAAAGTAGACTAAGCAAACAAACTTTCACTACCCTGTTTGTAAAAAAAATAATGAACTGTATCCACTGTAAAAGGATTAATAGTATTAAGAAACAGCAAATAATTCTCAAAAACCATAGATAATATAATTCTATAATAAAACAGCTGTATCTGTTGGATGGGTTCTGTGGTTTTGTTTGGGTGTTACGTGGTTTTTGATCACGGTCCGAGTTGCCCTGTCGGTCACCAGTTTCAGGTTCATCATGATCCACAACTGTCGTCATTTCCGTTGATTGCCCTCAGCCTATTTAAGGGTCTGGTTTTTAGTTCATCTTTGTCAGGTCATCTGTCTGTTGTGTCACTTTTTTGCCTCTCCATGGTATTTGTCTTGTTAAAGTTTATACATCAAATATCTAAGGCTACATCACTACTCACTACATAGTGCACTATATAGTGCGTTCGCCATTTTGAAGTGCTGTCCAAATCTACAATTCCAAAATCGAGTGCCCAAGAAACTTCCCAGAAGTCTCTGCTAAAAACCAGTCTGCATAGATGCTCCCTAGATTGGTGAATATAGACCACAATGCATTGCGTCAGAACAATTTTTGCAAAGAAAATGTATTTTTTAAATAAAATATCAACGTTTTCATCTTCAGAGCAGTGGATTCATAAATGGTGATTGCAAAACGCTCATCAAGTAGATTTTAACTTTGTTAAATTGATGACGTCATATTCGACGATTAAAAAAAGTAGTGAGCATGGTGTCCGAATTGCTTTTAAAATCCAGGGCACTACACAGTCCCACACTTTATAGTTTTTTAGTAGTTAGGGAGTAGTGTGGGACTTTCGACTTGGTCTCCTGCATTTGGGTCCTACACCACCAGTTCCTGACAATAATTTAGCAAAAAATCTACTCATAAAATCGATGATTTCTTTTTTAATTTTTTTTATAAGTTTTAAATTTATGACCAAGCAAGTTAATTTGTTGCAGGTGTCTCAAACCTCATTTGGGTTAGTTCTTACACTTTAGCAAAACATCATAAAAGTAACATTTGAATTTTCGGAGAAAAAAATGTGAGATGTACATTTTCTGTGTTTTGTGATATAGGGAAGTTCAACTAATGCTTTTATAACAAGCCATTAAAAATGTCTCCTACCACACAGGTTTTTGTTTGAATTATCCTTTTGTTTTGCCACAGCAATCACCTACTATCCTTATTTCTGCAAATTAACACTTTTGTTTTTGCTAAACATAGTCTGGCAAATATTAGGAAACTTCATTTTGCTGAATAAATGTGCAGAAAATGTGCATATTTTGTTTTGTGTTTTACATTTTGTATTTTTTCCTAACTAGGAAGGGGTGAATTTTTTGAGTTTTCTCCAAATACATAGAAAAAAAAACAAAGAAAACAAAAACTAAATAATCCATAGTGTCTAGTTGTAAGTTAAAGCTTTCATGCTATCGATACCAATATTTGCAATGATTTGAAAAATGTAATACTGATAAAGGTGATCTCTGATAGATTTTGATATTGCAAAGCAACAAGCCTTTTTTTTTCTTTCTGAAAGTCAATCATTTTAATCAAAAAACAGGATGTGAACACTGTTTTTCCAGTTACCCTTCACTGAGGGTATTTTTTCAAAGATGGACAGTTCTATTCCAGACATTTAGAAAAATAAATAAAAAAAGGTAGATTGTTGAGGTGGAAAAAGAAAGAAGCAGAGCAGAATGAGGCATGTTGGTTCTGCAGATAAGTGATTCATGTCCCACTGCCAAACCTAAACAAATTCCATTTCAGACAGCTCACCTCCATGCTTCATCTTTTTTTTTTTTTTAAATCTCCTTCTCATATCTCCGCTGAAGTCATTTGGGAACAGTTAGATCCCAACTAGTTCATTTTAATTGGAATTCATTCCTGTTTTCCCAAAATGAAAACATATCAGTTGTAAAACTGCTCCAAAAGAGCCGCTTTCAGACTCCTTCCAGCTCCCTTATCTCCCAAACAGATCTCGGCCTTCACTGCAGACATTTATTATAAACAAGACAAATCAGGGAATTAGAAATTAAGATCTGGCTGGTGTATGTTTTCTTTTCCATCTTTTTTGGTCTCAACCGAGTCGTGTTGCAAAAACGAGCTCATAAGTCTGTCCCTGGACGACGGTGAGAGTGTTTGTCGTGTTGTTTGAGACGGCAGTAATTAGGGCCTGCGGTCCGCACAGACTGACAGACTCATTTTTCACCGCGGCGCTTATGGAAATGTTCATGTGCTGAAAAGAAAAATTCACTTGACAGGGTTTGTTAACATTTGTCCAAGCTCTTTTGGGCAAAAAAATAAAGCAGTGTGGCATCTGAGTGACTCTACGGGGTGAAAAAATAACCGCTAGAGTGACTGCAAACTCAAGAGCCTGAGAGACATCAAGGTTTTCCTGTTGGGCCTGTCCTGGGGATTTTTCCCAAAAGTAAGACGTTGTCCTTTGCGTTGCAGGTTACGGACCCCCGCCGGGTGGACCCATTGATCACTTGGATTGATTTTGTCAAAAGGCCTGTGGGAAACTATCCAACAAAGTGTCGCAAACGCAAAAGACCCCTGGTAAACCAGTTTCCTTCCGCATGGAGATGTTACAGTCACTCTATAAAGGTCTGAATATGTCTTGGATGATTTCTATTTAGCCCGGCCCACCTGGTCCGCCTGGTCCTCCTGGCCCACAGGGACCCCCTGGATCTCCAGGCGCTGAGGTGACCCAGGAGATTCTTCTCCAGGAGTTCAAAGAGATGATCAAAGGTAAATGATCTATGAGAGGCTGTTAAGCATCTTTTATATTTTAATTTCTGGGAAGTCGGTTCATGTGGAAGGACGCTGGACTTTGTTTCTGTCAGAGGCCACCGAGAGACGAACTGCCATAGACAGAAAAACCAGCCCGAGCCAGCTTCCTGCAGCCGTGCTCACCCTGGAGAGGATGACCTCCCACCGCCGCATAGAAGAAGCCTTTCACTGCAAGCTGAAAGGGCCGGTGGTGGCGGACAAAAAGACTCTGGTGGAGCTCCAGAACTATCAGACGGTGAGTTTGTTTAAACACAAGTGTGTGTGTTTATGAATCTGTTCAGCTTCAATCCCTGCCGGAAAAAAAACGGGTTTGCTAATCGGTCTCAGCATGGTTGCACCCTCTGTTTCTTCGCCTTTACTGTGAAAGAGTGTGTGCTTAATGATTGTTGCTTACGCTGCATGTGAGAGAATTAGGAGAGGATCATCCCCACCCTGGTAACTGGCATTGGCAAAGCGTGCGGTGCCACTCTGAGGACTGACTGCCTCTTTGATTCAAAAATAGCTCCTTTTTCAATTCCACACACGACACTCTCTGGGCAGCGTACAAAAGGCGCTCTGTCTCTGACTTGGAATAAAATATAGAGAGGACAAAAATAGAGACTGTAGAGGAAGATCTATGCCCTGTTAGACAATTAAAGAAGGTCACACACCCCATCAGAGCAAATTAATCTGAATTCCTCTGGTCTTTTCCAGGTCCTGAAAGTAAAGAGCTGCACTTTATTTGACAAAAGCTGAGCATAGTCGCAGAAGAAGTGTTTTTAAACACAACTGTCTAGTATTACAGCTTTGTAGAATAGAAGGGGCTCAGTTTGACTTCCTGTTTGAAGCCAGTTTGAAATTGAAAGTGGAGCCAGGTCAGTTCATCAAATTAATTTTAAGTGGCTGGTACACAAGCACTACAAGGCCTTCAATGCAAGACAGTACATTTATAGCAGAAAATAACACAATTCGTACAAGCTGGTTCCAATTTTTAAACGGAAATCCTCTGATTGATGCATGGCACGCCAACAGGATGGGGACCCGTCCAGGGTGTACCCAGTCTTTGCCCAATAGTAGTCAGGTTAGGCTCTGGCAGCCCTGTGGCCCCGAAATGAGGGTCAAGAAAATGGATGGATGGAAATCCTCTGGATCTTTCCAGGTCTTGAAAAGTACAGAGCCACATTTTACACTTACTTAACAAAAGCTGAGCCAAACTGCAGAATATGGAACTTAAAGGGGCTCCATTTGACTTCCTGTTTGAAGCCTGTTTAAAAAGAAAGGGGGATCCAGGTCAGTTTAGGATATCACTGGGAAGAGGTTTATGTACAAGCATTTCAGTCCCCATTCTCTTCAATGCAAATTTTACAGAAGAAAATAATCAGACTTACGGGCTGGTTTCAGTTTTTCACCTGAAATCTCAGAAGATTTTAGTCTTTTTCCGGTTCTAAAAAGTACAAAACTCCACCTTACAGTTACTTGACTAAAGCTGAGCGCAAGTGCAAAAGCTATGTTTCTAAATGTAACCCTCTAACTTTAAAGCTTTTTGAACTCAAACAGCTCAGTTTGACTTCCAATTTGAAGCCTGTTTGAAATTGAGAGGGGAGCCAGGTCAGTTCATCAAATCCCTGTTAAGTAACTCTTATACAGGCATATCCGGCCCATCTATTTTAGTCCATTTTCCTGAGTCTACCTTTTGGTTCTTGCCTTTTAACAATTCCTCAGGGAGGTGTCTGGGTGATATTCTCGCCAGACGACCATCCAAAATATCCCCTCTTGATGTGGAGGGTTTGGACGGAGCCTTTCCCCCTTTATTGGGGGTGGGGTCCCAGTTAGCTTGCAAAGGAAGCTCACCAGTGCATCTCGGTTGTTTACAACTGTTGTCAGTAGCTGAGGCCAGGAGGTGGTTTTTCTTTGAAAACTACTCAGCCGGAGGAATTTTTATGATCTGTGTGGCTAGATGAGGGGTCGGTAACCGGCGGCTCCGGAGCCGCATGCGGCTCTTTCCTCCCTGTGCTGCGGCTCTCTGTGTTTTTGTAAAATAACAATCATGTTCTAATATTGTCATGGTGCCTTTAACACTGTCAAGTAGTGCGAACAGACAGGAGGAAGAGAGCAGCGTGAACGTGCGGAGGGGGCTGTGAACGCCGACCAGAGTCTTTTTTGGGATGGAAAGTTCTTCTAAAAAGACAGTCATTGGTAATCTCGTAGGGGCCACACGAGCGCCCCCCCAAAAAAAGCCTAATTTTCCCCTAGACTAAAACAACCCATTTCCGCGCAAAATTAATACGATTTGCGTTAGGATGCCCGTACTATCCTGTCTTCTGTCTGCAGGGGAAAACAACGAAGAGGCAGAGAGGCGAGAGCGGGGCTTAAACTCACTGCTTATGATTCCAGACCCGCAACAAACTAACAGCTGCTCAGTAATAAAAAACAATTGTCATCCATAAAATGTATATACTTTGTTGGGTTTACTGGATCTAAAGAAAATAAATAAATAGAAAGAAGTCTGCATTAAAGTGTATTTGTTTCCAATTCAATTCAATTTTATTTGTATAGCCCAAAATCCCAACAACAGTTGTCTCGATGGGCTTCGAAATAAAACATGAACTCAAAAGGATCACGAATACAAAGAGTTCAATAGGAAAATACTAAAATGAACTAACAAACTGACTAAGCTATACTGGCACCCCTGCCCTTAGACCCCCCTTCGCGGTAAAGAAAAACTCCCTAAAAAAACGGATTCCGGAAAAAACGAAGAAACCTCAGGGGTGCCCACATGAAGGAGGGATCCTCCCCCAGGACGGACAGGCGATTTACCAGAACTCTTAGAGAAGAATTAACTTATCTAAATCTATAACTACATATATAAAGTCCAGCAGACGAGCTTCATCCTGCTGTGGTTGGGGGGACAGTCAAAGGTGCGAGTCGAGCCGGAGACAGGAACCACAGCCAGGAGCAGGAGCAGAGACGAGGTACTTGGTCAGGTACAGAGCAGAGACGAGCCAGAGATGAGCCGGAGGCAGGATCCACAGCCAGGTGTAGGAGCGGGAGCAAAGGCGAGGTAGACGGTCAGGAACAGGAGCACGGATGAGCCAACTGGAGTCTGGAAGCACTCCCACTCCCCAGGAGGGGAGAGGAAAAGAGGGACAATACATGAATCGCACTGCACCAGACAGAGGCATGGAGAACTAAATGATAAATTATGATCAGGAATGGAGGAGAGGAAGGGTAGAAGTAGAAAAGAAAAGAAGACAGAACCCCAGTGCACCATAGTTACCCCAGCTTCAACTTCTAGCAGCCTTTTAAAATAAATAGTTATTATTAAGTTTAATTTAAACACATTAACATTAAGTTAAATAATCTCTGAATACTAACTAGTCTGATAATAAGCCTGTCCAAAGAGGAATGTTTTCAGTCTAATTTTGAATGTAGAAACTGAGTCGGCCTCTCTTACATGAGCTGGGAGTTTATTCCATAAGACAGGGGCTTGGTGGCTAAACGCTCTACCTCCAACCGTACTTTTACTAATTCTAGGAACCACAAGCAGTCCTGCATTTTGCGAGCGAAGTGTTCTCATTGGATGGTAAGGGACTATGAGGTCCTTAATATAGGACGGGGCCATTCCATGTAAGGCCTTATAGGTTAACAGGAGGATCTTGAACTTGATTCTGGAATCAACTGGGAGCCAATGGAGCGAAACTAACACAGGAGTGATGTGATCTCTTCTGCTAGTTCCTGCTAACAATCTAGCTGCTGCGTTCTGAACAAGCTGGAGACTTCTTAAGGAACTCTTAGGACACGCTGCTCACACGGAGTTACAGTAATCCAGCCTCGACGTAACAAATGCATGGATGAGTTTTTCAGCATCATCTCATTCATCTTAACTCTGGGTGTTTGATAGACAGAAAAGTCTATTCAAGGTTGTAGAAAATGGACAAAAGATCAAAGGAAACATAACGCTCATAAATAATTAAAATAAATAATTAAATAATTATCCTGACAACATTTAGAATCTATACAAGTTTTGCCAAATGAACTATGGCGATATATCAGCAAAATGATTTTTTTCTAACACCCCTAGTGTTGCGGCTCCCTGTGCTTTCATTTCTGTGGGAAACTGATCCAAATGGTTCTTTGAGAGGTTCAGGTTGCCGACCCCTGGGCTAAATCTTAAGTCTGATGACACTGATCAGAAACAATGTTATCAACATCTTGCGTCAGTGCGCTGAAGTTCAGTGAGGAGTGTCCTTTAAAATTAAAAATAAAACAATTCTGTCACAAACTGCAACCAGTTATGCATCTGAGGTTGTCTATTTCTGGATCAAAGGAAACATAGCAGCTGTAACTTCACCATTTATAGCTATAAGGATGAGCAGTAATAATTTTCAATAGAACTTGGCAGCCAACACGTTCCATGCTTTATGAGGAGAGAGTTTTCCATAGTGTAAAGTCGCAAACAGAATCCCTTTTTTTTGTGTCTGACAGACTCTGTCTGCCTGCAGACTTTTAATAAATCCAAACGGGAGGCTTACAGATTTAACGTGAGAAGTATGCAAGCTGAACCAGCGAAAACATTGAGTGTTTGTTGTAGTTCTGTGGAAATAACTGCCATGACATTCATGTTCATGCTGCCTTCAGATGGCTCTAATCAGGCTCAGAGATAGAACATCCTTTCATCCTTGCTGCATCCTTCAACTTATTGCAAAATCAAGGTAGGTTCAAATAAAGCCTTAAACAAAGCCTCTGCGGGTGAAAAAAGGGCAAACCTGTATGTAGGTGGCCCACACGAAACATTGAGGTCATAGACCGCTTGGTGAGCCCATATGAAACATGTTGGGAGGGAGACAGTTGTAGAGGACACTTGTAGGAGTGAAGTAGGTGACATGCAGGTGTGTTGTTCATTTTGTCCCACTCCCAAATACTGGGGACCTTGCAATGAGCCTGTAAGGGGCCACACCCTTCTAATAAGTCTGGCACAAGGGCACCGCACAACATCATCATCAAGTATGGGCGTGTCACTAACTTTAGCCTTACTAATACTTCACATTTACCACATGCACAACAATTTTATATTCCCTTTTAAACTAGCTTTAAGTCCTGCCTCCAATACTAAGTCACCATTTTTATCTTTAATTTAATTTTCACCACTTTTTTTCACTTTTAACCTCTTTGAAGTGAGTCTATATAAGAAAAAAAGGCTGTTGCATGATAAAAAATAGAAGATTAATAAAAGAAAACTGATTAAAAACCTTGTTTTAATAAAACATAACAAAAAAACTGAGCATCAAACCAAAGATGACTTTAGAAATAAATATTAAATAGCTGTAACAACACTGAATACATTTGATGTAAACTTAGTGGTTTGGTGATATTTATATGGTATTTATATGTCAAATTAAAATATTTTTTTTGTCACTGTGCTGTATTTCTACTACATATTTTGCAAGTTCAGCAGTTTTATGAACATTGGAAGTTCTTTTAAGGTTCTTTACAAAGAAGGAAAAAAAACGACACAAATGTTTTATTCCTTTTGATGAATTCCAAGTTTTTATTTTTCGTGCACTGATTGTTTTCACGCTAAAGTGTAATCAGATGTTCTGTTTTTGCAGCCGCCCGCTAAAGGAGCCTTCCTCAGAGGCTCGGGGATGGACCAGTCCACCGGGAGGTTCACAGCTCCCGTCACAGGCATCTACCAGTTCTCTGCTAACATGCACATTGGTAGGTCACAGTAACTTTCCTTTATTTGACACGCCAAAGCCTTAAAGTTCGCTCGCACCAACGGTCCACCCCCACAAATGTTCAGACTCCCGCTGGCTTATTCGAAGGAGACAGTGGGTGATCGCGCTAACCTCAGCCTCTTACGTGGGTTTTGCTGAAACCATTAAGCATAATCATCATCCTTATCAACACAAAAGGCTTTGGTAACAAACATCACCTAAAGGAGAGAAGGCAGCTATTCTGTTGATTTCGTTTGTCTCAGTTCAAACCCACAATCCTCCAGGTTTAACTCTGAGATGCTTGTACTTTTCATGGAACTGTAAGAGAAAAATACCATGTAGTCAAACTGTGCTGAATTACTGTCAGTTTAGCCATCGGCTTCTGCAGTGTTTAATAACCACTGGACCACTAGAACCAAAAGCAGAAGGGAAAATAGAGAAGGAAAGGTTTTTTTTTTAAATAAAACATCAGAACATAGAAATACCAGTGATGCCTGACAGTCCTACAGTCCTTTTCGTCCACCCACCTACCTACCTACCCACCTACCTACCTACCCACCTACCTACCTACCCACCTACCTACCTACCCACCTACCTACCTACCCACCCATCCATCCATCCATCCATCCATCCATCCATCCATTCATCCATCGATTCATCCATCCATCCATCCATCCATCCATCCATCCATCCATCCATCCATCCATCCATCCATCCATCCATCCATCCATCCATCCATCCATCCATCCATCCATCCATCATCATCCATCCATCCATCTATCACTATCTATCTATCTATCTATCTATCTATCTATCTATCTATCTATCTATCTATCTATCTATCTATCTATCTATATCTATCTATCTATCTATCTATCTATCTATCTATCTATCTATCTATCTATCTATCTATCTATCTATCCATCATCAGAACCAACTGAATCCTTTTGGGGGTCAGGAGGCTCCCACACCTGGCTACTGTTAGGCGATGGCGAGGTACACCCTAAAAGATTTAATTTAAAGACAGAAAACAAGCTCAAAAACAAAACAGCCCATCAATTGATCTGTTTGATCAGGAAATAACCTCTGTTCCATTTTTCCACCTGTGGGTGGCAGTGGTGTGACAAATCTGCTAAAAGTTCAGAAGCGAGAATAGAAGAAGAAACTTCCCTAAACTTTAACATTATTTTAAAACAATCAACTGTGAGAAAGTGTTCAGATATTGAGATATTTCTCCCATTCCAACATCTATACACATTTTAATTTATGAATTGAATCTCAAGGTCTTCCTCTAAAAAAAGTCTTGAATTCCTAATCATTTTTGGGTGAGTTTTTAAAATTAAAATACTCATATTCCAGGGCACCATTGAGCTTTAAATTAAATGCACAGCCGTGAACTGAGGGACAACAAAGGGGACTGAACCATGGTCATTCACATGTACATTCAGTGGAGGCAAACACATCATTACACATCACATTTCATTTCATTTTCATTTTCATTTCATTACATTCATTACATTGGTTTGACTTTAGTGTGTTTTTCCCTGTGAGCTCATCTAAAACACGCACACTCATGGAATTAAAACAACGTTTTTTTCATTGACTGCATCACAAGGTAAAATGCAACCATTGCGAATCAGCTGAAGTGAGACATGTTTGAACTCAACCCTTTAAACTAGAGATTTACCTCCAGTGTTGACGTTCTTTAAACTACCAATCACAACTGTTTACACAATTTAAGTGACTCCATCAGATTCTGAAGTGGACAAAAGCAGCTTTGTGCTGCAATGCAACATTTTACTAACTTGAAAGTACTTTTGTTCCTTGGCATTAAGTTTTAATTGCACAAACGGTTGAAGAGAGACAGTAGTTCAAAAAGGGTGTGTTATTCCATGTTGCTCTTGTATTAAAAGGTTAATCAAAAGAGTTAAAAAAAGCTTGTGTGTGGATTATAGCTTGTCTGAAATCAGTTGTTTTTTTTTTGGCAAACAATTACTTTAACTATTAGTTAAACTACTTCATGGCCACAAGTTAGTATTTGGCTCCCACGGTGTGACTCTTTCGTGCCCTGAATAAGTATTTTATTCGTATAATTGAACTATTTTGTTGTCAAAAATGAGTAGTTCCTGTGATTTTACTATGTTGTGGCAACTAATTAGTAATATTTTCATATGATTTATCTGTTTTTAGACCACTGATTACGGTAGATTTTTTTGTTTGTAAAATTCGTTGCCACCAATTATTATTTTTGGTTCCTAAAATGTAACTGTTTTGCACCCACGAATTAGTATTTTAGTTGTACGATTTATCTATTTTGAGCCCATAATGTAGAACTTTATTTGTAAAATTTATCTATTGTACAAATAAGGCCACAAATTAGTATTTTGTTTATAAAGATTTAACTACATCATAGCCACACATTAGTATTTGGTTCCCACGAGTACAATTTTGTGGCCATGAATTAATATTTTTCTGTGTACTTGAGGGCACAAATTAGAATTTTGTTTGTATGATTCTATTATTTCCAGGCCAAGATTTTTTCATTTGTACAATTTAACTATTTTATGCCACAGTTAGAAACAGACGAAAATACTCAAACACATGGATGTAGATAATAAATCTTGAAACTCCAGCTTTATGCAGCTGTGGTGGTGATTTCCAGGTAGTTTGGGGAGATTTTGTTAACTGCAGTATTGAAGCTGACCAGACCAAACTTTCTAAATAAAGACTGCGCCTGCTTTACATCTGTCCAACCACTCAATATTAAGTGCAACCAACGTCTTGCGTGTTTCTCTGAATCCACGTCACTGAAAACGTTTCGTCTCCTTCCAGATCATAACGAGGTGAAGAGGAGCAAAAGTCAACTGAAGGCTCGAGACAATATCCGGGTGTTGATCTGCATTGAGTCACTCTGCCACAGATACACGTAAGAGATTTTCTTTTTTTTTTACTTAATGCACTAGTAACCAGTACCTCCATTTGGCGTTTGGTTTATATCCTCTTAGTGAGGCAAAAGGGAAACTTCCGTGGTAACGATTGTTTTTTTTCTTTTCTGTTGCATTTTCAAATTTTAGCCTTCAGATTTTTTGCCTTTTCTGTGAGACTGTGCCTTTTTAATTGGTGTTTAATTCTGCCTCAACTTTCCAGAAGATTTACGAGCCGTTAAAGGCCCGACTGTAACACTTTGTGCAGAAGCTGTTTGGCATTTCCTGTGTGGAGGCATTGCAGGCCTTTAAAAACAGCGCCCTCATCCCTGTCGCCTCAGTAATCTTTACAGACTCACCTTTGACCTTCGGGGGAGCTCGTTACGTCCAGCGGCACAGCAGTGAAATCTCCTTGTTTTGGAACATGGGAGACGGACAGTAAAGTACATTATAATGGCGTACACATAAAAATACAGGCAGAACTAATCTTCCCGTCAGGGTTTCATCTGCTTACCAGTTACAGAAAAACGCTCAAATGAATTGCTCCCTGTAGCCTCCCCTGGACTGTGCATAAACACACTCCTTCAGGCTGTTATAAAATAGGGAGTGTGTAAATGATACTATTATGACGGTTTACTCAACCCAAGCCGGCCTCACTGTCCTACACAAGAATGCAAAATGAGGTTCAGTTTGATTGGAGTTGGAAAGTCAATGTGATGTGATGCATCTACAAGGGACATGTGATAATTTACACCTTGCACAAGCCATTTCTGTCACGGTTCTTGTAGTGTGGCCATTGGTTTTGTGTATACAGAATCATAAAATACAAAAGTAAGAAAAAAAAACTTTAAGCTTGGAGAAATGGGACTATTTTGTTACTCAGAGGTGAATGAGTGGCTCCAAACCTATTTCAGACGAGTGAAAATGAAGTTTCTGCCAAACACTGGACTGAAACATTAACAAATCGGCCTTCCTTTGCCAAGTGCTTTAAAACATTTTGGGTTTTTTTCATGAAAGCTTTCAAGCAAATAATATGCCTCTTTATAAAGATTGTAAGATAATTTTTCACAGAGTAGGAGTTTTAGTCTAGTGAAGTTTGAGTTCAAGTAAATTAGAACCTAGTTTATGGGAACAGACTTGAAAAAACGTACTAGATGGGAAAATTACAGTATGTATATGTACATACAGTATGTACTGTACACTCAAATGTTATAAACATATCTGTTGGCTCCAAAAATGTTAACATGTCAACATGTACACAATACATTAAACCCTTGTTTTTCGCGGGGGTTACGTTCGAAAAAAGAACCCGTGATAAGCAAAATCCGTAAAGTAGAAACAATAATTTTGTTTTACAATTATTATACAGTTAAATCCTCTATTATACATTGAAAAGAAAGAACAAGCCATTTTACAGGCTCAAGCATTTGTTTCACAAATAAAAGTACTTTAGAAACATTTTTTTCAACAAATAACTTCTGTACTGTACTGTCAAATATAATTTTAATCATCAATGTGAACAGAAGGCTTCAAATTGCGGAGATCAGCCCCGCCCACCGTGACCCGAGTAATTGAATTAAACAGGAAAAAATTAAAAATGATTTTGAAAAAAATACAAAGTACAGTGGGACAAATAGTGACTCAGGTGTATTTCACTGCTCTACAGACTGAGCCGCTGCATCCTGACTCGGCTCTGCAGTGTTTTCTTCTTTTGAAGCCCGCGGTGCAGCTGTGTTTGTTCTGGAGAAGAACATAGTGATAGGCAGTTGTTGTCGCTCTATTTCTACGGGTTTTAGAGAAACTCCAAATTGCAAGAGAATTTGCACGCATATGTTGTAAATTTGGCGAGCTGTTTTACGTACGTGAACATATTAAACTGCAACGTTATTGACGCACAGGTAGAGAAGAAGCGGAGTGAATTTTTAGCCATCAGAATGCAGAACACAATGCACAATGCAAATCCGTGAAGTAACGAAACCGTGAAAAGTAAACCGCGTTATAGCGAGGAATCACTGTAAAACTAATATTCACACACGCATACTTATGCATTCACTGTGCGACATTTCATTCAGTCACGCAAACTATTTGTGCAAAGGTGAGCTAACACCTGTGCTCGAGTGAGAGTTTCTGTTCTTCTAAGGTGGATGATGGAATGTAGAAAGAAGGAGGGAGAGTTCCCAGTCATCCCTACACCAAGACCCCTGCCGCAGTGGCAGCCAACACCTGCACAGTAGCAGATAGAGAACAGGGGCCCCCAAAGCCAGAGAGCAGGGAGGCATGGGGGGACGGAGAGTGCAAGCTCCAGCCAAACCAGAAGAACAGCCCCCTGCCGCGCCGGGAGGGCCCAACGCAGGACCTCACCCCAGGAGCACCCCCAGCCCCAGACAAGCAACCCACCACCACTCAGGAGTTCTGAGCATCCCCCCACCCCAACCCCAGGCATGAGCCAGGGTCCCCCAATGGAGACCCACCCCATGCTCCAGGCAGCCACCCACCCAGCCCATGGTTGTTCCAGGAGAGAGCAAGGCAGGGGCCGGCCACTCCTACCCAGGAGGAGGACGCCCAAGAGTGGTGGGGGTCCACAAGGAGTGTTGTAAACATGGCCAGACCAGGCTCACCCAGGAAGCCAGCACACAAGGGACACGGTTGCCACTGCCGAGGGCCTGGTACCCCCTACCAGGGATGGGGTGGTGGACAGATGGTCAGAGGTCTCACCTTCCCTGTGAAATGTACGTGTGTCAATCAATTGATTAATCAAATGATTGACTGGGTAGTTGATTGATTTATTGACCTGTTGATTGATTGATTGGTTAATAGATTGATTGATTGGTTGGTTAATAGATTGATTGATTGGTTGGTTAGTAGATTGATTGGTTGATTGGTTAATAAACTGGTTAGTTTGTTAAATGGGTAATTTATTGGGCAAATGGTTGATTAATTGATTTGTTGGTTGATTATTCGATTGGTGAATTGAGTGATTGATTGACAGTTTGGACATGATGTCTTCAGTTCCTGGCCTTTTCCTCAAATGGGCAAAAAGGTGCGAAACAAAAGTTCCTGATAGTTGTTGGAACCAAATCCAGAAAGGATGTTATAGTTTTTCTGTCAGTCAAATAGTGATACTCATGTTACAAGCAAAAAGAAAAAAAGAAAAGTCAGGCTTATTAAAACTTAAAAATTTAATTGAATTGCAGACCTTATTAGTTATGTTTAAAGCCAGAAACAGAGATTTACCAGAAGACCTACAAAAGCTTTTTATTTTTACCACAGGAGATGAAAATCATAGGAGAAAATTTGATTTCAAACAACAGATTGCTCGAACAACATTAAAGCAAAAGTGTTTGTCTATAGCAGGGGTAAAAATGTGGAATTCCCAGGAGAATCAGTTAAAAAGTTGTCAAAATATTATTCAATTTAAACGGATGTATAAAGCTAAACAAATTAGTTTGTACAAACTTGACTGTTGAATGGAATTTTTGGAATGTATGTATTAAATGAATGGAATGTATTTACTGTGTAGTGGAACTGTACATTGTGAAATTTGAGCACAGGTGATAATGTGAGAAATGTAAATGTAATGTTTAAAAGGGAGCAGATAATTATAAGAATTGTGTTCTTCAATTCTGCTCCCTTCCAATCATGAAAATGTTTAATATGTAAGAGAAACATGTAAACATTTGAACATCAATTTTCATGAAAGGAACAAATAAATAAATGAATGAAAGAAAAGCGAGTTACAGGCTTTTGCAAGAAATTCATAGTGTTTTGCTGTTTGTACAAATTGTTTTGAGAAATGCACACACGTATTTGCAAACTTCAATTCTGATCTGAGAATTGTACTAAAGCGACTGAGAAAAACTGTAATTGCAAGTTTTATTCTCTCAGCAGGGTTGCACAGGTTGTTCTGTTTTGTTGTAAACCACAGTAGCAAAATAAAACTTTTCAGAAAGATTTAAATGATTTTAATAGAAAAACAAGGTTCCAAAATTGGATTTTCCAAACAAACATTTGGGTGTGTTGTTTTGATGTAGTTTTTATTCAGATCTTTAATCATCTGTTTGCAGAAACTTTTGCTCAAGAGTTAAGTCTTAGTCATAACTTCCCTTACGGGTGGATATGGGCTGTCTGTGGGCGAAAAATGGGCAAACCTGTAAGGGGCACGGGGGCCTTAACAAACTGTTACGATCATACCACTTGGTGAAATTTGTACTGCTAAAATGTTTTGCAATCTTTTTCTACGGGTAAGTATGGGTGAAGTAGGAGAGATCCAGCCATGTTTGGATTTTTCCTTTTTTCTAACTCCCCCAAATCCTGCGGGGTGTGCAAGGGACCCGTCAGTGCTGTTCAGGTCATACGTCCTGGTTCCTTGACAACCACTTTCTGTGGGGGTCCTAGAAACACATTACCTGTACATTCTGTGCGTGAAGCATTTATGCGCAGTCATAAGTTGAAGGCCAAATAAAAATCCACCTAATAATTAAAAGACAACATGTGCCCTTGCCATGCATTGACTCTCAAAGGAGAAAAGACATATAATGGTGTTTAATCCTTTGATGTCTTTCAAACTTTGGTTTAGTTTTTTGATGTGTTGAGTAATGCAACTGTAACATGTTACTGTTATTTCTGTTGATGCAGATCGCTGGAGATGATCGTCGGATTAGAGAGTAACAGCAGGATATTCACAGTCAGTGTGCAAGGGTTGCTGGAGCTGCAGGTACTTGAAGAGACAAACAATATGGGGGGAAGAAAGAAAACGTGGAATAATTAACTAAATGGTGCTCTTTCTTTTGCAGGCTGGCCAGTATACGTCTGTTTTTGTCGATAATGCAGCTGGAGCTTCGGTCACAATTCAGAACGGTTCCGATTTCATGGGCATGCTGCTGGGTGTATAGTTTCACACAAGTAAAATATTCACTAAAACTGCAGCATTTCTTTTATTTTTATTTTTTTGTATTTGTATACAATGAATTGATTCAGTACACAAACTGTTGAAGAGTTTCAAAGGAGGAAGAGAATGTTGACATGGACTTGGCCTGTCATACAGTCAAGGGCCAGTGTGAAGAACACGAAGGCTGCACTTGTTTTTCACAGAAGATTGCCACTTCCCCTTCTACCATGGACACAAGTGGTTGCACCACAGTTACAAACTGAAAGGGAGAAAAAAATGTGTTTACAGTAAATTTTATGACTGCAGAGGAACTAAACCATATGCAATCACCACAATTGTTAAAAGACAAACTAGAAAACAATAATAATACAGTTGTGTGTGTGTGTGTATATATATATATATATATATATATATATATATATATATATATATATCGACATGTTGTTTCTGTCAGTATCTATTGTGTACATACTTGTGGAAAATATCATTTATTTGATTTAAATGGTATTTGAATTTAGAAATACACCATGCTGCTCAAAAACCTACATGCTGCATGGCAATGTGGTGGTTAGCACTGTTGTGTGATACCTGGTTGAAATGTTGTTTTTACATTTATTTTATCACTCTATCTGGACTTTGTCCTTTCAGAGACTGTATGAAGTTCATCCACAGATATAGAATCATGTGCATTAGATTGATTGGTGATTCTCCGTTTCTTTTAAATAGTAAACAGACTCTATGAGTACACTGGACTAGCTGTAGAGGGTTTTGTAACCACAGGTAGGTAGTAATAAGATAAGTTTACTTAATATTAATTTCCTAAATAACTTTGTTTTTTTAATTTACTTTTAAGAATAGAACACAGTGATAAATAAAAAAGCCAATACTTTCACTTTATTTAATTGGTTTTAAATTTTCACATTACTTGTATTGTTTGTACATTCATTATATCTGTCAAAGCCTGTAAAAAAGGGATTCTTCTCTTTTCTTCAATTTAATTAATTGATGTTTGGAAATACCAGAATCAGCACACTCATTTTTAACTGCGGCTAGGTGGTAAGATTGTTTTTTTCACTGACTACTCAAGTAGCTTATTTTACCTTTAATTTTTTTGGCTTTGCACACAAATTGGTTATTGAAAAACAACATTTACCTTCTGTTTCAGTAATATTAATCCGTTCTTTGATACTCACCTCTGGTTTCACGGGACTACAACTATATTCCTCCATCAACCAAGAAAATATGCAAAACTAAGACACATTTTTCCACCAGAAACACAGTACTATTTTGACTAAGATCTCAACAACTTCAATTATACCATTAACAACTTCTCGATTTTTTTGTCAAAATTTAAAATAGTGTAGTTATTTTGGCTTATATACTGACACTTTAATGGGTTTTTCGTGCTAATTAGCAATGCTAACATATTTCACTGAAATCCTAGTAAATATGCTTAACATTAATATCATAGTCAGTACTTAAGTATAGACCGCTAACATTGGCAAGAACTACTATGCCTCCGACTTTTTTTTTTTTTTTAATATGCACCTTCCTTTAGTGGTTGATGTAATGGTATTTTTTGCATCAAATGTTGAAACTTCATAAAGTTGAGAGTAGTTTGCTGGCTCTATCAATAACTACTGTGTCTAAAACCTCTACCCACATAGTTCATTGTGTCTCCCTTGGTCAAATCTGGGCCGTTTAACTCTGTTAGCTCCAGCGCTGACGTTCTTGTATACCATTACTCTTCACTCATTCACGGAATTAACGGAATTTCAACAAATTCTGACTCTGAGAATAGCTCCTTTGCGTGAATATAAAACACTGTACTGCAGGAAAATAAAGTAAATAAGCAGAGTCTGTGTTCAGTGTTAGGTTAAACAAGAAAAGGAGATATACATTTATGTCAAGTCTAGCATACTAACATTAGCAGGAAGCACTGGGCCTTGAACTTCTTTATACATATTTATCTTCATATAATGGTAGATGATATTATAATGGATTTTACATAAAAAATAGCCTAAGCATACGAAAGTTAGCTAAGTTGCCTAAAACTGCAGTAGCCTTTATATTGACACAATGGCTGCTGTGCATTTTACATTTTACATAACATACATTACATACATTTCCTACATTTTAAATTTTACAAAACATATGTAAAATGTAAAAAAAAAAAAAACTTTTGGGATTACAGAAAAGAAAATAGGGAGAATGTAACTACTGATAATACAAAAAATAACTAACCTGTAACAGAAAACTAAGGAGCCTATGGCCTGACATGGGTAAAAAAATTAATTAAGTCGTTCCCGTGATTTATGATTTAATTCCTACAAAATAGTGATTTGTTTCCACAAAATAGTAATTCGTTCCCGCAGAATAATTAAATCGTGAATTGCCCAGATTTTGTGGAAAGTTGAGTGAATCTTCTCATCTTTTTTGTGAGATTTGCCAAGTTTCACTTTGCAAAATGCGTTAGACACATTCCTATTAAATCATTTATGGGAATACACATAAACCAACCAACGCGATAAGTCATTCATAAACACGGATGTGAACTTTGATTTACAGCAGATATACATTCAAATTTCTTTCTGCGTATATCTCATTACAAAACATGGAAGACATGGATGTTTAGAGATTGATTGATTTTGAAAAGTTCTACAAAAACATTGGTAATCACACCGCCATGTCTGGGCTCATGAGATCTTTCACGCTTCATTACCGATGCAAAAGCCAATTTCGGACTCTACTTCCATGTAACTGATAACAGATAACAAGATAACAGATGTTAAACCGGGGGATCTTTTTATTAATGTCTCGCTGATAAAAAAAAAAAAATTAATCAAAATTTAGGAGGCCCGAGCTAGCTGCTGGGTGCTGGCATAGCAAGCAAACGAGCTCCGCCACTGGAGCCCGCAATGCCGCTCCGGAGGCAGACAGCGGCTCTCTGTCGGCTGTCCAGCTAGCCACCCAGGGGTCACCCTGATTGCTCCAGCCTCATAGGCACTGCAACAGGCTGGCGAACTGTCCAGGGTGTATCTTTCCTTTGCCCAAACATAGCCGGGAGAGGCTCCCACAACCCTGCGGCCACGGCAGGTTAAGAAAATTAAACATCCAGCAAATTGCTTCATTGTTTTAACCCCCACCCCCCCAATCACCCTCCTATCTCCCCCCTCTCTAACATCCCTCTTTCTTCCTCCCTCCTTTCCTTTTCCGTCCGGTCCAACACTAAAGATTTTCAATTATGATTAAAATGAATAAAGTTTGGCCTTGATTACAAAAGGGGTTTATTCAGACATACCTCTGGTGTGTCAGAAGATTCATAACCACTGTTGTTAAAGTAAAATATGTCCAACACAAGAGGCCTTCAGCTCTCATCTGTCTGACAAGCTGTTGGACAGGACAAGTTAAAAAAATAAAAATAAAATTGATTCAAACTGTTGGTTATGTGACTCATTTAATCTGAAAAAAATGTTTCATTTGGAGTTTGCGCAATATGCCAATTTTAATACACTGCAAAACATGTTTTATTTATATTAAACCAGTTATGTTGTTTACAGTAAATATATAACTGAAAGCATTTAAGTTGTTTTCTGGTTGAAAATACGAGGTGTGTAAAAGTTCACAATTGTTTCAAGGGAATGAATTAGTAATGTTTTTTCTACCCATGTCAGGTCACTGGCTCCATAGAAAAACACATTTTGAGGAACCTTAACCAGTTTTTATGCAAAAGTTCATTTTACAAAAGTTTGTTTTGACTTTATTCCCCTAATGCAGCTTTTGTTGAAGCTTTCATTTCCATGTAATTACAGGCAAAGTTATTAATGGTACTGTCAGTGGTTGGTATTTATTACGTCTTGTGTTTTTATCTTACTTTATGTCATCTGTCTTTTAAAAACAAAATTCACATGGTCTATATTTTGTGTTTTTATACAATTACAATTAAAACTGCTCTGATTCACCTACTTTTAGCTTCATTTTTCAGATGTAGTAGTGGTGCTCAAGCGATCTATCTAGCAGCTTTTTATACCTATTATATTAGTATTGGGATTTAAACTAAACGGCTTAAAAATGATAATGATAATAAAGCGAACTCCTAAACAACTCAATGATACTCCAAGGCAATCACACTTCTGTTTAATTTAACTGTCCAAATAGGAAGGAACACTCACTGACAATTAATTTCACGTTTTTGTTCAAGTGGAATAGACAAAAAATGGAAATAATAGATAATTAACAAGACACATCCAATAAAGAAGTGGTTCTGCAAGTACTGACCACAGACAGCTTCTCCGTCCTTATGTTCGCTGGATGATGTTTTGGTGACTTTTGAATACCAACAGTGTTGTCACTTCAGCGATACCATGTCATGACGTCTATAATCCACACAAGGGGCTCAGCCAGTGCAACTCATCCAGCCTCATAAATTCCAATTCCATCAGAAATTGTATTGTTCTTAGTAAAAAAAAAAGGAAATAAATATAAACAAGCAGACAAAAAGTGTTCAAGGGACAGAGAAGCATAAATGCATTGGTTTCAAGAATAAATTTGATTGTTTGTTGGTATATAGGAGTTAACACTCTCCAAGTTCTTTTAAGAAGTCTTATTTATGGTTTTATACAATGACTAGACACTTTAAAGTATAAAATCATTCTAAACCTCACCAACATCAGAGGTATTGGTATGGATGCCTTCTTAAGCCCTTAAGTCTATAATTTGTGGTTTACTTGTGTTTTAGGACCTCAAATCATTAAAAACAGTCTATTGTATTCTTATCAACAAGATTTTAGAAGATGCGGCTTCCTTCCGATAAAATTTGTTTTTTCATAAATTTTGCCAAACGGGCTATGATTAGAGCTGCATTTTTATCATGTCTAATCATAACCTTTTTGCAAAATAATACATTTTATGGGAAGCTGCATTTTCTTCATGTCCAATATGATCTGCAATCAGAGAAAACCAAGTATGTTGAGGTCACCACTGCAGGTTTTACCAACTGTGCCTGAGCACAGAACCAAGAAATCATAAGATCAAACAATCCGGACTATGGGGGTCAACTATTCTTAGGTATTGCAGGATTGCCAAATGTGAGTATGCTCTTGAACATTGTTGTAAGTTTTATTGTTTTGTTTCTTTATGTTAATTATTTTTCAAATGACATAATGTAGCCACAAGGAGGCTGAAGCCAGGGTCTAATTTTGCTGGGCTTAAGCCTGGATGAATACAGAGGGTTGTGTCAAGGAGGGCATCCAATGTAAAATGTTTGCCAAACCAAAGATGCAAATCAGACACATGATAACCATACCATGTCGGTGCTGTTTACCGACAGTGTGCTGATAGAAATTGGACAAATGTTGGGCGAAGAAGAAGAGGGGTAAGGTGTGCTCGCAGGGAGACAGAAGAGGAAAGATGGAGGAAGCTGATTCATGTGGCAACCCCTGAAGAGAAAAGCCAAAAGGAAAAGAAAAAATAAACAAATAGATTTTTCAAAAGACATGACAAAACTATGCTTGATCAGTGGGTAAGTCATATTTAATCATCTCTTGAAAGTTTTGTTAACCATTATTCCTAAAGGTTTTGATGTGTCCAGGATGTTAAGGTTGTTTTGAACCGTCTCTTGTTGCTTTGTCTGCTCATTGTGCTCTAAGACTTTCTGAAAAAAGGCTACATCTTTTTTTTTCTTGCCCAAAAGGATGCAACTGATATTTGTTGCATGGAGTTTAATTCACTAAAACACCTCCACTACAGCATTGATGGAGTCTAAAGCATTCATTTGGCGAAATCCCAATGAAAAAGTTCTGTACTTTTTGGTCAGTGTTCAAAATATTTTTGCCAACTTTTTCTATATGACCAATGACCAATATTTTCACATTTTTAATTTAAACACATACAAAAAAATAAAACATGGTTGTTACTGTTGGCAAGCTTCTAGGTACATGTTGCTAACTTGTGGTCATTAATTAGAACCTTTGACATCAGCTAGACATTTTGGGGGTGGTCTAACAAAGCTCTAATGACACCTTGGATTTGGTGGCATGTACGTATGCGGATCCAGCCAGTAGAGTAGGCTCTTGGTGTCATTGCATGAATGCTTTACTTTGAATTCTCCAAAAGCCAAGATGCCAGGAGTTACATACTGTACCCAACAACCAACCACAAGAGAGTTATGCTGTTCTAACTCCACTAATGTGGCACATATTCCTGCCATGAAGGGGCTGTCTGGTGCAAACAAAGTATTTTTAGCACAAGAGTTGCTGCTTTTTCTTAAGGAAGCTCTGTTTGACTTGGTTAGTTTATGTGCTTACTTCTTAAATTTCGCTTTTTCTGCCAGTCCCCAAAAACATGCTGAGAAAACAAAGCTGTCAAAAACAGCGAGCTTGCATTATTTGAATAGGATTACAAAAGCCACTTTACATTTTTTCATGAGCTCCAGTCTTTCAACGGCTTTAATTGTACAGGGATGATGGACGATAAAAGTTCTCACTCCCGAAGACTCAGGAGAATGGCATACACTTGTGTGTTTAGATTGTTTTATGTTTCTTTTTTCTGAGTGTGTTTAATGACAGCTACAGTATTTGAGCATGCTGTAACGCATTTGCTGCCCTGCAGTAGAACACGGAGCCTGCCAAAGTGGTTGCGAAAGCGCCCTGCCCAACGACACTGACAGGAATTTCCCATTGCCCCATTATCAGCATCAGACAAACTGAGAGATTGCAATTACATCTGCACAAATGCTAAGACCAACCTTGTTTTTTTCCCCGTTCCCCTTCTGGAAATGAGGCACAGTGAAAGGGCCCCATTGTGAATTTCTGAGGTACCCTTCTGTCCTGTAAACCAACATAGTTGGACTGTTAGCTTTAATAAGGCTCTAATTATAAGATTCCTTCTCTCCGGTGACTGACTCAATGGATGATGGCTTTAAAGCAAATCCCTCTGTGTGCAATTACTTAAGGCAACAAGCGCAAGAGCCATATTTACCAAAGACAGACACAACTGAAAGAAACCAATTTAACAAGGAAAGTCCCTGGTTAGTGCAAGTAGTTAAAGACATTCATTAGTGAGTAGGAGTAGTAGGAGTACAAGTGGTCCTCTCTATACGTAATTTATATTTTGGACCACACTATCTTCACAATAGGCATGTGACATGCATCCAAGAACATGCAAAACATGTTAAAAGTGTTGAAACCACTACATTTATGAAAGTGCATTTAGCACAGGGGTGGCACAACTATTGATACATGGGATGTAGGTTGCCCACCCCCTGGTTTAGCCTATGGTGTTCACCCTAGATTTTTGTTACCAGATACTAGAGCAAATGTCAAAGTAGAGCAAATCTTGGAAATCCTACTGGTTGATCTCACTGGTAGAACAGCATTCCTGTTCTATAATAGTCTGCAAAAAGTGAGAGTATTGTTCTGTTTTTGAAGTGTTACAATGGAAAAACGTTTAGTTACTGTCAATGAAGTTTGACTGATCTGTCTTGAACTCTAGGTAAAGCCTGACAATTGCAAATAAGAAATAAACATGAAGGACAACATAGTTTGTTTGAAAAACATCCCATCGACAACTTTGACCAATCCCCAGTCCCTCAGCCCCTCTAGGTGTTCTGGGTAGTGTAGTCATACCACATTGTCTGACTGTTCTGTTTTTCTTAACACACCCAATTATTCAGTGTACCTTATGGTCTGAAAAATATGGTATATCCAATATCAAGTGAGAACACAAACCCCACATAAAGGATTCTAATGTCAAAGTAAGTGATATGCTAGAGAGTTTAAGCCTCTTTATTCTTCATGGATTTACATGTATGTTTGGTATTTGTCCCCACCTTTGCTGCTCGTCAGTAAAGTGGGACTATTTGAGGTAGATAAGCAATTCATCAGAAAGACCTCTACATATTTCTTTTGGGGGTTGTTTTGGAGACAACAGACCCAACGATACTATAGAAATATGAAAAGTAAGTTCAAACTAAGGATGTTGGTCCCAGTAAAAATAACAAATAATTTTTGGAGCATGAAATTATAATTAATGTCTGCAAGGTAATCACAAATTCAGACTATACACATACATTTTATTTTGAAAAGATGACAGAAGAAACACAATTACCCTTGTACTTGCTGTATTTTGTTTGAGAGCAGAGTCAGTACTTGAAACAGTCCAACCTCTTTTTATAATATAGGACA
Organism: Oryzias sinensis; assembly: GCA_037389245.1. Taxonomy (NCBI): domain Eukaryota; kingdom Metazoa; phylum Chordata; class Actinopteri; order Beloniformes; family Adrianichthyidae; genus Oryzias; species Oryzias sinensis. The sequence continues at coordinate 22,807,918 of CM074492.1, forward strand.
GTTACAATGAAGAATATTTAGATTAACACAATTCTGGCAACAACATATAGGAAAACAACAAAAGAAAAGGCCAATTTCTTGATTACAGTTTGCAAATGACTCTCAAACATTTAATATCTTGGACTAGCCAATAATAAGATTTGGCTTAGCATAATATAAATACAGGAAATTTTGGCCTGATACAATTTGTAATTAATTGTACTTTAGAATTTCTACCTCAGTTTTTTATCTTAGTTAAATTCCAAATTCACTATCTGAAAATTCTGCTTTGAACTAAAGAAATCAACACAATATTAAAAAAAAGAAAAAGGCAGCTCTAAATAATCAGATTTATGTTTGCATCAAAATTCTTTTTGTTTGGTATCCTGGGTTGTAGCTCTTATAGTGGAAATCCTTTCAGTATCTCCCATATCAATATGGAGGTGAGTTTTAGCTGTTTGCTCTGCCACTGAAGGTTTACAGTTTCTAGCAGGTTTGCAGAAACCTCATATGTCGTTTTCTTTTTAGTGTGTGAGAGGTTTTTATTGTTTGGTGATCTGGTCCATCAAACAGTAAAATCAATGTATGATGGTAGAAATGCACAGCCCACCAGGTTAAAGGCTGCTGTGAGGTCCAACTGCACCAAAAAAGCTCAACGGTGCATCTTTAACACGGCAAAATCTTTGTTGTACTAACTGATTTCCCAGTGATGAAACCTTTTTGAAATTAAAAATGTCCCCTCCCTTTTTCTTAATTAAATATTTGAAGCATGGAGCAGAGAAAAATCAGTTTTGGTACTAAGCCTCTTTAAATATTGAGCCTAGAAAATAATTTCACAGGCTTTCCCAAAGTAACAAGAATCACAACAATATTTTAAAGCTTTATATATTATTTCCATCCATCCATCCACCCATCCATTTTCTTTTCGGGTCACAGTTAGCAGTCTCAGCAAAGATGATCAGACTTTCCTCTCCTGGGCCACTTCTTCCAGCTCCTCTGGGCGTTCCCAGGTCATTCGAGAAGAGTACCGGTAGTCTCTCCAGGGTGTTCTGGAGTGGGATATGCCTGTAACACCTCCCCAGGGAGGCATCCAGAAGGAATCTGGACCAGATGCCACCGGATACACCTCAATTGGGTAGTGAAGTGGAAGTGGAGAGGGTGAGCAGCTTTAAATATTTGGGGGTCCACCCCAGCCAGGACCTCACCTGGACACAGTGGCTTTACTTCTTGTGGAGGCTGAGGAAGTTCGGCATGGCCCCAAAGATCCTCAGCCACTTCTCCAGCTGCGTTGTTAAGTGCATCATGACCAGCTGCATCAATGTGGTACGGCAGCTCTACCACCACGGACCGCAAACGCCTGCAGAGAGGGGTGAAGACTGCGTCAAAGATCACCAGGACTCCTCTACCCTCGCTGCAGAACATCTACAAACGCAGGGTCCACAGGAGAGCTGCCATCCATAATCAAGGATCCCCACCCACCCGCAATGAGGTCTGTTCACTCTCCTCTGCTTGGGATGAAGGAGCAGGAGGGTGAAGTTCAGGACCACCAGACTCAGGAACTCTTTCTCTCCCTCTGCCATCAGACTCCTTAACAGCTGACAAGAGTCTGTAACAACAAACAGCCCCTTTGCACATACATACTCATTGTTTATTATTACTGCTCTTACACCTCAATATTCAACAACATCCGAGTGTATCATACTGTTTAGCTCACAAAAGTCTCTTTTACACAGGTATTTTCAGCGGAATTTGCACGACAGCTGATTTGTGTACAGGTTTAGTCATTTACTGATGCACAGTCATATTTTATGTTTGGTGTGAATGTTTCAGATATCCTGTAAATATTCTGCCCTTTATTTAATTTATTTTATTTAACCTTTTGGCATTCAGAGTGAACAGCAATTAAGCATCTCATTGTACAGGGAAACCCATTTCCTTTTCTTTCATATGACAATAAAACCCTTTGAATCCTTGAATTGGGTATGTTGTTACATATGGCTACATATTTTTCCTAAAAAAATGAAAACAAAGCAAAAGATGTAGATATCTATAATAGGCAATAACAACTATGCAATTACTGTAGTTGGATTGAAAAATGACAATTTGGTGTGTATCCAGCAACTTAACCGCTGCCTTTTTTAATAATTTTTTTTTATTTTATTTGTTTATTTAACAGGGACAGTGCACATCAAAAGCATGGCTGCAATGCGCCAGAATTAGCCCAAAGGCTATTTTTCATCTGTCGTCCCCGGACAGGTGTTAAAATCGTCAACCTAAAAACTTCAAAGCATGAATTAAATACATTAATGGAAAATATACATGTACAATAAACAATCATTTAAAATACATAAAAGATGCACACAGTGAGAAACATAAATACACATATAAAAGACACAAAGGTGACAGATCAGACAAGGAGGGGCAGGCATTAAGATAGTTCAATGCAGACATGTTTGCTGTGATATGAACCCGTTTTTTAGGTGCTTCATTTCTCCAAACATGATCACCTGCAGAGAGCAACAAACAGCAGGAATGTCCCACAGGGATGCAGAGCTCTTGTGTATGATGTTTTTCACATACCTTGGATGTTTTCATGGTAGCCAAGGCTACACCAAAGACTGCAGAACACTTAAGGTCTGCTGACACAGAGGCTGATCCAAACAAAGCTGTTGCTGTGTTTACCATCCTCTGTGTGTTGAACAAAGAGAAAAAAATCAGGGCACACAAAGGCTAAACTTTTAAAGCAAGAAACAAAAAAAAAAAAAATGAATTGAATAAAGTGCCAGACTAAGAATACTTCTCAAGGAATTAAAGGGGAACGGTTTTCAGATTTTTGAACCGGGACATTGTAAACTCTAACAACCATAATCAACATTTGACATTATATTGTAAGTGAATATTTACTTTAAGACTGTGTCACACAGCTAATAAGTACATTTTATGCATTTTCCACGTATGAAAGTTTGGTATTTCGTGATACATGCGTGATATATGTAATTCATAAGTGTTTCTTTTCGTCATTCGTCAATTTGCTCAGATGTCCGTCAGGGGTTTTAGTCGACGGGTCTTTATGTGAATTTAGTTTTGAGCTGTCCAAAATTTTTGGCCGGTTGAGAATTATGCAGTTTACGGGTATTTTGCACAGTTTCTACGCAAATATTCCGTGAATCTTAGGCTATTGTACCGGATTTTTGCGAGATGCCTACGCAAATATATGGAACGACGGTTCCACACTGCATAAATAATCCAGTAACTGTCAAAAGTTCAATTCGTGGCACATTGTCACCAAGGTAATCAGAGTTGCTTGAATGGGCAGCTATTGGGACTCATCTGATTTCTGTTTAGCTGAAAAAGAGGTCATAAGCGAGTCTCTTTGGGGTTCATTACATTGTGAACATAGATGGACTGTTTAAAAAACCATGGAGAGGAAGCAGCGATGGAAAGTCTTGTGTTAACGAGAGCTAAACCTCTCTTTGATGCCAAGAGTCTTTAAACTGGCTCACTGTTTACAGAGTGACGGGAAAAGACTGAGGGTGGTTGATTCCTGTTACTTGTGTTCGTTTTTTTTTTTGTTTTTTTTTAAAGTAGTTTAGAAAAGCATAAAAATGAAGCAGACATATCCATGACACAGAATCAGAGTTTTTCAGCAGACTGGTGGACAGCTGCAGCAAGTCTACCTTCTACCTTTTAAGGTTTATTGATAACGTTTTCTTTTTATAAAGTGGCACAAAGAAGTCACACTTCTGATTATGAAAAAAAAACTGCATCCACTGCTTCCAGGTGTAAAAATGTCCTTTTAGAGAAGCAAGTTTTGTCAGGGTCGTGTGGTGGACACAAACGCAGGACGCCAGCGGATGAGTATAACTCGAATTTAATCTACTATTCTCATGAGAGTACAAACAAACGAAACGATCCTGTGACCATGACTGGGTTGACAAAGAATATATACAGTGACTAAAGTGGAAACAGGTGAAAACAATCAATGAGGTAAAGACAACGAGTGTAACTAGTGACCAGAACCGGAAGTGTCAAACTAAAACAGGAAGTGAATCAAAAAACCATATCGGCCGCCCTGGCCCCTCCTGGTACCTAACAGTACCTCCTCCTCAAGGGGCGCCCCTGGGCGCACCACCAGGTTTGTGAGGGTGCCGCCGGTGGAACTCCCGGAGCAAGTTCTTGTCCAGAATACGGGACGACGGTTCCCAGGATCGTTCTTCAGGCCCACACCCCTTCCAGTCCACCAAGTATTGGAAGCCCCGTCCTCTCCGTCTGACGTCCATTATGCGCCGGAAGGTCCATGCGGGCTGACCGTCGATGATGCGAGGCGCCGGTGGTGGTTTGGGGGACGGATGCAGGGGACTCGTGATGTGTGGCTTAAGCTGAGACACGTGAAAAACTGGATGGATCCGCATGGTTTGTGGTAGGCGTAACTGGACCGCCACGGGGTTAATCACCCTCACCACCTGGAAAGGTCCGATGTACCTGGGGGAGAGCTTCCTCGACTCTGTCCGTAACTTGATATTAGCAGTGGAGAGGAGGACTGACTGACCTGGCGCGTAGGCGGGGGCTGGGCGGCGGTGCCGGTCAGCCAGCCTCTTGTTGGTTGCGGAAGAGCGAAGCAGTGCGGCACGCGCCTCCCTCCAGACTCGTCTGCAGCGGCGGTAAAGGTGTTGGATGGACGGTACCGCCACCTCTGTCTCCTGCTCCGGGAACAAAGGAGGTTGATAACCCAGGGAGCACTCAAAAGGAGACATACCAGTAGCAGACGAGGTCATGGAGTTGTGGGCATACTCCACCCAGGGAAGCATGGAGCTCCAGGAGGTCTGGTGACGAGAGCAGATGCATCGGAGGGCCGCCTCGAGGTCCTGATTGGTCCTCTCAGCCTGCCCGTTAGACTGAGGATGGAACCCTGAGGAGAGACTGGCAGTGGCACCGAAAGCTGCACAGAAGGACCTCCACACCTGGGAAATGAACTGTGGACCCCGGTCCGAGACCAGGTCCACCGGAATACCATGCAGCCGGAAAACATGATCAGTGATGAGTTTGGCAGTCTCAGCGGCCGAAGGCAGCTTCTGCAAGGCCACAAAGTGGGCTGCCTTCGAAAACCGGTCCACCACTGTCATGATGACCGTCCTGCCAGCTGAGGACGGCAGACCGGTGACGAAGTCCAGGGCAATATGGGACCAAGGACGGCTCGGGACTGGTAAAGGGTGTAGGAGCCCAGCAGGAGGTTGGTTGGTGGTCTTATTCTGGGCACAGACTGTGCAGGCAGAAACAAACTCCCAGGTGTCCCTTGCTAGACTGGGCCACCAGAACCGTCGGCGTAGGAATGAGATGGTCCTGCGGATGCCGGGGTGGCAGGTCAGGCGCGTAGCATGAGCCCACTGGAGAACCTGGCTGCGACAGGTCCTGGGAACAAAAAGTCTATTAGGCGGTCCCCCACCTGGGTCTGGGTCTTGCGCCTGAGCAGCCTTGATGTCCCTCTCCAACCCCCAAGTGAGGGCACCTAGAACGCAGGATGCCGGTATGACTGTTCTTGGTTGTTGATCCTTCACTATAAGTTCCTGCTGCCGAGAGAGGGCGTCAGGTTTTACATTCTTGGAACCAGGACGGTAAGAAACAACAAAATCAAAACGGGTGAAAAATAACGACCACCTCGCCTGCCTGGGACTCAATCGTTTAGCGGTCCGGATGTACGAGAGGTTCTTATGGTCGGTCCAGACCACAAACGGCTGAGTCGCCCCCTCCAACCAGTGTCTCCACTCCTCAAGAGCCAACTTAATCGCTAGAAGCTCCTTGTCCCCCACATCATAGTTCACCTCGGCCGTGTTAAGCCGGCGGGAGAAAAAGGCGCACGGATGGAGCTTGTCATCCGTGCTCGACCGCTGTGATAACACAGCCCCTACCCCAATATCAGAAGCATCAACCTCCACGATGAACTGGTTGGAGGGATCTGGTTGGATCAGGACAGGCGCGGTGGTGAACAGATGCTTCAGCTTGACAAAAGCAGCCTCAGCGGCCTCCGTCCACTGAAAAGCAGAGGAGGTGGATGTCAGGCTCGTGAGGGGTGCTGCGACAGAGCTAAAATTACGGATAAAACGGCGTAAGAAGTTGGCAAACCCCAAAAACCGTTGTAGCTGTTTACGGTTAACAGGGGTGGGCCATTCCACAACCGCCCTAACCTTGGCAGGATCGGTTCGTAACTCCCCACCCGCGATGACAAACCCCAAAAACGAAACACAAGGGGAGTGAAACTCACACTTCTCAGCCTTTACATACAGTTTGTTCTCGAGAAGCCGCTGGAGAACCAGACGAACATGCCGCCTATGCTCGCTGGAATCCTTAGAAAATATCAGGATATCATCCAGGTAGACAAAAACAAAGTGATGAACAAAATCCCGAAGCACATCATTAATGAATCCCTGAAATACTGCAGGGGCGTTAGACAGACCGAAAGGCATCACCAGATATTCATAGTGTCCGAGTGGGGTGTTGAATGCAGTCTTCCACTCATCACCCTCCCTGATACGCACCAAATGGTAGGCGTTCCGCAGGTCCAACTTGGTGAACACCCTGGCCTCCTGCAGTGACTCAAAGGCGGAGTTCATCAGAGGAAGGGGATACCGGTTCTTCACAGTAATGGCGTTTAACCCCCGATAGTCGATGCAGGGTCGTAACGACCCATCCTTCTTTCCAACAAAAAAGAACCCGGCCCCTACAGGCGATGAGGACGGCCTGATGAGTCCAGACCTGAGGGAATCAGCCACGTACCGCTCCATGGCCTCCCTCTCCGGTTTCGACAGGTTGTAGAGGTGGTTCTTGGGCAGCGTTGCGTCTGGCTGCAGTGTGATGGCACAGTCATAAGGCCTGTGAGGTGGAAGCGATAGAGCCCGATCCTTAGAAAAAACCTCCCCCAAGTCATGGTATTCGGAAGGCACCCCGGATAGGTCAAGTGAGGGCGGCTGCCCCATCGGGACAGCGGGATCGGCCTCCGGATGTCGAGCTGAGCGCAAACAGGTCTCATGACAATAATCACTCCAGCGAGTGATGCGACCAGAGGGCCAGTCGATAACGGGGTTATGAGCCAAGAGCCAGGGAAACCCCAAAACTATAGGATTGAGCGATGACTTGAATACGTAAAACCGGGTGAACTCGTGATGATTACCTGAAATTATGAGATGGACTGGTTCAGTAATTTGGTTGACGGTGGAAACAATCTCACCATTAAGAGAGCTAACTAATAACGGACGGGGAAGCGACTCGGTGGTAAAACCCGCCTGTTTGGCCAGCTCGGCATCCATGAGGTTCTGCTCAGCCCCAGAGTCCAATAAGGCCCGAACGGGACCCCCCCAACCTTAAACATAATATGAGCCTCCAGTAAGCACGAGGCAGGACTAGAAGTGGTGGGCGCTGGACCTCCACTCGTCAGTGTGCCCACACTTAATGACGAGCGGTGACTTTTGGGCAGGCCCTGCAGAAATGACCCCGCTGACCACAGTAAAGGCACTCACCTGCCGTAATCCGTCGTTTACGTTCAGCGGAGGATAGGCGCCCATGTCCCAAAAGCATAGGTTCGTCCGTCAGGGGCTCCGAAAGATCTGTGGAAGCAGCAGACAAAGCATGATGAGAGGAGCGTGAAGAGTCCACGGAGCGTCCCTCGAAACGGGGAACCTCCGCCCGACGTCCTTTTCTGCGATCCTGCAGGCGATTGTCAATCCTGATAGCGAGGGCTATCAGGGGCTCCAAGGACGACGGGATCTCCAACGGCGCGAGCTGGTCCTTCATCTCCTCGGAAAGACCCTCCAGGAAAGCGTCCGTCAGCGCAGCGGGGTTCCAATCGCTCTCTGAACCGAGAGTCCGGAACTCTATGGCGTAATCAGCCACCCGCCGAGGCCCCTGTCGCAGCCGCATAAGCGCCCGGGCTGCCTCCCTCCCAGGCTTTGTGTGCTGGAAGACCTGGGTGAACGCCTCCAGGAAGGCAGGAAGAGATGCACAGGTCGTGGCTCCACGTTGCCACTCTGCTGTGGCCCATGCTCCAGCTCTGTCCGTGAGGTGCGATATCATGAAGGCTACCTTGGACCGCTCCGTAGGGAACGCTGCGGTGTGTAGTTCGAAGTGCAGCTCACACTGCGTGATGAACGCCCTGCAGTCCCCAGAGTCACCGGAGAACCTCTCTGGCCGGGCCAGCTGCACAACAGGAGCCGGAGAAGTCTGAAAAGGAGCCACAGGAGCCGGCGAGGAGGAGGAGGAAGGATGAGGCGTCTGAGATGAAGAAGACGACTGAACCTGCGTAGCCAGGAGGTCCAGGCGTTTGTGGAGCGCGGTTAATTGTTGCTCCTGGCGACCGGCCATCTCCAGCATCCCTCGACGCAGGTAATCAAGCTGTTCTGCTTGAAGCTGGATGATCCGCTCCTGGTTACCGGCCTCAGCTCCAGAATGATCAGCGCCCGCTGTGTCCATTGTTGACAGGATCGTAATGTCAGGGTCATGTGGTGGACACAAACGCAGGACGCCAGCGGATGAGTATAACTCGAATTTAATCTACTATTCTCATGAGAGTACAAACAAACGAAACGATCCTGTGACCATGACTGGGTTGACAAAGAATATATACAGTGACTAAAGTGGAAACAGGTGAAAACAATCAATGAGGTAAAGACAACGAGTGTAACTAGTGACCAGAACCGGAAATGTCAAACTAAAACAGGAAGTGAATCAAAAAACCATATCGGCCGCCCTGGCCCCTCCTGGTACCTAACAAGTTTGCCCTTTTTCATAATCAAAAACATACTTTATGAGTATTTTGTTCAATTAGTCTAATCACAGTTACTTCTTATCAAACACACTTGTGAACGTCAGAAATGGTGGCTGCAGAAACAACCGCCCTTATGGTTATAATGATGACTTGTTTTTAAAAGAATGACATATTTGGTCTGCAAATAAAAACACTGGTTAAACAAAAACAAAAAAAGTGTTTGCAGCAATATTCTTTTAACAAGCCTGTAGGGTTTTAATCAAAGTTAAGGTGCTACAATGGAACATCGTTTTAGCTAACAGACATTTATGTTCAGCAAAAGGCTTAAGTCCTTATCCACAAAGCAGTTGTAAAGACACACATGAGAAAGTTCAACAATTGTGTAGTGTAGTCCTACCACATTATCTGACTGGAGTTCCCCAAGGCTCCATCCTGGGGCCACTTCTATATAATATCTGCATACTCCCATAGGTCCAGTTTTTAAGGACCACATTAACCCTTGTGCTATCTTAGATGACCCCACCCTTACATTGACATGTTCTCCCTACCATGACAAAGGGGGATGAAGTTGGAAAGATTTCATGTAATCCATGGATACCAGAGAAGATCACAAATCATTGAAGAAAAAAGGTTCAGAGCACTGTCTAGTGGGTCTAGATGACCCAACTCCCGATGTTAAAGTGCCTAGGATAGCACAAGGGTTACAAACTAGTAATATTTCTCCTTCAGGCTTTTCCCCCTGGTCATAAGATGTTTTTGACAATACTGCCCCCAAATGAGTATTTGCTGCTACTGTGTGATGTTTCCAGCTGGTTTGGTCCATTCTCAGGATTGCAGTGATAACGTAAACTGAACCAAATTCAGTTTACTACTTGTTTCATGTTTTGTTATTTCTATGACATTGCTCAGTGCAAATGTACCCCTGTTAACCTGAAAACATGACCAGAATAAATTAATTTTGTCTAAAAGAGGTTTGTGTGGTCAAAAGGACCAGTCACAGTCAGGCTCTTTTAATATTTTAAAAGCTTCACAGTAAAATACTGTAACTCTGAGATATACCAACAGCAGAAATGGAAACAGACAGACATTAATTTCCACGAAGTTGTTCTTGCATGTTATTTTGCCACCGTGTGATTTATCGCTTGTCTAAGCAACTTAATTATTGCCTAGAAGAAGTGAAGATTGCACAAACACTGCTTATGTTTTCATATATTGCCTGTAGGGCATTAACATAATATTCCTCTAACAAACGTGTGCCGCACCTGTTTTCCAGCAGACCAGTGCAAACGAAATATCACATCCTCCACTTGCATTAATTGCACTTTGACAAAAAAAAAAAAAAAAAGGTTTGTAACCCTGACAGCAGCTACGCACATCTTTTCTGCAATTTAGATATCAGATTGCAGCTTTCGAGAGCATTTGAAGGCTTTCTCCGGTTAGATTCAACCCCCGAAGCTGAAAGTCATGTCTCTGTTGTGTCTCATTCCATTATCTTTACGGTCTCATTCCGCAACCTGTGGTCCCATTATACGAAGCTATACCTGACATTTACATGCTGGCACACACAGAGACGCACCAAGACGCAGCAGGAAAAGAAGCAGTAGGAGAGGAGAGAGTGGGTTTTAATGACACACAATCTTCCAGAATGAGGTTCCCGTAATTATCCTCTGTCTGACATGGATCTGTCACTGCTATTGATTGTTTGTCCTGATGGCCACCTCCTTGAGGAGCAAAGAGCATGTTTGGGAGGGATTTTTGGATTCCCCTAAGCGGGACATGGTTGCACTCTGGAGCCCACGGGAGGCCCAAACTGGAGCCATTGGTGAGATTGGTATCGAATTAATGGGTCTGCAGGCTCCAAGATACATAGTAGCAAAACCATAAGAGGCACTGGAATGTGGAGTTCCCTTAAATCATTCTCATAATTAGGGAGAATTGCGCAGACAAAGTCAGGACCTATTGTGCTCATTGGAAACCTGTCTGCTCTGGGTTTTTATGCCTCAACACACTGTCTGTGTTTGTATTGGTAAAATAAATAAAGTTTTCTTTTTAAAGCATTAATAGGAGTCTATAGAAGGGGATTTCAAAGATGTAAGTCAGCCAACACCTTACAACGAGACAAAAAAAATGTATTGTACACTGCTCAAAAGAATAAAGGAGACACTACAGAAAAACATACTATAAATGAAACAACATTTTTAAACGCCTCATTCTCTACATAGTTGCATGTGCTGGCAACACAGCCACATAAAAATTCTTAATAATAATATTAGCCTATTTAACTTTCATTTAACTTGGTTGAAATGTCTTTGAAACGTGTCAAAATGAGGCTCAGTAGTGGGTGTGGCCCCCGTGTGCCCATATGACTTCCCTGCAGTGCCTGAGTATGCTTGTAGTGAAGTGGTCTCCTGGGGGATCCCCTCCCACAGCTGGACCAAAGCATCCACCAATTCCTGGACAGTGTGTGGTGCAACTTGGTATTCGTGGATGGACCAAGACATGATGTCCCAGATGTGATTGATTGGATTCAGGCTTGGGAAACTGGCGGGCTAGTCCATTACATCAACCCCTTCGTCTAGCAAAAACTGCTGACACACTCCAGTCACATGAGGTCTAGCATTCTCTTTAATTAAGAGGAACCCTGGGCAAATCGTGCCAGCATATGGTCCCACAAGGGGTCTGGGAATCTTCTCTTGGTACATAATGGCAGTGAGGCTACCTGGGTTGTAGATGCCTAGTGTGGGTTGTAGATGCCTTTACATGGTACCGTTGGAGTGACAGCACTGTCTGCATTCAAAAGTCACCAAAACATCAGCCAGAAAACATAAGGACAGAGAAGCTGTCTGTGGTTAGTACTTGCAGAACCACTTCTTTATTGGAGGTGTCTTGTTGAGCGTCTATTATTTCCACCTGTTGTCTAATCAACTTGAACAAAAATACGTGAGCTTAATTGTCTGTGAGTGTTCCTTCCTTATTGGAAAGTTAGATTAGACAGAAGTGTGATTGACTTGGAGTAACATTGAGTTGTTTTGGTGTTCGCTTTTTTTTTAAATTTTAGCAGTACATTTAATATTAATTGCAGAAACAATGAAAACTTTCACTTTAGTGACTAATATGTCATGGACCTTTGTGGTCTAGTTTTACTAAAGGTTGTCCCATATAGGAACTGTGAGTTTTTGAGTTGTCTGGGCCCGTGGAAGGTTGTAAAAAGGAGAGGCTGGTTCAAGGTGCTTCTTAAGAGGAGCAGAGGTGTATCTTGCACTTCACTTAAGGCCAATTAAAAATGGAAAGTGTCATTGTCTTATGGTAAGTGTTTGTAAGGCTAAAATAATTTGGCCACATTTATAACGTTCGGGTGATGCTGTCGTCTGGCGCCTTTATGCTGATACTTGTTGATAAAGCATTTGTCCCAACTGTCCTTACATCTAGATATGAGCTGTTTGCTGATGGAAAAAAACAAACCTGTACGAAGTATGCAAGGAGCACGCACTTATGACCGGAACAGGGTTAAAAAAAAGAAAAATCTGTTTGACTTGTCTGTGTCTCACCTAGTTCAACATTACCCTTGTGTGTTGTATGTGTTCGCTACCACCTGTCCTTCACATCATGTCCGTAGAAAAGATGTAAATGAGCATTTTCACTATATGGGCTCATCACGTGGTCTACAAGCTTGATTTCATGTGGGCCACCTGCCCATTTTTCAACCGCCTGTATCTGCCCATAGTGGCAGTTGTGACTGAGCCTGACTTTTGAAAACCTATCATTTCCCACTTTAAAAAGGTGATGAGAATATATATCCCTTTTAGCAGGCAATTTGTCACACATACTTGCATAAATGTATGTGTTTTCCTGTCAAATAGACACCCATCACAAGTATTTCTTCGAAATGACAAATTCCTGAACCTTCTGATGAGAAAATGACTCGCCTTTCCCTCTGTCATGTGAAGGGGTGGCTCGAGAGCCGGTTGGACCCAGATGCAGAGGCAGGAGGCAAGCGGGTTCAGGGTGTGGCGTGGCGAGAAACATGGACCATGGCAAAAACATGAACACCAGACAGGAATAACTAATGGACCAACAAAGGAGGAAGGCAGAGACAAGACTTAAATACAGACAGGGCAGACAAGACACAGGTGGACACGATCAGGGCTGATGGGGACCAAAGGAAGTAAAACTCAAGAAAACATACAAGACAGGAGACTTTCAAAATAAAACAGGAAACAGAACAAGACAGAAAGCAAAAACCAATACAAAAGAAACTCAAACCATGACACCCTCTTTGTACAATAAAACAGTGGACATTCTTATGTAACAGTAGGGCTAAGCTCAAATGTCATAAAAACCACAACAGATCTTCCCACATGACACATAATTAGACTCCAAATAGCACTATTGACTCTAATGAGGGCAAATATCCCCTTATTATCTTTATTTTTCCCTAGAGTGACAGCAGAGATGGATCCTAACAGCTAATGTCTCACAGAACGATGATGTTTTGATAAGGAGCAGCACTGCCATGATGAGAAAGAGACAGACAAGTACAGTGACGAGCGATGAGCCCACTGGATGAAGAATACATGTATGATGTTGTAAGCATGGGTTCTGTGCATCTTATCTGGTGCTGAGGCATTGTTGTTGAGAAATGTACATAAATGTGAACAGGAGTTCTTCTTTCCATTGGGCTTTAGTTGTTACTTCACGTGAGATACACACATTCTGTTTAGCTTCTGATGTTTAACTTCTAGAGGACGTTTGCTACTTTTGTACTTACTGAAGGGTTATAGTGAAACCAACAGATGGTAAGGGTTTAGAATTAGCAGGCTCTTTTTTGCAGACTTCTTGCCAGTCTTCAAACAATCTGAAGTTTGGTGATGTAGCAGCTTGCCAGGATGGGAAAAGACCTAAAATATGAAGTTCACATTATGACATGGCAACAAACCCCATCCCTCTTTTTAAAGTCATTTATTTTTTCTTCAGTTCTGTATAGACAGCCATTTCTTCCACAGGTTAAAAAGATCTCCCCCCTTGGTAATTTTGTAAATTCTGAACACATTAATAGCAAGGTTCATTCCCTCACACTTTGAAACACACTTTGCTGGATCATTGACCTTATATAATATGTATGGAATAGAGCTGTGATAGAAAAACACTGGAGCAAGATTTGTGAGATTTGCACTGCTTCAACATTTTCCACTAAGCCCCTTCCATTTATTCATGTACTAATAACAGTAGAAAAAGAAAAAAGTAGAAGAAATCCCTCCCTGCTTGTCCAGTGTGAACACTATGGGCCAAACCGGTGTTCAAGAATGTATGTCACGTGCCTAAACATAGTACAACACTCAAAACCTATGCAGGAAAAATGGGAGCAGAAGGAAGAAAAACATATTTTTCTGCCTCTGTTGCAGGCAGACATTCAACAAAAGAGCAAAAGGTACATTTACAGCTATGTACACATTTTTACCTAAAATAACTTCCAGCATAGTTGAGAATGACGTTAAAAAATTAGGTACATAGGTACAGTCATTAAATAACAAAGTCACATTTCCTTTACAACTAACGATGCCTTTTTTTCTCTGAACTTAACTTTTAAACCATTCCTGTCTTCCCCTCTATTACCAAGACATTTGACTATATATGAGATCTGGATTGAGTGATCCTTGCCATCTCATTCCAAACAGGAAGTACCTGCTGGTTCCTAGAAGCCAAAATCCCATAGACGTCTTTAGAGAAATAAACAGCTGTTACTCAGTCATTCTGTTTGTCAGAATACCCATTCTTATTCTGCTGCCTTTTTTAAACATCTTCTTGCTAAATCTAATTTTTTTTCCCCCCATACTTTTATATTCTAATCAAGTTACCTGACCCCACACGGACAGACTCTGACTACTAAGAAGCAAAGTGAGAAATAAATTACACAGGAATTAATAAATTCTGTTTAATCTTTGAACTTGGAGACAGTGCACCAAACCTGACCACATTATAGAAATGAAAACCATAATATTTCTTTTGAGGTGTTCAGTGTGTGAGAATATATAAAGAAAAACTTTTGCACAGATCCCAGTTGTAAAAACTTCATGACCCCGTTGACCCCCCCCCCCCCCCCCAAAAGATGTGTTGCACTTTAATTCCCCCAGAGCTGTGCGCTCGCTCCACCGAACTCACCTCCATGAAAAAGAAAGAACATCTCAAGTATTTTTGGCAGGCGGATAAAACTCCAACAGAAGTATTATTTGTGCACGTAATTCTTCTGCCGCAAGACAGGTTTACAGTTTCATCCCGGCAAGACAGATTCCCTGAAAATAAACTTTCCAGAAGCGGGGAGTGAAAACAACTCCTTCTCTTTTGTGAGGAAGATGAGGCTCTGCTCGATATTCATCAGTGAGGATAACCTCTGACCCTGAAAATCATATGACGCTGAGTGCTGAGATCTCGCTGCAGCCAGACAGTCTGTCTGAGATGCCATCGCTCTCTTTTTCTCCCTCTGGTCCCCCCCCCTTTCCTCACCTCTCCTGCTGTCATGGAGACTGTAGAAAATGTGTTAGTTAGAGGCTAGAGGGTGAATTTCATGTTATATTCACCAAAAAAGACCCCTCCCCAATATTACTAATATTATTCTTGGACCATAACCTTTAAAAACAACTGCATGTGGAAATAACACAACACTGTTGCTCACTACAAGAACCTGCACTGACTTTTTCTCTCCTTTCCAGTAATCCTTCAGGTATTTCGTCGGTGTGTTCTTGAGTAACGTCAAACATAATGTTTGCCGTTCTTTTAGCTGAAATAAATGCGGAGATAATTTGTGGGCCAATGCTTTATTTCCTGTTTAAAATGATAGCAGCTTGGGATACACATTGTTCTTTAGACTTTTATTTCTCAAAAACACTTGAAGTCGCTGAGCGCTGCAGGGGGAGTTTCAGCTTATTCCAGTTACCTTTGGACAAAAGATGCGGATCACCTGGAATCACATCTGTTGCTGCATAATTCTGTTTAAAAAGATTAGCAAAGAAGCCTTTATTCAAATAAATCAATCCATCCATCTTTCAACTTTCCCCTCCATCCATCCATCCATCCATCCATCCATCCATCCATCCATCCATCCATCCATCCATCCATCTTCTTCCTCTCTCCCCGGCTACTTCCTCCAGCTCCTCTGGAGGGACCCCCAAGACATTCCCAGGCCAGCCAAGAGATGTGGTCTCCTCAGTATGTCCTGGGTCTTCCCACCTATTCAGATAGATGGACGAGGTAAACATTGACCTCTGATTTTATTTTGATAACAAAATGTCTAATGTTAATGCGTCTATGGCAGGAGTGTCAGACTCCAGGCCTCAAGGGTCCACATCCTGCTGCTTTTTCAAAAAATCCTGTCTCATCTGCTGCTGATTACCTCGATCACCTGGTTAGCTATCGGTAGTTAGTTGGAAAACATGTAGGGTATGTATGGTGAAAAGGATTTCATTGGAAGCAGTTTTTTTTTTCTTCCGTCTTGAAGCCTGTTTGAAAACCAAAGAAGGTTGACATAGGAACCAATTGTTTCTTGTAACGCATGTCAGTTAACACTGACCTGAAAGATGTAGTAAATATTAACCTCTGCTAATATTTTAGTAATCACATAGTTATTTCAATGAGACTTTGGTAAAAACAATGTATTTGGAAGCAATTACTTTACTTCCGGATTGCAACCTGTTGAAAAAACAAAGAAGGCTGACAAATAGCAACAAGTATCTACTAGTTTCTCATCACATGAGTAAGTTGGTTCCCTTTCATTTTAAAAACACATCTACACCACAAGCAGATCTTATTTATAGCAGATCGTTTTCAAAAGTCTAAGAGCTAATGTATTGGTTTGAACCCAACTTAATTCAAATTTGGGCTACAGTAGACTTACGATCTTAACCACTATTATCAGGCAGGTCTGCTACCAGAAGAAACTTTGGTTCACACATACCTTCCAGTGTATAGTTTATACTATAAACTTTGTGTCAAATGTATCCAATTTGACACCAATTTTTAGCTCTTAAGAAGCCACCTTGTGGTTACTTGCTGAACTTACGGACATTCTTTTACTTTTCATAAGTTGCATCTGCAGCAGGAGGAGCTAAAGATAACAGACTGATTTTTTTCCCTCCATAATTGTGGTAAAATGTTTCTATTTAACACTTTAACACCGGAGAGCTTTAGCTCCAGTGATGACATTCTTTCGACTGCTTTGACTCTTCAATACTTTAAAAAATGAATGTAATTACAGTGGATTCGGAAACAGAGAAAAACAACCTTCAGTTAATCAGCAGCACTTTACGTCAGAATAAGCTGATTCCCATTGATCGGGTTAACGGTCAAAGAGTTAGGTTATGTCCAACGGGGGTGTCACAGGTGACATCTCTGGTTTGGATCGCTTTTTTCACAAAAAAAGAACTATTTGTTAGGTGGTGCGGCGCGTTGTCAGCCTAGCCAACCTATTGTTATGATAGCGTAAATAAAGCATCAGTTCAGAGAGAAAGTTGACCTCTTACCGCTTTTTTTTCAAGATGATGAAACAAAAGTTTGTTTCAAAGAAGCCAGCGCTGTGATATAGAACATTTAGGCTATGTGACCGGAACTTATTTTTTAGGTGTGCATTATCCCTGTGCGTTATCACTTTTTAATGCACACCCAGCAGCCAATCAGAATTGAGAATTCACCTGGACCATGGTACAATAAAGGCTTACAGACCAATTAAAAATAAATAAAGTAGTCACTGTGTTCTGAAGGAGAACTTCTTTTAAGGTGGAAATATTTGCACTGCGCTGCCCAAAGCAATACACTACACTTCAGTGCAAAGTATAAAACACACCCTCAATACCCTCAACTTGTTCTCAGCCCTAGAGTTTGCTAACCCCGCATAGAGACAGGACGGTGGGATTTCACCGCTCCAAACAATCACCATTAGGTAGGGCATGACAGAGTTTTTCCTCACCAGGTGACAGACTAAAACAGCTGCTGACAACCTCTCCCTGAGTTATCTTGCAGTCAGCTCCATGCAGAACGCTGATTGTGAAAGGCTCTTTGGAGCCTGAATAAGCGTGATGGCAATGTTCTTCATGGAGTTCTTTTTTTCAAAGAAATGATTTGGGTGTCTATAGAACCAGGGAAAAGGAAAGGACAAACATTCACTAAACCAAACATGACTTCACTAAACCATTATAACATTTTGAATATGTTATATTTAGATGTTTTTAATCTAATGTATGTGGTATTTTTCAGCATACTCAAAAATAAAGATGAATTAAATGAATCCTATGTGGTGAAGTAGTTTTAAGTTTATGTTGCTGTTATTTTACTGCAAACATGTTGGTATGCATAAAATAATCATAGGTTTACATCATATAGAAAAACATCTTTTTTTTTATTGCATAAAATGATAGCCTTAAAAAAGAGAAATGTGCCCCCTTCTGCATCTTTCCCTGCAGGAAAAAGAGGCCACACCCCCTGCATACATTTCTGTTCACTTCATTATCTGGCAGAGGGAATGCCTTTCAGCATTTCCCTCCAGTGAGTCATGGGTAGAGTGGATGCCTGTGCCAAAGAGGGGCTTGGTTGGAGTATCGTGCTGTTTGCAACGCAGCGTGAGGTGACATGTTTTGCTGCTACAGAAGATGCAAGAGATACTCTCATAATGATTGCTTTGTGAGATAATAGTATGCATGAGTCCACCTCTTGCAATGGTTCCAGAGGCAGAAGCAGAACAATGCCGGAACATGTCACGGGGAACCTAGGTTGGCAGGGCGTGTAGGCAATATATTTGCAGGATTGCGAGGGCCTGATTGCACAAAGTCAAACTCAGGATCGCTGCTGACAGCTTAGAGACTCTTTGTTCCTACTTGTCTCTGTCATCCAAGTTAAGGGGTAAAGTTAATGTTTTTTTAAGTCTTTGCTAACAAAGGCTTCTGTGCCATTATGGAAAATATAAAAGTTCTTGGAGCCTCTGACATCATACTGGCTTATGAGTGATCCTCATTTTTTTCCCTACTTCTTAAAACTACATTCCTTAGAATCCACAGCTCAAATGGAGATACAAAGAGAGCTTTTGTACAAAACCACTGGTAGAAACTACGTGAGACTTAACTGATTAATGATGATGAATTTTAGTCTTTGTAAAATAATTTTTACAGAGTTATAAATAACCCAATATACACCATAAAATGAATGATTCTTACGGATTGGTTGAGCAATTTTGATTAAAAAAATTGTTTTTTCATTTAATGGGTACATATTTAGTATTTAGTCAAAATAATTTAAGTACAAATTAAACAACATTTTTTTTTTTCACTTTTGGACCCAATTATTTGTGAATGTGATTCTTGGTGGATGTCTCTCCTGACTAAACCCTCTGCCTTTATCCAGACTTGGGACAGGCACATGAAAGCACTAAAGGGTGACCCCATTTAGTTGCAGTAACCTGCAGCACCTAGTTGTCCCAGAAAGTCGGCCATCCAAGGACTAACCAGACTTAGTTTGACATCTGAGATCAGGCTGAGACACTGAGAGATCCTGAAAGTTCCAGAAATTTGTAGAAGTGGGGCTATACACTAAAGTAAAACTTTACTTTTATTTGAACAATTAAGACGTTTTAACTGAATTGCAAAAGCATTGGAGGCTAGTCATATTCCCGAGCAGCAGAGGAACAGAGGCTTACCTATAATAGGAACGTTGCCGTTTGGTTCCTGCCTTGCTTGCTGGAAGTGTCCATCCATTCAACCCGTCTTTGCTCCTGGTGATCGGCAGCTCTTTGGCCATCAGTGTGTGTTTGAATGGGACTGTAAAGTGCTTTTGGACTTAAGTTAGGGCAGCGTTTCCACGACGTTTGCCATATTCTGATTATTAATCTGAAATGGGCCATATTTTGAAATGTTTGTCCATACACCACAAGGCAGCCTTTACTCCCCAGTCATGTAGAATGAACCTACTGACTGTCTGGCCTAAATGAGCATTGGTAGAGATAAAAAACAGAATTTTGAAAATTCATTCCTGGAAAACATAATCAGAGGCTGGGCCTTAGTTGACCTATTTGGGACCTGTGGGTCTTTGGGTTGTCCAGGCCTGTGGAGGGTTGTAGAGAGGAGCGGCAGCATCTTAAGGAGAACAGATGTGTCTTGCAGTTCGGTTGAGTCTCGTTTGGCCACCTCAAGGGACATATTGAAAAACAGAACTTAGCATTGTTGTGCATTTGGTAATTGTATTACGAAGTATTTGTACGGATTATGGAAGTTGCATGCACTTATGATGTATGCATGATGCTGACTTATGCCACTCGGTGCCTTTATTCTACTGTAGTCTTTAGTAATGTGCGCCCTGGTTCCTTACTGACACAAATGCATGTGATACGTAGATGCCTGCAGAACGCCGACGCAATCTACACTCTGATTATCCAATTTCCTCATTTCTGACAGTCAGACTACACGCCTACAAAATTTGAACCACACACCTGCGTGACCCTTACTTACCCCTACATGTTCACTACAAAATGTTCACTACGACCTGTCCCTCACACCATGCCAATAGGAAAAAAAATAAAGCTTTTACTCGACAACCTTGATATTTCGGCAGGCCACCTACCAGCCCCGAACAGGTTTGCTCATCTTTCACTCGGAGACAGCCTGAATCCACCCATAAAGACAGTTGTGACAAAGGTATCACAGCACAAAAGTAGATTTTGACTAGGAGTGTCACGATGATTTATTTTTCTACGATCCAACCAGATCCATTTTTTTGAGGAAAGTTGTTAATTGAATTGACCTACACGAAACGTAAAATTTCAAAATAAAACACATTTACTATGTCAATATTGGAAAATACCATTTGGCTTGAGGTTTATTACACTATGATGTAAAAATTACCACGTGCATCACAGCAGACAACACATGTGATGGTTACAAAAAATGATCAAGCCATCATTACACTCCAATGTTCTATGATGTTTACCTTTCACCTTGACATTGTAAAGCAATATTTTGGACTTTATGTCTAGTTGTCCCAAGGATTTTCAATTTCCCAAAGTACTACTGGGCTTGCTGGGATAGTCTTTCGTCCACGGCAGATCTGCCATCTGTGCGGCATCTGTCTGCTGGTGAAAGTGAGCATGTGCAGTTTGTGGATGTTCAGCAGACGAGATGCTGTAGCCCAGCAGACTGTCTAGACTGTGAAGCTGTATGTCTAACAGCTGCCAGTGCTTGAACGAGGACAACTGCTCGTGACGGCATTTCCCCGGACACCCTCTCACACACTGTTTCTTTTATGTCCACAGCTCGGGCTCTGCTGCAACTTCAGCTATGGATAAATGCAGCTTTGTCGAAAAGTTTTTCCCTCCTCAGAGCAGCCGTCCTCGGCCTGTCAATCACCCGAGTGCTCAGCAGCCCAAAGCAAGTGTGTCCTAGCAGCCAGGCTACGCTTTCCCAGCTTACCTTAGATGCCACCTCAAAGTCGTCATTTTTGAAAATGCGCTCCACGCAAAAGCAGACACGCCTTTGTGATGTGCGAAGGCTACTGTGCAAACAGTATTGAAAATTGAGTGAGATACACCTCATACCTTCAGCTATTTCACAACTCCTGGTGGTTACGTGACTCATTGATTGTCTGTGGATCTTTCCAGAGTGGGTTTGTAGTCGCACTGAGCTGCTAACTTTCCAGCCAACAACACAAACACAGACACTTGGCCCCAAACACTGACGGGACTTTTTATGGGAAGTGGAAACTTGCGGACAATAGAAGCAGACAAACACTGGCAAACATTTTCAAGCTGCATGGTTAAATAGCGCCGCACAGTTTATAATCAAGGTGAAGATTTGGCATTTTAGCCAATCAAAATTTATTTGACTGGGACAAACAAAAGGTAACTGCTTGAGGTCATAACAAAATAAAATTACCTAGTTGAATTTTTCTTAAATAATGCTAATTTTCTTTTAGTTCAAGTCAATCTCTATATACCGTATATCTGTTTCCAATTTCTGCCAGGTGTGACGAGTGTTTGTTACAATAAGACACCGGTGTACAAATGTGGCCAGGCTCCTTTAGGATCCATCCATCTCCCCCGGGCTGTGCAGACGCCGGTTGTCTATGGCATTTGTGTTGTAAGTCACTGTAGCGATAGAAACAGTCATTTGATTTAGTGCTTAGTGCAAGGAGATGCGTGATATTGGAAAGACGGCTGAAGAAAAAAGGAGCAACTAGCAAATGCTTGCCTGGTGGAGGTACAAAGAATGAGAGCGACCAATTAGAAGAACTGATCTGAACATGGATTATTGAGCAAAGACGGAGAGGTGCCAGTGTCTCCAGGAAAAAAGGGAAGAGGATTTTTGATACAGAGGTTAATGATGCTGTAACCCTTGTGCTATTCTAGGCACTTTAACATTGGGAGTCTAGATGACCCACTAGACAGAGCGCTGAACCTTTTTTCTTATCAATGCAATCCTGAGACTGGACCAAACCAGCTGGAAACAGTAGCAGCAAATACTCATTTGGGGGCAGTATTGTCTAAAACATCTTATGACAATAACATCCTATTCATGCCTGTTACACAAGAATAGGAATAAGTCAAAGGTAAGAAAACCAAATCTTACCTTCAACATGAAGCCTTCGAGCAAACTAGTAAAGTTACTAGAAAAAAGAACACAAAAACAACCAGTATTCCAGTGTAAAACAGCCATAGACAGACTATAAACACGAAAACATCTCTAGATTAAATACCCACTCCAATAAAAATTGCATTTAATAACATGTTATTGTGGCATTTTTCTCATGATGGAGGACATGTATAAAGAAAATTAAGAATATAACGGTTTCTGAGTATTTCTCTATCCAAAATGTTGAGAAATCCGATGCATCCACTTGCATACAAAAAGATGCATGTGCGACTTCGATTTCCTCACCTGAGCTGACATCTAGCTCAAAACTGTACAGCTTTGCACCAACAGTCCCACGCAATATTCTAGTGAACTCCTGCTACTCTGCAAAAACTGTCCTAGAAAACTACACGTTTTTTTCTTTTGGCAAAAAATAGCATATATATATGTATTTAAAAGACCACTGGGAACACTTTTACAAATAGATCAAAAGATAATCAAAGTGGGTTGTTAATGTATTCCATAACCCCATTTATTAAAATAAAAAAACAAAAATCAATTTTTGTTCTATACTGGAAAAAAATAAAAACAAGTTTTTTAAAAAGTGAAAAGTAATTTGGAATTATTATTATCATTTTTTAAGTTAAAAACATTTTACATCCAAAAGCTTCTTGGATCTAGGTGAAACATTTTTTGGTCAAAATTAACTTTTTGAAACCTTATTTAAACATATACCCTTTCTCTCTAATCTGGCCAAAAATAAACCCTTGCAAGAGATCAAAAAAAAGTTATAAAAGGCTATCTTGAGTGTTGCCACAGCAACTAAACTTCATCTTGCAGAAAGTTGAAGGCCAAAGCATGTTTGCATGTTCAGTCACTAATAAGTCCTTGACTGTTACCTGAGCTGACAGGCAGAGAATGGGAGAAGAAGGACCGACTCCACAATGATCAGTCATCTAGAAAGCCCCCAAACACCAGGGCTAACACAGGTCAAGTGATTTGGCGCCTTGAGTGTATTAAAGCCATTTACAAGCTTCTAAGGGATTTATGTTACCTCTCTCATTCATGGTGTGCTTTTATGCAATCTGGCACCAGCGTGCTACATGCTTCTGAGCCTCTCAATCAATGCAAAGGGGGCAATAAAGACTGCAACCTTTATATATGTTCAGCTTGTTGTTGAGCTGTAGAGGATGGAGGTTTTTATGGCTGGTTCCTGGTTCCTAGTGTGAAGTTGGAGACACAGGCGTGACACTACAGAGCACCCCCTGCTTATCAGACACACACATTCTGTTTTTTTGTACTTCATGGGGACACTTGTTACAGTTAAAGCTCACTAACCCAACTAACTCAAACCATCAACATTTAAACCATAGCTCAGTTTTTTTCTTGGTCACGACATATCAGAATCCCGTTGTAAACTTCATGTGTTGCTTTGTGTCTCATGTACTAGATGTCCCATCAGTTGATGTTTTTTTCACCAAATAATCCCACCTTATCATAAAAACAAGAACCACACACTTATATAAAGGCAACTATATGTAAATAAAATTTTTATAGGCTTAATGTTATTTATTGGCTTTTTTAAAAGGCACAGATGAGCCGTCCTGTTAAGGAAATACGTTTTTCTGTAGGAAAATCCTTTTAATTTTTTTCCTCATTATTTTACAAATAACATGCGTTTTTTATTTGTATAGTTTGTAACCCTTGTGCTATCCTAGGCACTTTACCATTGGGATTTGGGTCATCTAGACCCACTAGACAGTGCTCTGAACCTTTTTTCTTCAATGATTTGTGATCTTCCCTGGTGTCCATGGATTACATGAAATCTTTCCACCTTTATCCACCTTTGTCATGGTAGGGAGAACACGTCAAAGTAAGGGTGGGGTCATCTAAGATAGCACAAGGGTTGACTTGAAAAAAGTTACTCCCTCCAAAGATATGGAATATTTCATTAACAGTAAATTACTGCGCAAAAAGAGACTGACGAAATAAATAAAAAGGGAAATTAGATGAAGTGCAGCTATCCAAGCGGCGTTGAAAATGATCAAGAAAAGAAAGCCATCTCACACAAAACTCTAACAATGTAAGTTAGACAACAACACAACTATTGTGCAGGAGGAAAGACGGAACAGGAAAAGGAAGAACAGAGCATTTTTCAAAAATAATCAATACAACCACTGCAGAGGGCCCCATGTTACTGTTCACCAGGGGCACTTCGGTTGTCTTGCGATGTGTAACGTTGCAAAGGTATGCAAATTCCAAGTGTTCCAACAGCTGTTTTTATAAAAAAAAAATTTAAAGTTCTGCATCCAGGGCTTTGGGATGAAAGAAGGTTATTCACACAGCCATGTCTGTCTCCATGACTTAGTTATAAATACTTTCAAGAAATGAAGCAGAGGGGAATAATTTTTATATTAACGAAAACAATAAAATTTTAAAATACTAAAACTTCCATAAGGGTTTTGCTGACGTTCTTTGCTTCACATTTGTGATTTTTCCTTTATGAAAATATTTAGCAACAGGCATCATGTTAGCAGATATTTGTGTTTCACACGCTGCATGTGTAGAATCCCCACCTTGTAGTTCTTGGTAACCATCAGCAAACAAAGAAAAACGACCGAGATCTTGATTTTTCTCACAAGGGTAGATGCTGCCATCCTGTGGTCAAAATGCATATAATAAAATGAATAATAAATAGTAAAATGTTTCGGCCCTGACTATTCCAAAAAGAAAAGAAAAAAAAACGGAATAAATAAAAAAGAGGTACCAGTTTAATAATTTCTTTTCGAAGTGAATTAATTTCTCCTCACTTAAAAGCATGTATGTCTAGAAAACAATGATTTGGGCTTTGGTAACATCTTTTGCAGATCATCATATATTATACATCCCTAAATCTCTATTAACTAAATCTATTAACTAAAAGAAAATTTCAATGAACTGTATGGAAATAAAAAAAAAAAACAAAAAAAAAAAACGGTGAAGCTAAATTGCATGTTTGCAAAATAGCAACTTATCAAAAATAATAGAGTTGCAAATTTTGTTTTTTTTCTGATTATACCTTTATTCCGTCCACGCAATCTAGGTTTTGTATATAGCTGTGTGTCCCTGATTAAATCAAACTCCAGGTCTTTTCCAAATGCATCAGTTATGCACTTTGTTACCATGACAACGTTCGCAGTCTGGCGTGGTGTCTGGCGGCATAAAAATAGACAGGCGGTCGTAGTTCACTTCAGGACTTGCTGTGATAATAGTGGACAACGTGTAATCAGCGGAGAGACAGATATCAGGCTGAAGAGCTGCCTGCAAATCAAACTTCAGCGATGAAGCAACCAGTTGAAACAGCTCAGGGGTGGGGGGGGGCAGTAAGGGTGGTTCGGCGGAGTGTTTTCAGCCTTGATTGTTTCCCTGCTTGATGTGATGTGCTGTGGTAGAGGTAAAAACGGGCAGAGCCAGGAGGGTGACCGTGAAGACACAGGACGACCTTTGAAGTGGTCTTTAAAGAGGAGATGACCACGAATCGAGGAGTGGGATCGCGCAGATCAGATACCTGAATGGCATTCTCAAAACACTCCCCAAGAAGAACAAAGTTATTCTAATCACAACACACGTCTTTAAAAAAGAGGCATACTTTACATAATAACTTTACTAATTTCTATGGGGACAGTTTTACAAGTAGGAGTGCCTCAGAGTGCTACACAAAGAAAGAACACAAGAAACACATCCGGCAGGCTGGTTAGCGCTATTGCACAGTGAGAAGACCTTGGTTCAAACCTCGGCTGGTACCTTTCTGTCTTGAGTTTGCAAGTTCTCGTGCATGTGTGGTTTTCTGTCGGCACTTCGGCTTCCTCCCACAGTCCAAAACCATGCTTCATAGGTTCACTGATGGCTCTAATGGCCTCTAGGTGTACGTATGACTGATATGTACACCTAGAGGCATCCTGTCACATGGCTATGCGCTCATTTCATATGAGTGCATGGCCATGTGACGGACTGTTCCCCCTAACTTTCACCAACAGTAGCTGGGTTGGCTCCAGTGACCTCCAAAATGGATAGATGGATAGATGTAAAAACAGTTGCTTCTTGCTTGTTCTGCACAGGGATTACACCAAATACCCCTTGAGTGTAATCTGTTGATCATCCAGATAGCCATACATTTAACATAAATTGGTTTTAGTGGGGCAATCCGGACTAAATTGGATTCTGACAACAATAACCATTAAAGCTTTTAGTTTAGCACCTTAAGAGCACCACACCTTTGGATTTACTCTTTATAAATATATTGACTTCAAAAAAAGGTGCCAATCCAATACAAAATCCCTAAAACAACACATCAGAGATAAGAGGTGTAACAAAGACATGAACCCATGACAACAACAGACACAATTTTAGAGATCCAATGAACACTTACTGTACGTAAATAACAATGAACACAATGGAGACGCTAAACTTCTGCTCATATATATCTAAAAACATCAAATTTTATGCCACTGATAGATTTTTGGGGCACTAAAAGTTTCCCTCAGTGTATGTAAAAGTGAACACAACTGTATCGACAGCCAGTTTAATGAGGCGAAAACGTCAAAGTGTTTTTATGCTAATCTGCATCTCTGGAGTCACAAAAACTAACACAGAAAAAAATCCCACAACAGAGATAAATCAACTTCAAAGTGAAAGCCTTCAAACCAAAAACTGTTTTTGATTAAAAAATTTGTTGTATTTGTATGTTTGTATGTTATTTGTTGTAAATCTAGTTTTTAAGGTTTAGTTTTTCATGGATTGAGCTCCAAAGACCATTTCCGTACAGAAAGCATAGCTACAACCTCACAGACGCCGACAGTGTTCCACATTAACGATGCACTGATAAATCTTCCTTGAAAAAAGTCCCGTCCTGGCCCTGATCTAAAAGGTCACTTCCTGTCCGTCAGACTTCGTTGTAATCAAGTGCTCATGCGATGAAGCCGCACAAGCCATAATATACAATACACACTGCGCCGTCACGTCAGGGAATGCAATCTCTGTCCATGTAGCAGGATTGCACTATCGACTAATTCTGGCTGTCAGAGCCAGAGGACAGCAGACTAATCAGACCAGGAAGACAGATCTTCCATGGGGACCAGTTAGTCCAGTTTAATAAAGCAGAGCAAACAAAACAACAAGATGAAAAATATTACCATAACAGCATTTTTGTAGGTAAGACATGTTTTTGGCGCAGTTTCTGATTTTTAAACATAAATACTTAGATTTGCATGTTGGGTTTACCAGCCATTTTTCCTCATTAAAAAAATGCAGTACAAGCTTTTACCTTTGGGGGGAGTAATGAGCAAGAGTAGTGAGTTTGCTCAGAAAAAGGGAGAATTAGTGCAGTATAATTATTTAGGAAGTTTTAAGACTTTACTATTGACAAATTAAAAAGAAGCATAAATTGTAATGTTTGAATGAAACCTTTTAGAATACTTTTTTTTAAAACTATAATTCCGAGGGTACACATACTTCATTGTATCTTCTAATGTTGTATTAAACAAGTCTATTTTAGAGCATAAAGTGGAAGTTTGTGGTGTTACAGTGAATGAATTTAAAACAACTGTCCAACATTTAACTGTCTAGGGCAGCGTTTCCCAAGCCCCGGGCCGTGGACCGGTACCGGTACCGATCCGTGGGTCATTTGGTACCGGGCCACACAGAAAGGATGAATAATATAAATTACTTCCGTTTTATTTCTTTTGGAACCTGGAAGATGTTTTATTTTGAAAAATTGCCTGATTCTCTGTTACATCTGTCTATGTTACTCTTGACAACCAAGTCCCTCTTCTCGGTCACGTGATAGGTTACCGCTAAAACAAAAACCAAGGAGCTAGCAAAATGAGTAAAAAACAAATGTCCTTGGAAAGTTTCTTTGCCAAGGGGAAAACGCCCAGCCAGGAGACAGAAGATGAACCTTTGACTCCCAAAAAAAAGAAAGCTGCAGACAGTACTTCTTTTTTGCACCATGAGTGTGGGAAGGTGAGAGGATGATCACACCTGTGCGATGCACAATTACTTGCCTGTCAAAATAAAAGCTTGGGATTCATCTTGTCATGTCTCTGTTCTTCCTTTATTGTGGTATTGCTACAACAATCATCCACCTACATTTAAAAGACCAGCCCGTTAAATTTTTGTGTGACATCATACCGGTCCGGTTGGGGACCACTGGTCTAGGGTGTACCCTGCCTTGGCCCAACATTAGCTGGGTAAGGCTCAGGGTCACCCCCGTGACCCTAAATAGATGGATGTTCACCTCTCACTATCTCAACGTGACCTTTTGTCAAAAATCTCAAACCATTGTAAGAATTGCAGGTCACATGGTCTTTCTCTAGACCTCTTTCTTGGTAACTCCAGGTCACTTTTACTAACATAACCACTGTTCCTCTTTTTAATGTATCCAAACCATCTCAGTTTGCTTCCCTGCATTTACCTCCAAAGTATCAAACAGGAGCTGCTCCTCTCATGTACTTGGTCATTTGAATAATTCAAATTTCAATTTAACTGAAGAAGCCAATCTTATAATCAATTGACAATCAAATTAAGTACTATAAAACTCATGAAATAGTTGTATTCCAATATTAATAAGTTAATTTAAACAGCGTGAACAATTGAAACTTCTCCAAGGGTTTAAGAAAACCAAGCATCCCTGCATGGCTTTGTCAAATGTACACAGATCAGGCATTACACCAGGTTTACCGATTGGTCAGGTGGTGGACATCAATTGTCTCTTCATCATGGTAGCTATTGATTGGTTGGAATCAATAGTGACCATTTATGCCCATAACTGATTTGTTAGACACTGGGTAAGTGAACAGCATCAGAAATTGAGGGGAATCAGACAAATACCAAAACGTGGCTTGCCTACTCATATCCAAAACTTTGTAGGGTGTTTCTGGTCTGCAGTGGTAAGTATTGAACAGCAGTGAAACAGTGATTAGATCACGGACAGCTATGGTCTACTAATGCACATGTTGGGGTAAATACACTGATTCAGGTGTTTTTAGTTTTGTTCTTATTTTATTTGCAGCTTCTTCTTGTTTCTCTAATGTACACACAACCTCTTGTTCTTGTCTTGTTAGTCAAACCTCTGAGTACTACATGTTTGTGATTTCTATTTAAGTTCCCTTCCTGCTTCTCAGTCCACACTCCAGTCTTGTGCTGTCCATTCCAGTCCAGTCTAGTTCAGTCCATACTTCAGTATAGTTTAGTTCATACTCCAGTTCTGAACTGAACTGGAGTACAGAACTAATGATGGACAGGAAGTCTGGAGGACAGGAAGTGACCTTTTAATTCAGGGACAGGACGGGGGGCTGTCAACTTGGAACACTGTCAGACTCTATGAGGCTGTAGATGCTTTCTGTAAGGAAATAGCATTTTCTTATAGCATTTCGAGATCAATCCATAAAAAACTAAACCTTGAAAAACAGAATACACCAGTCAAGTTTAGTTCATAACCCAATCAAGTTCAGTGCAGTCTATACCAACCACGTGCATTCTAGGTTTGCCAACCCTCTAGTCCAATTCAGTCCATACTCCAGTCCAGTTCATACTCAAATCTGGTGTAGTTAGTTCTCCAGTACAGTTGTACCTAGTTTTGTGAAGTTAAAATCAGCCCATTACAGTCTAGCTTAGTCCATACTCTAGTGTAGTTCAGTCCAGTCTATGGTAATGTCTTTCTTAGTTTGCTGTCTTGTGCATTTCAGCTTTCAACTACTCAAATTATGTGGAGTTTTTCATATTAAATCAAGTAGATGCCAGATCTTGTCAAATCCATGTTCCTTTGATACTTGTATTGCCAAGTTACATCATGTCAAATCATGTCCAGTTATGTCAAGCTGCCATGTTCTGTGTTTCTGAGTTCCTTTATTAAAATAGTCTCTGTCAACAAGCCATCTCTCCTGCATTCTGGCTCCTTCTCTAGTCTTTCATGCCAACACAGGGGGAGCAAAAGCTAGCATTTTTATGTTTAATCCAACAGACAAGCTTCTTCTTCATAAAATGCTGCAAAACACAACATTTGTTTTAAAAGGACATTGTCAGCATAAACAGTACAGTACCTCATAGTCACCTGGACATCAGTGAGTGTTCATGTGTACCTTCAACTACCAGAGACAAGGCTAAGCATAAGATGAACATCAGAATGGGACAACAGTACAGCATACCTGGTGCGACGCATCACATTAACAGATATGCAACATCTGGAAAACACATGGAGCCAAAGAAAACTAAATGAGGCTATGGACTATGCTCTACTGAAAAAAAGTCAAGACAGATTTACTGATTTTGCTAAGCTTCAGCCCTGCTTGACTTTTTACAGTTAAGGTTTCCTTAAATCAGAATGTCGGGCTGGAGCAAATTTTCCAATTCTAGAAATGACTCCTGGGAGGGCGGGGGAAGAGACACTGTTACAACGACATAATTAACCCTTGTGCCATCCTATGGGGTCAAGATGACCATTGATGTGTTATCCATACCAGGACAAAGGTGGATAAAGGTGGAGAGGACTTCATGTAATCCATGGACACCAGTGAAGATCACAAATCCTTGAAGTCAAACGTTCAGTGCACTGTCTAATGGGGTCTAGATGACCCAACTCCCAATATCAAAGTGCCTAGGATAGCACAAGGGTTAAAAGCACGCCCAAATTACATGTTGACCTTTTCTTATCACCTTTAAACAGTGACATGTTTGATCTGTTGATACATCATTTTAGAAAACCCAAGATTTTCGACGTAATCTGTAGGTTAGCCGTTATTACAATTTAATCAAGATAATGTGGACATATTGGAATGATCTGGATTTTATTATTCTGTATGTATCCAGAATGTTTGGAATGTTTAATGCTTTAAAAAGGGTTGTCGTTTTAGGGTGATTTTCTGTTTCTTACCTTAGAACTACTTACTTTGAAATAAATCAAAGTTGGACTTTGTAAGTAAACTGAGAAAGATGATATTTGTATTGGATTCTTTTGGATACAGATGACACTAAATGCAAACAAGTTTTGGAAATGCATACATACCTAACATATGTGCACCCACATGGATGTATGTTCAGTGGTGGGTACCCAACACATGCATGCATGCATATACATGCACGCATGTATATGAATGGGTACCTAGATACATGCATTCAGACGCATTGGCATCTACAGGCACATACCAATGTGCATTGTCACCCAGAAGTATGGTCTTCACGTACATGCATCATTTGGCCGCCTACATGCACCATTACCTAGATGCATGAACCTAAATGCATGCATCTATATACATGAGCATCCACATCCACACCCAGATGCATGGGCATCTACATATGAATTGTCACCGACATGCATGGCCGCTTAGATGACCTACATGTATGGTCACCTACATGAATTATTCCCTAGATCAGGGGTGTCAAACTCATTTTCACTGAGGGCCACATCAGCATAGTGGCTGTCCTCAAAGGGCCAGATATAACTTATACATGTAACTAAATGTAATGAAAAATAAACGTTACTACTCTTTAATATTAAATAACTCATTTATTTATTCTAACTTTTTAAAGTGACAATTACAGTTGCATAGAAAACATATGTCTGCTTGTTACTCTAACATAAATCCTTTTAAATTTTGATTTTGTCAGGTTAGGTTATATTGACAGTGTTTAAGTCCTATTGTATAGTTGCCCAATCTGATAGTTCAAGTCCGATTCCCCCTATATATGAATAAATATACACCAATTTTTATTTTAAAGATAATAATAATAATAATAATGGATTGGATTTATCTGCGCTTTTCAAGTCACTCAAAGAGCTTACATTGTGTCCATTATTCATTCACTCCTCATTCATACTTGGTGATGGTAAGCTACTGATGTAGCCACAGCTGCCCTGGGGCAGACTGAGAGAGGCATGGCTGCCAGTTCGCGCCTACGGCCCCTCTGACCATCACCGGTATCATTCATACGCATTCACACACCAGTGGAGCCACAGTGGAGGCAAGGAGGGTGAAGTGTCTTTTCCCAAGGACACAACGACAGTTGGCTGGGGGGAGTGGGGATCGAGCCGCTGACCCTTCGATCATTGGACGACTCGCTCAACCGCCTGAGCCACTGCCGCCCTTTTAAGAAATTAAAAACTTTTATGCTCTCGCGGTCCACATAAAATGACACGGAGGGCCACATTTGGCCCGCGGCCTTGAGTTTGACACATGTGCCCTAGATGCACCAACATGCATGGGCACCTATATGCATGATTACCTACATGCAGAGGCATCTACATGCGTGTGCATCTACATTTACTGGCATCTACATGCATGGTCACCCACATATGTGTTCAAGTACTTCCTGCATTACAAACGGCGTGTGATGACGTCATCTAATGTGATTGAGTCTATGCTTCAAACTTAAGCAACAGGCACACATGCACTGACAGAGAGGAACAGTTTTTACGGATGGAGAGGGAAAAGAGGCACATGGCTCCTCCCTGAGAGTATGTGAAAACATTCCAGCAAAGTGGGAGCAGACAAAGAATCGGAAACCCTCAAAGCGGCCTCATACTTTCTCCCCGTCCTTCCTACCTTTTTGCACAGCCTGCTCTCCATGGCACACTTGACTCAAGGATTTGCAATTCTGTAGTGGATCCCACAGAAAAAGAGACACTTGGGGGCTCTCCTATCAATCTGAGCAGACAAAGAAACAGAGCAGTCCCACTGATCGGAAAACAATGAAAGTCCTGGGTTTTTTCATCCTCTCCACTGCCTGGACTTTAATTGGAGCTCAGCATTACTACCAGGGGCTAATGGATTATCTGGAGAACAGATTGTTGGCTATTGAGGTATGAAGTAAAAGACTTGCAATCAATTACTGAGCAGCGGTTTAAGTTTCTGTGACACTGAAACATGATTCTATTCTGTTTCTTTATTTTTTTGAAAATACAAATGTAGTGTTTTTATAATGTACACCAATTAATGTAATTTTTGCCAGACTCATCAACTTGGCAGGGGCCTCGGGGGTGGGGGGACTATCAGCTGATGCGTGCAGGGCTCTGCTTCTCGTGTAACAAGCAGCTTCTGTCCAACAGCATTACAGTATGTTCAGTGTTTTAGAGTGGCGTGTCTTTAATGAGTACAATCTCAACCTTTGCTGATGTTGTATTAATTTTCACTGGGAAGCATGTTCTGCCAAAGAGAAATTAGGTTCCTCCATGATAAAATGTCATAAAGAAACAAATGCATTTTTGCAGTTTTGTACTTTTTATTTCAGGGAAAGCAGCAAATCAAAATAAATGGTGGAAAAAAGGAGCAAAAGTTTTGAAAAGAGGGACTTTTTCACATAAAGTAGGTGATGAAAAGCACAAATGGACGGATGTTTATTTGGGCTTAAGTGTCTTAGAGAAACTTTGTTTTTGAGAGTCCGGTGTCTCAAATGTACCGCTCTTAAGCCTTACCATTTGCACTACTTTCTAATCCACTGGATCTACGTTAAATGCGTGAACAGTTCAAAAGTTACGGTAGTTGAAACAATGTGAGCACTGGAGCTAAAGCTTCAGTGTTAAAGGGTTAAAATTTTAAAGTGCTTTGTTTTTTGTGCGTAAAAAAGTTGTGGGAGAAAGAGTAACCAGGATTTAATGTTGTTGTTCATGTGTGTTGGAGACCAAATCCACATCTGATCCCAAACGTGACTTGAATTTGAAAGTTCCAAGTGTTGCAGTTACTCAAGAGACCACTAGGGGCTTGTTTCAGAAAGGCTCAATGTTCTATTGACTCCTATGCTAAATATGAGAGTTATACAGAAAACAAAAGTATGTACTGGTGATAAAACTAAAAAAAAGAAGAAGTTTTTTTTACTTAATTATTAGTACTCAGGTTAACATAAAGGGTGTTGTCTTTTTTTAGAGATCATTTCTATGCACATTTAGGGGCAGGTGTTTAGCAGGTGGAATTGTCCAATAGTGGTTTGAACTGTACCTTGTCTGGCCCTATATATATCACCTCCTGTATATATGTAGATTGTCACAAACACCCAAAAAATTGACTCATCCAAATATTTTCATAACAGCGTCTAAAACTGTCTGTGGACATACACTGACTCAGATATTGTATTAAAATGAACACGACAAGGCATCTGGCTTATTTCCTCTGAACCTTCATTACCATTCATTCAGAGGCCCAAACAAAACATAGAAAGAAAATGAAACCCGAGGCTGAGTGGAAAGGGACAGAGGCAGGAGTTATGATGCCTACAATAATTAATTCTTGGCGTGTAATCTAATAGTCTGAGAAACACAGCATAGTTTCCATCTGAGGTGACAAAAATGCTTTGATTTGACTAGAATGTGCATTTTACACACCGCTGTTTACTGTGGAGAGGAGAATTAAGAGGCAGTGAGCAAGCTTTCACTGTGAATAAGGCTGTCTGTGGTGAATGGTAATGGAGCCTAACAGGCTCATATTGACAGAGCTTCAACTCTACAAACATCTGGCTGTAACACTGCCTCACTAATTAATACATAAATGGATATGTCTTTAAACAAAACACAAGTTGTAGCTCGTTTTGGGGGTTCATTCCATGAAAAAATGTAAGCTCAAGATTTTTTTTGTTTTTAATTACAAATGGATTAGTAGCACTACGGTGAAATGCTGAAATCTGTGGTAATTTCTGGGATTGTATTAGTGCAATCTGAAGCCAATTTTTTTTGATGCCCTGTCTTTCTCCAACCAGACCAAATACAACATCTTGGCACTTTCATGGATGTGGGACAAATCACCCTGACAGGTGTTGAAACATGCGCATTCATTTCAAATACATATACATTAGGGTTATTAGAGCTCACCTTAGTTTTGTTAAACAGCTCAAAAAGGGAGTGAGAGAGAAAAAAAAGTTTATTTATTACCACATACCTTTATGCGAAAAAGTACCACACATTCATAAATTCCCATGCTTTATTATTGCCAGTGGCTTGTTTGTATGTGAAATTATCATATTTTTATTGTATGAATTAATTCTGGTTGTGCTTACTGATGTTGAAGGGATTTGTTAAAATGTCAGTTTGTTAGGCATTTGTTGGTAGATCCAATTCACCTAAATTTATAAAATCCGTTCTGTTTTATAAAGTTTTTTCATCACTGTGGCAAGACATTCTACTTTAGATAGCAGTAAAGTACAAGGTCGCGTATCCAGTTTTATTTTAGCTTGACTTTAAAATGTAATACACATCGGGTTGTGGCCTTGTGATTGACAGGTGAACACTAATCCCCAGCTCTTGACTCTAAGCGACGTGTTCCAACATCTGTTGGGCAATATCTTGATTTTGTTTTTTTAACATACAGAATAAAACATAAAAGCTACTTCAAAATTTGCCTAATTTAAAAAAAAAGTGGGTGATGTGACGACTTTACAGCTCCCTTCAGGAGATGCGTGAGTCAGTTTAGAAATAACCAAATCAGTATGTTAGAAAACCTGTTTTCCTCTCTTTGGCTCCCAGGACCGCATGCAGTTGTGGCGCGACCAGTTCCATCTCTACCACACGGAGATGCTGGACTTTAAAAAGCTAACGGCCGAGGTCATGGACGGGTTGAGGAAGGAACACGGCCTGATGGCCAAAGATCTGGAAGGAGCAGCGGAGCGCATGCATCGGGTGGAGCAGGAGATGGAGTACGTTGAGTCCCAGACTTCTCCACGAGCCTGTGCAAAGCAGGCCGACAAGGTGGTGGAGCAGGAGGCCTGGGGGCTACAGGAGCGACAGGAAGAGGAAGACTGGACGCAGTTGCACTCCAGAGTCTCTGGTGAGCTAAATGAAATACGACGACATCCATCAAACAGTGACCACAGTCAAAAGCTACAGCACTCACAGGATGTATGGGTGTATATCAAACAGATTACATGTCCCAGTGAGCCAGCCATTTTCCAGAGTCATTGTTTCGGAAAAGTCATGGTGCTGGAAAATGTGGAACAAACAGCGCACTGTTTCGGGTCCATCAGAGTTTATGTGTGGTTGTGTTTCCCAGAAGATGGGAGCCTTCATTTATTTCTGCACCCCCTCCCAGTTTAAGCCCAGCTTTTTCATTACGATCTCCACAAACCAACAACGTGATGCGACCCCCTCGCAATGAGGCAGGTTACACCCCACTCAAACCACAGAGTGCATCGAGATCACATTTGAATTCTTTCTTTGTCACAACATTTCACTAAGTGTGGCATGACAGACACGGACACGCACATACCCATGACTTCTGTACTTAAGCAATCCCAGAAGCTGCTGATGGATCATTACGTTCTATTGGATCTGTTTACTCATCTCACAAAGGAAATAAGATATGGATTTTTATTTTTCATATCAGACAACTTAATAAAAAAATCAATAAAAACATGTTGCATGAATGATACAGCAATATTGAGAAGCCTCTGCTTAGAAATCCAAACAGTCTGCCTCGTGTTTGTTAAATGGAAGGCTAGAAGTGCAGGAAACAGCCTCCACTCCGGCTCTGTTTGTCTGAACTCTGCACATAGGAGGGACAGAAAAACTGCTCTAAGGGTTCTGTGAGCTCATGTCCGTAATACAAAGAACTATTGAGAGTTTTAGCGAACAAGAACAAATGTCACTTTGTATCGAGAGAGGTCAGTGTAGGTCTCCTAATGCAGTGCTTGAGATTCACAGTGAGGCTAAAAGAATTAGTCTTTCCTTGCTCGTCTTCCTTTTTTAAAGTCCCACTTCGATCACCGTTTGATCTATTTTAAAAGTGTTCCCAGTGGTCTTTTAATTATGATTATGTCGTTTTTTTGGGCCAAAATCAAAACACCTGTGTCATTTCAGTGACAGTCTGTGCAGAATAGCAGGAGTTTATTAGAAAGTTGCCTCTGACTTGTGGTGGGGACCCTCTGGGAGGGAGCAACCCCGCCCCCCTTTCCCTTTCCCTTTCCATTGCTGATAGCTCTCCATCTTAACGCTCTCCCGCTAGCTTAAACCCCTCACACCCCTAACCCAGCTGTTGCTACCCGACCTATAACAGCTACCCGATCAATACACCTCATGTGCGAATCTTACATCACTCCCTTTTCTCACTATTGTACAGTCTAATTAGGTTAGCTGCCATAATTTGTAAATTTGTGTACATTTATTGATCCAAGATTGTACATTTTTTAATTAATTAATAAAAAAAAGAAACAATTTGCTTCCAGTAGCTTTTCCCGACAATGTCGCCTAAATCCAACTCCATATAATTGTCTGTTGTTGTCATTACAGACGATAAAAAAACTTTAACAATGTGGGATATCACTCAACTTGGACTCATTCTCTCTAATTGATTGTTATATTTGTTAAATGTTGGTGACAAGAAAAGAGGAGTAGTCAGCACATTCTACACTGAGGAGATGCTCCGCTTTTGCAGCCAAATTGTCATTAACGCATCTGTGTTAATGAGTCAGTCAAAAGAGAAAAAGAAGAAAATATTTGCTCATGCGTGGGATAGATCGGTTAGATCCAGCCTACTTTGTACATCCTGATCCGGAACTTTTTGTCATGATCGGCTGAAGCGAAACAGACCCTGACGCTGGAACCCGGAAAGAGCACAGGAGAGTTAGTTTGAAAATAAGATTATTTATTGTTCGGGAGGAGGACCAGTGA
Organism: Oryzias sinensis; assembly: GCA_037389245.1. NCBI lineage: Eukaryota > Metazoa > Chordata > Actinopteri > Beloniformes > Adrianichthyidae > Oryzias > Oryzias sinensis. The sequence continues at coordinate 22,845,872 of CM074492.1, forward strand.
TGTGGCGTAGAGTTGTGATCTTGACGTGGAGAGGAACCGGGATTTGAGGTAAGTCTTGATCTGGCTTGGAGTTGTGGCGTGGCAGTAAGTGAGTGGATGCGTGGCTTGAAGTTGAAGCTGTGGCGACGCTTGGAGTGCGGAAAGGTGCTTTAGCGGAAGTAGATGCATTTCGCGCATGATTTCAGATCAGGTAGCCTTTACAAAGCAGGTAGCAACCTAACACTAGCGGTGCAACAAAAACGGCGAACAATTTTAGGGCTATCTAGCTGTGTAATTTAAAGCCAGGTGTCATCCTTAGATGAGAAAAACAAGCCAATCAATTAATCAACTGATCGATCGGTCGGTCGGCCCCTCAATCAATCAACATATTATTTGTATAGCACTTAAATAAAATAAAATCTCAAATAATATGATACAATAAAGAAACAATAACAATAAAATCCATTAAACAATAAAAGCAATGAAACAATAAAAACAATAAAATAATAAAATTAACAAGCTGGCCCACTAGATCCGCTGACTGGAGTTGGATGGTGGATGTATCAAGTGGATGAGCGGAACAGGGAGCTTTGGGCCGGCCTACCACATTTTCTACATGGCCAATACAATCTTTGTCAATGCCACAAGAACATGTTAAAAACACAATTTTCATCAGAGTGGGCTTTATAGCGGCATGCACCTTTTTAACCTGATTGTGTGTCTGTGTCCAATTTTCTGTTCTATGAAGTTGCTAAGCCACAAATCAATCCGTGATGACAGCAGTTCATTGACACATGTATAAGAACGGATAGTGATAAGGGCTTTTGATTTCAAACTAAATGGAATAATTATAATTGTATTAAAACACTTGCATATTTTTATTGATGTGTAATTTCGATAATTAATTAACAGAGTAGCATCTGGATTTTGTCTGTCTTCAATCTGGAGCCTGTAATTATCCACCCCCCTCTTATTTCCCTTGGGCTCAGCGAGATCAATTGAAAGCGTAAATTAATTTAATACCTGCTTCATGATCAGGCTGTGTTGATAAGGTGTAAGGAACCTTTTGCAGTTTTTACTACATGAGCATATAATGTGACTAGAATGTTCATAGATTGAAGAGATATTGTCTCAGTGCAACCACAGAGGCAACCCTTCAACTTCCGGACTGAAGATCCATTGAAAACTGAGTTGAAATTTGGTTTACACGAAAAATGACAACGGGCGGACGGACGGACGGACGGAGATAGATAGATAGATAGATAGATAGATAGATAGATAGATAGATAGATAGATAGATAGATCATCAAGGTTGTAGGTCCCTTGAAAAGCCACTTCATAAGCATGTCTTCTTACATGCGCCCATTAGGGTCCTTGTACACACATCATAGCATTACACTGAAGTACAGTATATATCACTCTGCCAGGCTCCCGACTACAGTAGCCATAATGTTCCAATAATCCATCAAACGATACAGCTTACTACTGATTTGTTTCACATTAATTGATTCAGTTGGTAACAAAAATGGGTACATAAAATTATGGCTTAGTCACAACTGCCCTTTAGGTTAGACATAGGCTTTCTGAAGGCAAAACATGGGCAAATCTGTACGAGGTAGTGGATTGAAAATGTTTGTGACTGTTTTATTCAACAGGCCATAATACAAGCTACAAGTTGTAGCAAATACTTAAGCCTCGTTTCCACTGAACGGTCCGGTATGGTACAGTATGGTATTTTGAGCATTAAACTACACTGAACTGTACCACTTGGTGGCACCCATTGGTTGTAGGTCCCTTGAAAAGTGGAACGGTTATGGTGGAGCTGTAGCCACTCGTTAACTAGTGGAAAGTGATGACGACATTAGAAAGCGCCAATATAGGGCTAATTTATGCTAACGTTTCCAACGTTTGTAAGCATTCGAATTTTAGAAGTTTCCTGTGTCTTCTTCTTTCACTTTCGGCTTCTCCTATCAGGGTTTGCCACAGCGAAACAACCCTCCCACGAGGATGAGTCGCATGGTTAATTTGGCAATGTTATTACGCCGGATGCCCTTCCTGACGTAACCCTCTCTATCCAACTCTATTGAAATTTCCTGCAAACTACAGCAGGACCTGATCTGCAGTGGAACTGCACACGTTTCTTGCCACCCTTGGCAACATTTTGATACAGGTTGAGCTTGAGGGATTGATGTTTTTCTAGTTGTTGCACTACAATGACTCAATGACATGCTAGCAGTTTACACCCTGCATACGCCAAACAACCAACCACTCGGTGGAAGTGTGGCTAAACTAAATGGAAAACGCTTGCCAGAGTTAACTGGACCTACCGCTCAGTGGTAACAAGGCTTTATTCAACACTCAAGGGTTAAGGAAGTGAAACGCTGGCGGGTCATACAGATGTTTACAGCATCACCCAGATGTCACAACTGTGTGCAACTTACATTAGCCTCACAGATGCTTCACAATATACTCATCAAATGCTTGACAGTGGTGCATTTCATTTTCAGACAAACCAGCTGATCTTTTTTAAGTGCGCCTTATGGTCCGAAAAACATTATTTAAGACCATTTAAGATCATTGTAGCGATTAAAAGGACTTACCTACGTATGTGCGAAAACGGATATGCAGCCACAGAGCAGACTGTAAAGGAAATAAATCCTCTTAAACCCATTTAAGTGCTCTCCTTGACCCTGTAATGCTGCTTCCTCCCACTTAACCCTTGTGCTATCTTAGATGACCCCACCCTTACATTGACGTGTTCTCCCTACCATGACAAAGGTGGATAAAGGTGGAAAGATTTCATGTAATCCATGGACACCAGTGAAGATCACAAATCATTGAAGGAAAAAAGGTTCAGCGCACTGTCTTGTTAATGTTAAAGTGCCTACACTTTTTTAAATAACACCCTTTAACACTAGAACGTCCGTAGGGCAGCCATTTGGCTTTTCTACCTACAATGTCCAAGGGACAGCCAAGTGGCTGGATTAGTTAAAATTTACATGCGCAAAGAGCAGCCTTCAACATACTTTGCACATGAACAGCACAGCCATTAGGTTGTTCTATTGGCATGCAAAAAGGACAAGCCAAGTTGCTGCGCAAGTTTTCACTATTTCCCCTCACCTCTGTCACTTCTAGTAAGAGGTCACCACAGTTTGGTTTTTCTTCTTTGGCTGAGATTTATCGTTCATGCACAAGAGACACTTCTTTACCGACATAATACTGAAATGTTCAAGCAAAGAAATCATGTGGTCAAAGTCATATCTTCAACCCACTACTTGTCTGCACATACTTGGTACTGCCCCCAAATCTCCTTTCTGCTTTTGCCACATGGTATACTTGTAGCAATCAACAAAGCGCACTCTGTCATTGTTGTTCTTGTACTGACTATTCACCTGGCATATTGCCCGTTTCCCTTTGCCAGGTATGGGAGCTTGTCACCAAACACGGTATTCCTTTTTCGCCTTCTCAGCTCCCGCATGTACCTGTGCAAGGTTTTTTACTGATTCTGGAAGCTCCCAGTGAATTTTGCCTGGGTTGAAAGTTTGATGCATTTGGCAACAACAAACCCACAAACATTGGAGATTGCAGGAAACCTGTCAGTCCCAACTTGTTCCATGCGTGTGCCCTTGACATCAAAGTGTAAATGCCGCATGATATCTTTGAAGTGGTTTCTGACCATAGTTTTGTTAGATCAGTGGATTTCCCATTTTCGCCAACCATCTTGCATCTTGCGTTTTGCATGGATGGAAGTTTAATCCCCCCCTCACAAGGAGGATGGCAATAAACCCCAATAGTTCAGGGAGGGCCATGAACCAGCTGTCATCTTCTGTCTGACGTTCATGCTGAACAACACAGTCCCGAATAGTCTGAAGCATGTTCAGAGTGAGGACACACAGGAAACTCTGTAAGCAAGTCGACACCGTACTTCTGACCAAAGCAGTTGGCTCTTCCTCAGCAGTGTAACATTCAATTGTGTTGTGATGGAGAGGCCTCCCAACCTTTTCTGAATGCCACATCGTGCCATCTTTTGCTTTTTCTGTTGGCACAGTGTGTCTCCTCTCTGTCGTCCTCTCTTTTCTGATGGCAATGAAATCTCCTCAACTGTGATCTAATTTCTGAGATCTGAGCAATGAAAACCTTCAGCAATGTAAAGATATATGTTGTTTCACTTGTTTATTTTAATTTTTTGTGTTGAATTCTAGTTGAAACTATAAATTCCAAAACATGTCAAATAGGCCTCCTTTGCCTCCCCAGTCCAAGAAACATGTGGTTAAATTAAATGACTAAATTTCTCATAGGTGTGTATGTGAGTGTGCCTGGTTATTCATCTATGTGGCCCTGCAATGGACTGGTGACCCATCCAGGGTGTACCCCTCCCCAGTTGCTTGTGACTATTGTGACTAGCTGGCATGTGCTCCAGCAGACCCCTGTGATCCTGACCAGGATGAGCAGGCACAGAAAATAAATGGATAGACAACTGCTAGAATCAGCAAATGAGAACAAGATGTTCATGAAATCGTATCAGAAGAAATATCAGTCTGAGTCCAGCTAAAGGACTATCTCTTCTCCCTCAGAGTCAAATGGGTTGACTTGCTCCAGGATCATTTTCAATGTCTGATCAGGGTAGTAAAAATAAGGCATCTTGGTTTTTCAGTTGACAAACTGGGAGTCAAAGTTTGTCAGAGCTTGGAGGCTCTTTTGAAGCAGAAAAACCTCCCCCACCCTGATCTGAGTAAAGAATGTGGTTAGCTAGGACATGTCTTCATCCAGATGATCGGGTAGTTGGTGCTTCATTTACAAATGAAAGGTGGCTAATTGAAGGCTGTTGAATTAGTCATTTCGAGCCACCCAGCCATTTGGCTGTGTTCTGGACGCTGCAGGGGGAGTGAAAAATCCTGGGCGTTCTAGTGTTAAAGGATAGCACAAGAGTTACATGTTTATGAAAAGAATTAGCGATTTTAAATTAATTTTTTCTTCCTTTATGAAGCACCGTTCAGGCACCTAAACCGTTTTAAAAGTACCGGTTCGGCTACATTTAGCAATGTTGGAAACAAACAACACTTTTTTTTGTGATCATGTTTACAATGGCTGGTACTTCCGTGTTCTGGAAAGGATCCTACTGACACGACACTATCCCCGATTGGCCACGTTGCTGCGATTAAGCGAGAAAAAGTTCAACCGGTCGAACTTTTGTTTTTTGGTACTGTCTTGGGATAAGTCAGGATATGTATCGTATTGTGAAATGTATCGTGATTGATATCATATTGCCAGAATCTTTCCAATACACACTTCTTGTTTTGTTAGCATGTGAAGCTGTTTCACCATCTTGGCTGAATAAATAGCAACAGTCTGGATTAGACATTGGTGAAGCTCTAAAAACAAACAGTTTAGCGTTGAGAAAAACCTATATTCATATATTTATATTAAGTAAAAAAAATGTGAATATCCTTATTTCATGGCTCCTTAATTCTAATGGTTCTATTACAAATGAAAAAGAAAAGCTCAGAATAGTAAAAGTGGCTGTAGGAAAGCTCTTTTTATGTATATTCCTGTAAGAATGTAAACCTAATCCTCTTTTTTCTTGCTACTTTTCTTTGTCCTCTTAAGACTGTGCAGACATTTTTTCCAGCATCAGATCAGTGAAGATCCTGAAGAGAGTGGGCAGCCCAAAAGGCATGTGGACTAGAGATCCAAGGTCATCCAAAGTTTACGTCTTTAATGGCACATCAGGAGATACCGTCTTCCAGTTCGACTCTGTACGGGATTTTTCTCGCTCCCAAGGAGTCTCGGACAGCAAAAGCATCAAGCTCCCCTCGGAGTGGAATGGAGCTGGTGGTGCTGTTTATAACGGCTATTTGTACTACGTAAAGCAGGACTCTGGTACAGATGTGCAGATAGTAAAATATGATTTGTTCAGTGGCTCTGTTACAGACACCGCCATATTTCCCCTGGAAAGCCGCGCCAGTCTGTACAAACTAAACCCAGAGACCATCGCAGACCTTGCAGCAGATGATGAGGGTCTCTGGCTTCTTTACGCTCCCAGTGACAGTGAACCTAACATCAGCCTCGCAAAGATGGACGCCTCCACGCTGGACATAGAGGAAATCTGGGACACCAAGTGCCCGAGGGAGAAGGCAGAGGCAGCTTTCGTCATCTGCGGGACAGTCTACGTGATTTACAACACCCACTTGGCCAGCCGTTCTAGGGTGGAGTGTCTGTTCGACGTGAACGACATGGTGATCAACGAGGAGGCCCCTCTACTGTACTTCCCTCGAAGATACGGCTCCCACGCCAGCCTGAAGTACAACCCCGAGGAGAGGCAACTTTATGGCTGGGATGATGGCTATCAAATCATTTACAGACTGACAACAAAGAGGAAAGTCTTAGCTTAAACAAACTTTTTTGTTTTAACAGTCTGTAAATATATTTACACAGCATTGGTTTTCAAGAGGACCATTTGATTAGAAATGACGTTGCCAGACTTGAATTTTTGTGGAAATGTAAATTTTAGCTCATAAGAATGAGACTGATTGACAAAAACGTAAAATAGTTTGGACAAATCCAACATTATCTCCAATATATTTTCTAAGAAATTCATGATACAGAGTGTTATTCTCATTGTTGCCACTGTGTGATGCAATGACCAAAAACCTGTAAAAAAAAAAAGGGGGGGGGCATTTTTGCATAAGTTGTTTAATAAAGGAAAAGAAACCTTTATTACAGAACAAGTCCTATGGCAGGAAAAACAACAGGCATTTTTTTCATGTCACTACAAAGACTTGGAGACACAAAGGACATTTGAAGTACAATTTTCAATTGAAGTGACCTTAAAAACACCAAATTACTCCAATCAAACTGTCTGGATAATGATAGAAAACCTACAGTTTAATAACATTTGTCTGAACCTGCTTTTCTCCGATAGTTCTGTTGTTACAAATACAAAATGTTGAATAAAAAAATTGTAAATTCAGTGCTATTGTAACAGCTGGGAAGAATACAAGTTTTAAATCAACAAACATGAATATTTTAGACAAAGCTACAGGGTTTTGGAATGGTCCATAAATGGAGGAAATTGATCAAACAGGTTCCTTCTACTATTAGAAGCACACCACGTCAGAAAGGTAGGACCATCGGAAAAATTACGAGGTTATTGGTAAGGGAAAAAAACAACATTTTTCAATCACTACTTCCAGTTAATGTCGTACAATAAACTATGGTATTCGTTTGTAGGGTTCCATCATCAAACTTTGGCGCATTGATACTATGACGGGATCTTGTGACACACGAATAACACACCCACCATCTTCCCTTTTAGTAGTCCCAATGCCTTTGTTGTGTGGACGCTAACCTGGAAGCTTCCCCCATTCTGTCTGTCTGTCTCTAACACACACAACCATGTCATCTCAAATGGTTCTCCAACAGGAAACAGCTAAAACAGATGTGTCTGCAAGTGCTGAATCCATTTACTTATGGCCTCATGTTTGGCTCAAATTTATTCCACGACGTACCAATAACTTCACTTACTTAGACCAAATATCACCCGAATATTCAGGACTTCTGCTTCATATCTTGTGTGGTTTTCATGTACATTAATTGTATTTATTTATCTTAAAATTAAAATTTAAAGCAAAATAATTCAACCATCAGCCTGGTTTGGGAAGAACAGAAGCTGAATTGTTCCTCTAAAGTTTTTCTACAAGTGTCAAAGCCTTTTTTGTTGAATAGACCAAAGTGAGATGGATAGTGTCACTACGGCCAAAGCCAATCTACTGCATTCTAGCTGTGCATTAATAAAGTACATGCAAAAAAAGAAACTCAGAATGCTATTTTGTGACCTATTTTGAGAAATCTAACTAGTTAACACAACCACGAGTGTGAAATGTAAGCTGTGAATGTAAGCTAGCGTACCTCTGTTTACACTATTGTGGGAACATTAGTAACATTTACAACTACTGAATAATATCTAACTTTAAAAGACTAGGGATTTACTTCAAGAACATTTGACAAGCTTATACACTTAAAATGTTTCTTCCACTGGACTGTTTTATCCACTTTAGAGTGTGTTTTCTCAAGGTACTTTGTTTCGTAGTTGTGAGAAAACTCCTTTGAACTTTGGTCTGGCTCAAACAAATAGACAAACACACACACACAAACACACACACGCACGCACACAAACAAAGTCTGGTTTATCTTTTCAGCAGAACAAAGAGAAAAAATATGGAAACGGAAAAATAAATATTCAAGCATCCAGTTGGTTGATGTGGTTTTGTGAAATGGAGAAGGGGCTTATCAGTTCAGATCAATTGGTCCAATCCTGAGGATACACTGTGAAAGCAAAATCAATGAAGATGTTTTTGGGCATTTTCCCTCCATCAAACCAATTCTGCCGGACCGGGAGCTTTCCAAATTGGCAATATAGCTTCTTGTATGGCTTACTCATCGGCAGAGCAACACTGCGGCAACATGTGAGGTTCTATTAAGTTACGGACACACCGCCCTTGGCAAGGCACGTTCAACAGGCCACTTCCAATATAAAGTCTCTGTAAATGCACTTAAATGTGTATTTTTTAAGCTTTCACGTTAAAAACTCTTGCATTCACACATTTCTAATCTAGTTTACAACTGTTTTCGGGTTAAACCAGGTCGAACTTTGACCAATCAGGGGCTCAATTTTGGTAGTTACGAAAAGGATTTGGTTTATCTGGTGAACTCCGACACTAAAATGAGCCTGTTGACATTTGTTTTTCAAAAAATAAAAAATAAACCAATGCCACTTATCCAACATGGTGGCAATTTATATCCATAGACATAGTGCATTCTTGAACACGTGTCAATTGCCTGATGCTTAGCTTTAGATGTGACGACTCCCAGGAGCTGTAAATTTCTGCAACCTCATGGGGCCACTTTACAAAGTTTGAATGTGCCAATCCCAAGTGCACAGTGTTAGATCTGGATTGGCACCTTCCAAGAAGCTGAGACCAGGGGCCTCATTTATAAAACTTTGCGTAGGATTTGCGTCAGAAGTGGCGTACGGATGAAACATAGGACGTGCGTACGCAAAGAAATATTCGGATTTATAAAACCGTGCGCACGCACATCCTACGCATCTTTCCCTTAATAAATCACAACCAATTCTAAATGCAGCGCAGCTTTTGCGGCTTCATGACACGCCCATAGTTGCCCATAAATAGTTCGTGAAACGCCCACAAATTAATATTCATTGATTGCGAAACCATGGCACACACCGAGAGGAAATCAAAAAAACGTAACTTCATTCAATGTGAAGTGGAAGTTATCGTTGGCGAGGTGGAAAAGAGGAGAAAAGTGTTGTTTGGAGGGCACAGTGTGGGCATTACTAATGCCAAAAAGGCACGTGAGCGGCAAACGGTGGCAGACGCTGTAAATGCTGTAGCCTCACAACCTCGGGGCGTGGCCGATATAAAAAAGAAATGGTCGGACATCAAAGTCGAGGCAAAAAAAAACGTCTGGCGCTGCATCGCCAGAGTGTGTCTCTCTGACACACTCTGTCTCTCTGGGGGACACACACACACCGGAGCTGACCCCTCTTGATGAGAGACTGGCGGCAATAATTGGGGAATCCCTTTCAAGTGGAGTGGTGACTGAGGCGCACCGGGTGACACACCCCCAAAAGCCCGCAGAGGTCCAACAGGACGGCTAGAGGAAGTCGGAACCGGCTCATAAGCCACTCGTCTTCATTTGCCAGCAAGTCTTCTTGCTGTCTAAAGATGCGCTCACTCCCAAGTCTTCCATTTGCCACATCTTCTAAGAGCGCAAGTTCAACCATTGTGCGTCATTACGCATTGTGATGGGGCATTTTATTTCCCTCCATTTACATCTGACAAGCTACGGATGTCGGTAATAATCGACGTGGAAATGGGAAATTGTTCAGCGCAAATGTAATTTCTTGTTGCTTTCTACATGGTTGAGACATACCCCATACATTGTTTTATCAAGAATAAAACAAACTAAAGGCATTGGCATGAATACCATAATTCCGTAGCTTATGAAGAAATTTTTTACTATGAAGACAACTTTCCCCAGTGGACAAATAATATGTCCGTCTGTCTGTCTGTCTGTCTTTCTGCCTGTCTAATTGCACCTATATCTGCTCCGCCAGATGGACACACTGACGAGAATATCAGTTTTGTACATTATTTCGTTCTGTTAACTATATTATTTATGAGGATGAATTGCACAACATGCCAATATTGCAGAAAATGTTTCACTTTTCTTTTTGCAAATAAGTGTTCATTTGAATTTCTGTTGTAATTTGCGTTTGATTTTTTTTGTTTGTTTCACTGCTGATCGATCAAACGGGCGTTTGTGTAGGCTGTTAATTGTAAAACTTCTTTTGTGAAGTCTTCATGTTATTTATGAGAGGCAGTATTGTCATTTTCACTTTCACGTGTTTCTGCCATCTGCCGACGGTGTCGCCGTTTCTCATCTCACCCGTTTTTGTGCGTACGCCTGGGTCAGAGCTTGTGTGAATAGCCGCACATTTTCCCGTCAAGTTTGCTTTTTATAAATCTCAATTATTGCGTAGAGAGTGGCGTACGCCTTCTTTTGTGCTTACACAACATTTATAAATGAGGCCCCTGATCTTGTGTGCAAGTCACAGGGCGATGTATTATCGGGCTTCCCTGTGAGGGAGTATCTAAAAATGTGACATCCTCAGTTACACAAGAAAAAAAATACTGCATAAACAGATATTTAAAAAAAAATCATTACAATCTCACAATAAATAACTTCATGGAAGTAACTACATAAGGTTTTAAAGTCTAGAGACAACTTTAATAGCGCCAATTGACCTGCCATTTTTGTCCACCCACTCCACAACCGTCTGGAGTGGTCAATGTATCAGTAAGCCCCCCCCCTGCAGCTGCAGCACGGCGAGAGGAAATCTACACCCCGCCAAATTAAAAATCCGAATAAATAATGCACGAACGATGTTGCAGGAAATCTCACCCAGATTTACAGTGTGGGATTTTAAAATAATGTTCTTCTGCACACATCACATATGAATGAGAGTAATAACCTGGTCTTACATAAAGGAGAACTTGGAATAGATTTGGTCCTCTAGATCTGACAGCAAGACTGTAGGATAATTTGGCTCAAAATGGATGGAGGGGAGGCTGCAAGTCCTGATGTAATTAGGATATGACACGTGGTCTCGACCAAAATAGGCTAACACATTAATTTTTTAATTTAAAATTGAGAAATGATGGCCAATTTTAATGGTACAAAAAATGAAAGAGCCCAAAATTAAGATTATTTGTAGTTCTAAATATAGTTAAGATGTGATTCTTCACTTTTTGTCACTCCTCTGTCTTCATTGTTATTCCCTGAATGGATCTAGGAAAACAATATGCTCGTTAGGCAATAGCATCATGTAGCGTCCTTTAGCAATTTCTGTTAGCCTATAGCTACTTTTCTTACTGAAGAAATGGAAACACTAAATTTTGTGTGGCAAATATGCCAGCATGAAATGGTCATTAAAAAACAATTTTATTTGTAAACTATTCCAGTTAAATGTCATTAATTCTTATGGAGATTAATTTACAATTTAGCAGGGTTAGCAAAAAGCCAATGGGGATTAGTTTGGCATTATTAATGCTAGTATATAGTTTAGCTACACCCCTGTCTTCCGTAATGCCCGGTTTATACTTCATAGTGATTTTACTTTTTTTGGGTCGCACCAGAAGGAAATCATCCCAATTTTACAAAATGTTACACAAACTGATGACATCTTTCGTGTTCGCAATTTTACTCCTACATTAAAATCGTGTGCAAATCACATTATTTAACTCATACTTATTTCGAGCGATTGGAATGAGCGATGAAGCCACTGCTCTTTGCATGGAAATGCAACAAAATCATCTTTTAAAGCTTCACAAATGGCAATGCACGTTTCATGGAATCCTTTGTTCATAGCAGTTTTTTCCTAAACGATCACAGTCAGCAACACTGCTGTGAATTCCCAATTGTGAGTATTCAGAATGTCAGCGCAAGTTGTTCAGCTGGAGAAACAGGCATCCTGTGAGTGGGTAATAGGTGGTCGTACTCTATGACGAAGATCATCAAACCTTTCAATTAACATGCAAAAGTACCTGAAGTGCAGTTGGTTATATTGTAAAATATGGATCACTTGACCCAGAAAATGGAATTTGTCTCTTTTTTTTGCCTGCTTCTTTTTAGTGGATGACCATATCACTTCCTCCTCTGCATCATCATGTACATTCCTCAATGTGTCCAATGTTGTCCATGTTGACAAACCAAACCACTGAAATGCTGGAGACAATCACGTCAGGCTTAAAAAGTATAAACGCCACTCAGAAATTCGTCCCAGTTATTGCGGACAGTTGGAAGCAAACCATTGTTTGAACTAGACCACACGATTGCGGTAAGAATGCAATAGAATTGATGCGATGACGGATGACCAGGTCATTATGTAAAGGTAAAATATGGCAACATAGACATTTTGAATTGTGAACTATAATTATCCTGCAGTCATTTTCTATCTTTGCCGTATAATACTGTTAACTGCCTGCTTCAGAGCTGAAGCTGGAACATACCCTCACTAACGTTATTCAAGAGAAAAAGTTATCTTCTGAAATCCTCACATAGATTTTATGTATTTTAATTTCACAAAGATTGTGTTTTTATGTGTGCATTTCATTTCCTGACAACCTAAAGGAAAAATAGTTTCAATAACCAGTAATTTACTGCATTGCTTCTCTTAACCAGAACAAATGATCGATCATAGATCAACAATTAAAGACATAACTGTAGCTCTGTGCCTCTTTTAACCACCTTAAACCTTACTTTTTGGGGTCCACTAAACAAAAAAAAAACAAGAAAAAAAATGTTCACCAAAGCTTGTGGATCAAATACATTGAGGGACATTTCTATGACACATCACATTTACACAAAGCCAATCATATAGATATAGAGAGAGAATAAACACCAAATAAGTTGCATCTGTAAAAACAGGGATATATTCACCATTTCTGTGTACATTAATCTTCACCACCGACAAGGCTACATAAATTCAAAATATTTTCATCTATTTAGTTTTGTATTTTTTTTTACCTTTAAGAAAAAATATACAGCAAATGCCTGTACATAAAGCTATTCACACGCACTCCAAAAACATCAAAGTAATAAGTTAAAAATAAAAACAGAGAATAGGAGACAAAGATGCTCTCATAGACTGCATTTCAAAAGAAACGTTTTTTGTGTAATTTTGGAACACAAGGATAAAAGTCAAACGATCTTCAAACAGGAAGAGAGGTAAGGGTGTGTATTATAAAATCTTTTCTCGTTTTTTTTTTGCATTTGTATTTTCATGTCAGTTTAGTGTTTTTTATTCTTTACATGTGAATAAGCCCCAAAATGTTTCAGTTGTGCTGTTTAAAATTGCTACTTCATATGCTACAAGTACAAACTGGAGAGTGGAGAAAACATTTCAAATGTACCGGTAGTGACTTCTCCTTAGTGAAATGGGATTTTTTCATGATATACATTTGAAGTAATTGAACTGACCTCATTTTAGATGATCTAACATTTGAAAGCTGCTTTGACTCAGTGTCATTGCAGGAAATTGAAAAATCACATGTGTAACAAACGGTTTTCTGAATGATCTGGCTTTTTAGGGCCTTTCCTTTTTTCCGTCTGGTCCGATTCCTCAGCTGTCATCGGTTCAACTTCTGCTGCATTTTGGGCAGAGATCGAACAGTTTGTTTGTTTTTTTAAATCAAAGGGAACCAATAGTTTAAAGCTGAACCATCTCGTTTACTCCTGATTTGACACAAAAATCCTTTTATCTTAAGCTGGAAAATTCATTAAAAAAAAAAAAAAAACTGTCTGCATACTTGGACCGTCCCAACGTCCAAATTTCACATCGACTCCCCTGCTTTTAAAGAACAAAAGAAGAGTCCTGGACCAGTTTTCTGGGGTGCTCTGAGACTAGATTTGAGGAAGTGAGGCATTTCAGAGAGACAGAGGAGAAAAGAGAGGGGTTATGTTTCTCCTCAGTCACACAGACAGGATATGGATCAGCAGGAGGTGTGTGTGTTGGGGGTGGCGGGGGGCCGTCTCCCCACCGGGCTGCTGGATCACAGGTGGCTCTGCTCAGGGACTAGCAGGGGGCCGAGGTGAGGGGCAGGAGCCCTGGCTGTCGAAGCTGGCTGTTCTCGCCTTCCACTGCAGGACACACAAACACGAAGCGGTGAATCATTTGGCATTCGGCGCCAAAGCCCACTTCCCAAGAGAGCACACATATGTTTAAAAGGAAACTTGTTGGGAAGGCTGCTACGAGTCGGACATTATGAGAGAAAAATACAGAAATAAGTGCTTGGATTGTGTGTTTCAGTATGAAAGACCATATTTTATAAAAGGCGCTCCGGAATATAGGTAACATCGTCAATGATTGGTCTGTTTTCAAACTCATGTCATATATAAGGCAAACCAACCATAGAATGCTTAAAGTGAGACAAAAAAGTCAGAGTCCGTCTGTCAGTCCGACTTTATTACTGTAACTGCATTCACAGTAACTCTACAACTTGTTTGTAACACGCTACTTGTTAGCAACGTTAGAAATATTAGCCATGTTAGCGTATTCATAATAGCTGTAACTCCAAACCTCTTTTGCAACTTGTCAAAAAAACAGTTTGATACTGCTAACACGAATGTGGCTGCAACTTCCAACCTTGTTAGTAACAGGTAAGAAAAATACAGTCAGACACCGCTAGACATAGCTGCATTAGCGTATTGACACTACCTGTAGAGCTGCGTTCACACCGCTATTGGGCAATGAAGCAACCACTCTCAACGAAACGTCTATGTTAACACGTGTAAATGCGTGTTTCAGACCTTCACATAAACCTTTGTGCCATCCAAGATATGTTAACATTGGGAGTTGGGTTATCTCCACATAAGGCAGTGCGCTGAACCTTTGTTCTTCAATGATTTGAGATCTTTATGGATTACATGAAATCCTCTTCATCTTTATTCACCTTTGTCATGGTAGGGATAACAAGTAAATGTAAGGGTAGCACAAGGGGTATGCAAGCAACAAGAGAAATAAAAATAATGAAATTTCTGTGGCTATATCTCTTTCATTGTATGAATGGGGTTCAAATCTGTAAACTGATCACTTCTCAATTTTCTATCTCACCGCCCTAAAGTTTTTTTTAATTTTTCTTTTTTACCTAAAACTGTCTTGAAATCCCACGAAAACATAATATTTTTTTTCCCAGGGGCTACAGTTTCTCGTCTGTGTTCAGTTCAACCAACAGTTTAATGTCTTGATGTCCCCCCCTCACTGTTAGATGGACCTGTTTGGTATGGACCAAAACAGTTTTCTCATCACACAAATGGTTGAGATGTTTTGACACATAAAATGTTCAGGTATCCCAACAAACACGGGATATGTTGATCCTCAAACGCACCTCCTTCTCCGATTTCTTGGACTCCACTAGGGGGTGCCAATGGGCAATGGGCTTCCGTGGATACGCTAGCATTTCATTCCAGTGGTCCCTGCCGAGTCCTTCGGCTTGGCATCCGACCCGCATCACGCCGATGATCTCATTGTGACCTACCCTGTGGAAACACACACACAAAAGCAAACTTCGGATTCAACGTGACGTAGGAGTTATACATGACAGTCCTTTGTGATCGGGCTGGTGAGGGGATGTCTTGACTGTTGACTAAAGGACTCTGAGACACTTAACCTGTCTAACATTTAGAATAACTGTTTTATTTTTACTCTTAAAATGTACTAAATGTGTTGAACTTGGCCTTTAAACCTCAAAGTTGATCTACTTTTATACCTCTTGAGCAAACTAATGTGTAGAGTTTGACTTTCAACACGTGGACTTTGATTCTGTCAGTTTTGTCATAGCTGCTCCCTTTTCTTTTCTTTTCTTTTCTTTTCTTTTCTTTTCTTTTCTTTTCTTTTCTTACCTTTTCTTGTTATTAGAAAGCAATCTATTTCACTGTTTATGAAAGTCCTTAGTAAACATTTGTACTTTTCAGTATTTCATAAGCAACCAATTACTTTCTCTAACAGCTCAGTGAGTATGTGTACTTATCCCAGAATTTATTATGAGTCCATAAAAAAATTTTTCTTCCATGAAATGTCGTCAAATTCGCCTCAGGCCTCCAGATTTACTGAACTGCAAATAGCTTCTAAAATGAGAAGAACGTAGCAGAATAAGGATGTTGTCTCTGATTTTTAAACGATCATTAATCTTTCCGTTCATGCCAGGGGAATTTTATAACACAGATTTCATGTATCACAGACATATAGGTAAAGCAAACATGAGAATCAAAAAATGACGCATCAAGCTAAAGATTAAGCGGGAAATACCTACTAATGACATCATACCTGGACATAGGAATGAATTAATAGGATGTATTTTCTTTTAAAATGGGGATATACAGTTGAATATAACATATTCTAGCCTAAGTTTCTGTAAAATGCATTAGTAAATGTACCAAAGTACACACTGCTTTGCCAAAAATAGCTAGGATTATTCCTAAATAACGTTTGATTTTGCTCTTTTCCTCAAAATAAATGAACCGGAATGGTGTTTGTACGTACAAATCATAGTCCATGACAGAGATGTGCAAGCTGACGTGGTCCATGCTGTCCGGAGGGATGTCGAAGATGATGGCCTCATTGTAGGTGGGGTTCAGAGTGTTCTTTTTAATGCTCGTCTTCTTCTTTTTCAAACGCCTCCCATCACAGATCAGAGAAACTTTGACATAGGGGTCTGATGTTGATAGAACAAAGAATCAGGAACAATTAAATTAACAACAACAATAAAAAAAAATAAAAAAACGTAATTGTTTAAAGGCTGTCGATTGCCTTTAAGCCGCAGCAGTAATGAACATACTAAGCTGCTTCATATGAGGTATCATTATGGTACAGGTACACACCAACAAGAACTTTGCAAGTTTAAGACGCCTTCAAGTGCAGCCATTAGTAATAGCTTATTTAAAAGAACGAAAGGAAAAATGTTTTAAACCAAAGGGAATCAAAGAATTACCTATTTTAAATGCAAAGATTGCGGAGAACAGTGTCAGCAACTCAACTACAAATTTAAACCTATAGAACAGTTCGTATGGTATTTGATGCACGCATTTCTTAGACCCCTATTTTATTATCACGATCCAAACTTTCCTTAAGAACTAGCTGTATATAACTTGGTCCATGTTTTCTGCCCTGTAGTTCTTCAGCATTCCACTAGGGGCAGTAAAATGACCTTTCCTGTTTATTTCAAAATAGCTGCGTCCGTGAAATCTCAAAAACATAACGTTTTAAAAACTTCATGGTAAGAAAAACTCGTCTTTTTGTTTATAATTTTTTAAACGACAACTTTCTGTGTTGAACGTCAAATTTGGTAATAATTAATTATTTATAACACAGCTACACCATTTGCATCTTAAACAAACTCTATTGTGAATAAAACTCATAATATCACCCGTTGTATAACATATCTCATTATTTGAAGCTCAGAAAAAGTGAATATTACAAACTTCTGTGGATTTCATCAAAGAGTTTAAAAAATATCTTAATTAAAAAAAAGACTTTTCTGTCAATTCTTTAATGTAGTGAGCTGTATACCTGCAAAAGAAAAGAAAACTCCAAAAGCATTCTTGTCTAGTTTCTGCTTTAAATATCATACCACCAATTTCTATTTCTTTTTTTTTTTATCAAACTGATTGCAAAAAGAGACATAGAGAAGTGGTTTTATTTTGAAAGGCTTTTGAAAACCAAGAAAAGAGATGATTTTGTCCAGTCCAGTGAGACCAGAGAAAGAAATTTATGGTGCGATCAAATTCATCTTTACATTTATGGATCTGGCTTAGCATGAATCTGTTAGCCCGTTTTGCTCTGAAACTGTGTTCAGGACTGTGCAGCTTATAAACCGTCCTTCTGTACCATCAAATTCCTCAAGTTAATAAAACAAAACTGACACCACAATGATTGTTTTTTTTAAGGTTTTAGTGTCTGTTTTAACAGAAAATAAACTCCCATTGCCTTTTTTTTTCTTTTCTTTTTATCTCCAAGTGTGTGTTTGTGCTTTTGCAGGGAAGCAACCCTGAAGGACCTGGCATCAATACCTACATAAAAGTGAGTCATCGCCTCGCACGAGCAGATTATGGCTGCCATAGAAAGCTTCCTGTGTGCTGATTTTAGTGTCAATCTGCCTCCGATGAATCACTCCGTGCGACACTCCTATTTTGGATCAATTTTAAAAAAGTAAAAAAAAGGCTTTTAATCTATAAGCAACAAAGAAAACATTCTTGGGCGATATCAGTCTCCTTGAGACAGAATAAGAAATATAGACAGAAGCTAATGCCCCCAAAACCCTGGAGATTTCAGATGTGAGTCACCGTAAATTTGTGAAAACCTCCACATTCGATCTGAATCTGGCTTGAACCCTGGCATTTAAAGCACCATAAATGTCACATTTTACAACTGATATCCCAATTTCAGGCTAAGGCTTAATAGACAAGTGGAATGGCAGCCTATAATAATAACACACTGCCTTTACTTATTGGAAATTGACAATATTTTAAAATGAAGTGCGAAACTTTGAAAAAACAAAAGGCTAATAAGTTAAAAACAGGGAGCTTTATGAAATGTTATTACGCATCTAAAGTGCTGTGAGAAATCATTTAACCCCTTTCTCATTTCTATTTGTTTTAGTGCTATTCTAGATGCAACTGGTGCGATTTATTATTTATATCTCCTTCTTAATGCTGAATAATGAACGAAGTCTTATCTTGGCTAAGTCAAGTCCTCCTTTACATGAAGTTGTTGGGTTGATCTCCTCAGGGAAGGTTCTCCAGTGTTCTGTGTTTTTTGGAACCATAGATTATGGTTCTGGTTCTACAGAAACAGGGTTATAATCTCCTTCCAACTGATCATTTATTGTACATGAGAACTGGACTGAGTGACCCCTCCTCCCTCACAAAACAGGAAGTACCTGTTGGCTCCAAGACGCCAAAATCCAACAGACTTTTATTAAGAATATTTGTCATAGTAACCATTCTTGCCCTGCTGCCTTATTTATTAGCATGTGCTTGCTAATCTTTTTTAAAATATTTTTTTTTTCCGTAGTACAAGCTATTGAAGGCATTGGCCAATCGATGCCTCCATAAAAGCATGTGGTCTCACGTCGAACTTTTGAAGCTTTGGTTGACAGATTATTCCCCGCCCACTTTCAAGTGGTAGGGGTGTTGAATTCCAACTAAATGCCTCCTGATTAGTGAGAGTGGTTGCCATAGAAACATTAACTCAGACAGGCTCAGACCAATCACTGCCTTTTGGGATCTGGCACCAACACAAAAACGAAAATGAAATTTCACAAAAACCACAACTTTTCTCACGTATTTTCACGCATGATCAATTTTCATCCATGCAATATGCTCAAAATATATATAGTGGGTGTGTGACATGGCCTTAAAGCTTTGGGGTTAAAGGGTGATTACGTCCCTGTGGAGCCACAAATGCCCAACAACGTACCTGAATATCCGGTGATGTCCATGGCCTTCAGGTTCCTGCACTTGATGACGGTCAGTGTGAGTCTGCCGGCGGTGGGCAGGTAGCAAAGCGAGAACATGATCTCCCCGAGGTCGACGCTCTCCTGCAGGATCACACATGTAATTACAGGCAACAATAACAACAAAAGAAGCCGCGCTCAAGCTCAGAGGCAGTCAGGTCATAGATGATAAATGGAAGATCTGTTTGTTTCTCAACTGCCTGTATTTCATTTGCAGGCTGCTCTTTTCTCACCAACACAGCCCTGACATTCACTGAAGCCAGGACTAGTTAATCTGATACCGGGTTACCTCCAGTGCCCTTCAACCACCAGCATGAAATTGAAGAAAATCAAAGGCTGATTCATCAATTATTTGCACAGTTGAGTCTGAGTGAGCTTGCAAAAAGAGAACCCTGCATATTGTTCCACACATAGCAACAGAAACCCGAAGGCGTCTCTTCATACGTCCTGTATTGCTTCTTGTTGTCATTAATTAGACAGAACTAGTGGAGACAGACAGGAAGCAGCCAGGTTTGAACTTTCCACGTTGCAGGCTGTCGATTGCTGACACTTTACAAAAAAAAAGGGGCTCCAAGCTAATTAGCCTGACAAAAAAAGAGGAGCAGAAATGGAGAAGACAGGTAGTTTGCTCATGGGTCTGGTCAGACAATCTCTGATGAACAAATCATCAGGCAAATAGGAGACCTTAGGTGACGTCCTTTGATAGATGATGATGGCACGAGTTAACAGTGTTCCTAATGGACGAACCACTGAGGAGTTAAAACTAGGAGCACCTCGCCCCTCCTACTCCCTGCTGATCTGCACTGACGCATGCTCCAAGTTGGTTCATACTTTGCAAAAAGTGAGAAACTTTAAGGGCAGGATAGATTTTTCTGGCCAGAACATGTTAGAATTTGCCATACTCTCAAACTTAGGACCCTTTAGCGGTCCTTGTTGGGCTCTCTTCTTAAACTCACGTTGTTTGTATTCTGACCACTATACAGCAACACAGATATTACAAAAGGAGGAAAAGAACATGTAAAGGAGGAAAAAAATCATGTTCCAAGGGCAAACTACTGAAGAAATGTAAAGAAGTATTAATGGAACCACACCTGGCACACAGGAAATTAGAGTTGCATTCCCAGGGTGGGCAATGAGCTTAATCAAGTGTGGGTCCTTGGGCAGGACCCTTTGTGCTACTGCTAAGACAAGGGGGGCCCCCTGTGCCCCCAACCCAGATAGATCCCGGCTTTAGCTTTTCACTAACCGTTAAATCAGTTAGCCAAAAACGTGGTCACGTCCTTCAAAATGAGCTGTTTGGCTTCCTACCAATCTGGCCGTAAATGATATGAACCCGTGCACAGATGTTCTATAAACACTGATTTTGAAATGTTTACTCCTTCTGTTGGCATCAATTCTGACCATAAGCTGTAAAAGAAGCACATGTGTGTGCTCATTTCACAAAATGTGGGTTGGAGTAAAACCCACTTTCTGTATTGCAAAGCAAATATGTATGTTATGTCATATTCAACTTAATTATGGAAGCACATTCTCATTTCTGCTCCACAAATGTCTGTTTCTCAGAAATGTAGTTACATTAAAAGAGACAATAAAACGTGTTGTAAGAAAAAAGAAAAAGAAATAATTCAGCAAAAGCAGATTAGCCTATTTTACTTTTTACATTTAATTCCTCAAAGAAAACGGCAAAAAAGACAAAAAAAAACAAGCAAAAACAGCTCAAAGGCTTAAGTAAGATCTATCTTCTCTTTACAGACATTTGCGTTAAGGTCTGTGCTAATAGTCTTAGGTGGAATGAGTGTCCTGTTATTTGCCCCATGATAGCTCTCAGGCCAGTCAGCAGTATTATAGAGCCCCTGAGCCCTAATCAGCCTGCATTAGCTCACTGAGAACTTCCAAGATTGGCAAATCCCATCTATCTGTGCTCCACACAGTCTGGGCTCCACACACGGCTGCAGTTGGGGTTGGACCGCTGTTGAAAAACAGTTTTAGGCAGAAACACCTGTAAACATGAATTCATTACAGGGCTTCCATACAGAATATAAAAAAAAAAAACAAAGCACACACACACGCAGCAGTGATCTGATCACAAAGAGCAAAAGACTTTAATGAACTTGTCCAAAACGCAATAATGTGCCAATTGTGAGGTTAACCAAGGTCAACTGTTAGGCTAGAAGGACTGGGAGTGGAGGCAGAGCAAGATATTATCATTTTATTCATAAGCACGAGGACAGAGCTAAAATTAAAGGAATTTTATGATTTTATTGCATGTTTTTAAAATATGAGCCAGCATTGGAAATACTTGTTGGATTGTATTAGTGGCTTCAGTGCTGCAGCTGGTCAGTTTGGCACATTTTAGTCATGGGGATTTGAACTAAAAGACCTTTTTTGTTTTTTGATATGTTGCAAGTGATGAGAGCAAAAAGTGGGTGTTGCTGTGTAATTTAATAAAACGCTTTACAATTTGGCTAATTAATGCAATGATTAATCAAAAAGGGTAAAATATAAATACTTAAAATGAGAAATATAATCTTCCTCCTACGTATTTCGGAACATCAGAAGGAGAAAAAATTAACTTCCTGGTTGAATAAAAGTCAAAATGAAAAAACAAAAAGATTTGTACAAAGATTTTAATAGATCATCTTTTGATCTATTAAAAAAAAGTCTATTTCTATGACATAGTTTCTGCAGAGCAGCAGGACTTCATTCAACTCTGAGTTTTGGGTGGGAGTGTTGATGTGGAGCAACCCCGCCTCACTGCCACATACTCAAAAACTCCCAAAAAAATGTGCACACCAACAACTTCTGGTCACAGTGAATGAATGACCCTTCCCCAAAAATAATGACATCACATGAGCCAAAACTTAAAAAAAAAAAAAAAAGAATCTCATCCCATCTCTTATGGGACTCAAAAATATTTTAGAGTCCACTAACACAACCAAAAAATTAAATGTTGGGGATATCCAAAGGAAGTTTTAAAGTCAAAATGGATGGCCACAGGGCCTTTGTGGCAGAGAGTGAAATTTGGCAATCTTGGCCATCATTTTTGCACAATGCGGCAAAAGAAAATTTTTGTTAAGCGATCGTCAAAAAAGTCTACAACTACAACAAAAGTTTTGTTGAACTTTGACCTCGGGAAGAGCCCGCTATCTTCCTTCCATCCATCCATCTTCCTCAGCTTATCAGGGACCGGGTCGTGGGGGCCGCAATCTAAGAAGAGATGCCCAGACTTCCCTCACCCCAGCCACTTCCTCCAGCTCCTCTGGGGGGACGCTGAGGCGTTCCCAGGCCAGCCGACAGACATAGTCTGTCCAACGTGTCCTGGGTCTTCCAGAGGCCTCCGCCCAGTGGGACATGCCCGGAACACCTCTCCAGGGAGGCATCCAGGAGGCATTCGGGCTAGATGCCCGAGCCACCTCAACTGGCTCCTTTCGAAGTGGAGGAGAAGCGGTTCTACTCTGAGCTCTCTGCGAGTGACCGAGCTTCTCACCCTATCTCTAAGGGAGCGCCCCGCCACCCTACGGAGGAAGCTCATTTCAGCCGCTTGTATTCGGGACCTCGTTCTTTCGGTCATGACCCATAGCTCATGACCATAGGTGAGTATTGGAACGAAGATCGACCGGTAAATCGAGAGCTTTGCTTTTTGGCTCAGCTCTCTATCTTCACCACAACGGACCGATACAGTGACTGCATAACTATGGACGCCGCTCCGATCCACCTGTCAATCTCACGTTCCGGTCTTCCCTCACTCGTGAACAAAACCCCCAGATATTCAAACTCCTCCACTTAGGGCAGGGACACTCCACCCACCGAGAGATGGCAAGCTACCTTTCTTTGGTTGAGAACCATGGCCTGAGGAGGGATTGAGGAGATCCTTGAAGTATTCCTTCCACCGCCCGACAATGTCCCCAGTCGAAGTCAACAGCCACCCCCCTGTACTGAAAACGGTGCCTGTAGAGAAGTGCTTTCCCCTCCTGAGTCGCCGGATGGTTTGCCAGAATTTCTTCGAGGCCAACCGACAGTCCTTCTTCACGGCCTCACCGAACTCCTCCCAGGACCGGGGGGCTATCTTGAATTCTTTTTTTTGTACCTTCTACAATTTTAACACCAAGGGATTTCAGTCTATTGCCTGATCACTCCTGGAGCATCTTTGAGAGTCTACTTGGGAAAAATGTTGGTTTTAAAATTGATAGATTTTGAACCCTGTTAGCATGGCAAGCTTGCAAAAGTGGTGTTCCCCTACTGCTTGCATATTTTTTATCTGGCATGACATATGATCGCTCCATACTAGGACTGTGAGCATGGTGAACAAAAAAACCTCAGTTGCCAAAAGAAACCCAAGATTTTCTTTTTCTTTTTTTTTTAATTGCATAAACATGTTTGTCAACCACAGCCGACCAAAGCTAAAATGGTTGCTATGGAGATAAAAGCTAAAGATAGGCCGCCATTTTGGAAAAAAAGTTTTTTTTTATGTATTTTCAGCTCTGTCCAAAAGGGAAGAGTTAGGGGCGTGTAGCAGCCAAACAGGGCCAAAAGTGGGGTGGCGAAAGCGGGTATAGCACCCACGGGGCATACAACACCGCTTGTGGCTTTAAATCTACATTAAACCCTCCTTCTGTGACTTCCACTTCCTTCACTTGAAGCTTGCCCTGTGCGACAAGTATCCGATAAACTTGTCTTAGTGTCTGAGTTATGCAGACGTTGACCTGCTGAATCATCAAAGGCTGCGGAGGAGGAGGACGTTTCAAAGCTAAATCTCCCCATCCTGTAAGTAACCAGTAATTATGTAAATGTTTAGTCCAATCATTAGAGAGGCTTTGTTGTCATTCTGTTTACGTGATTAAAAAAGAAGCAAAGCGACAAAGACGTTTACTAATGGAGGCCACCAAAAAGCAATCGCACACAAAGACATGTTTCCATCTGTGTTGTTTGGGTTTGTTTTGATTTTTACACAATGGTTCCAGTATTGATTTGACCCAGAGCTTCCTGCTTTTTGCCTTCATTAAGCAGCACTGTGTCATACACGCTTCTCCACTGAACACCCCTTTGTTTTCATATTGTTTTCTTTGCGGAACACTGAACCCCCCTGCCTCCAGCCCCCCACCGTCTGCTGCTTTCTTTATGGCACCCATCTTGGATTTAATGTGGGCAAAAGATTTTGTCATAAAATCATTGGGTTGGCTCAATTAAGCTAGCGTGCCAAGCCCGCCTCCTTTTTCTGCACACAAAGCAAGAAGGCTCACATTATTGAGTATCCCCTGAAGAAGTTCAACAGCTAGAGTGGGAGGGGGGACTCTGTGAAGGTGATGAAATGACAACAACTCTTGGACCCTTCATATGGAGCAAAGAAAAAAACAAACAAACAAACAGAAAAATACAGATATGATTATGAGCAGCAGAAAGAACTTTGCTCCATCGCTGAGTTTGTAAAGCTGTCATTTTGCCAGTTAGCAGATTATGTAAATCAGCTTACAGACTCAGGAATGTAAGAAGTGCTGGCTCCTTATAGCCTGTAATTGCAGTGATACTGGCTTCCAAATGATGCGAGGTATTGGCCAATAAGCCCCTGTTATCCTTTAAAATGTGTTCCTCCATACGACATGACTTCAGGCTTAAGAAAGATGCACAGCACAAAGTAATGATGGTATATTTGAACCTGAAGTTGGTCGTTCTGTAGCACAACTATTTACAGTAGCAGATGTTAGAAAGAATTTTTTTAACTTTGTGTGTTATTCAACCCATCAAAACAGGAGATGTCGCTGGCGACGAAAGTAATTCAAGCTCTTCAAACTTCCAAAACTCTTTGGCTACGCTCACACCGCCCTCGGGAGCATGCATTGAAGCGTAGAGCTTTTTTGTCTCATTTGGTTTCGGGCTTCCGCGTTTAAAATTCTCACATTCCCAAGTTGCTATGCCAGCTTCTACGACCATTTTGGGACTCTACATACAAAACATGCAGCCATTGAAGGCGCTTTGAAAGTAAACCAGATTGAACTTTGACCAATCAGGGCCTCGAATTTGGCAGTGAGGTATGGATGGCGTCTTTTTTAATTCACAGAAGTGCCAACCGTTTGTAAATTGATCATGAAAGAGACATTAATAATTGCTATTTGCCGGAATTGCCGGATTTATGCGACACCAAGTCTGTCATATTTCGAATAGAGCTGCGAAGGAAAAAGCCTGATACAAGTTTCCAACTGTAGCTGGTGGACGTGCGCTAGTTAACAGTAGAAAAAGAAGAAGACCTTTCCTCATGCTTTTCTAGTGTGAGCACCAAATGCTGAAAGCATGCTCAAGAATAAGCATTTAGCGCATTCTTGAATGTGTGTCACATAACTTAGCTTGAGACCGACTGCGCAATTCCCACACTATATTGAAGTTCACCTTTTGCAGTTTCACTGTTTCATGGATTTCTTTTCGGTGCACTTTCCTATGCTTTTTATGTATTTATTTTTACGACACTCTGCATCCTGATTGGGGTGTTGACCTTGTCAGTCGATGTCGTCAGTGCCATGTCTCTTGGAGAGATTACGTTCCGTTTGTCACATCTACATGAACCTTTGATTGCGATCAAATCTTTGGTTTCATTTTATAATTCTGGACATATTCTTCTATAAATGTTTTTAATTTGTAGATTTTAAACAAAGGAGGAAAATGTGAAAATGTTTAAGTCTGTCGGGGAAAAGTGTAAGATGTGTGTAGTGAGGGGTTTAACGGCCTTAAATATCTATAATTGCACCTTAAGAAATTTTATCTTATATTAAGAACGTAACCCCTGCAATACACTTGGGAACACTGTAAAGTAATTCCAACCGATTCTGAAGCGGAGAAAAGCTAAAATTGTGCTAAAATGCAACACTTTTTGGTTGTAAATTTGCTCCGTGGCAGCTCTTGGAAAACAATTCGACAATAATGATATGCCGAGCAGTAATGCTAGTATAAGTTTGGTCCCACTTAATGTAAGATACTGTTCACTAATCCTTGTTCTATCTCAAATTGTCCTTATTTCTTGCTTTCTCCCAACCTTTTTGTCTGTTAACTCACTGGGTTGTGCAGTCTGTCTGCCAGCTGGACGGTCAGGGGTTTCACTCTCAAGTTAGACAGCCTTTGTGTCTTTGGGCAAGACACTTCACCACACATTGGCCCCAATTATGGTGCTGATCTATAAGTCACTTTGGATTAAAGGCTCTGCTAAATTTGATGCAGTCTAATGTGTTCTCATTGAGTTCAGGTGGGTGTTTTCCTCCTTTGCTGCTCAGCAAACCTCTTGTGTTTTGTTTTCTTGTTTTATCCTGTCAATTCTGTTTAGAATCACAGCAGCTGCTCCTTGATTCATTATCTCCTCAGGGAATTGGATCCAACGAGTTTGTTGGATCTCTGTTAGTATTTCCTTGTCTGTAGTTTGTGCGCATTGTTCTTTATTGGTGTTATCTCCAACTCTGTGTGGGTTTAATGTTCAGAGTTCAGTCTTTTAGGGCATATCACGCAGTAATATGACTACCTTATCCATAATACATACACACCATCGTTCATTCTCGAGTTCCTTCAAGCACTCATATATCGTGCAATGAGATTTATTTTCTCCTCTCTGCCCCACTTCTGTCTAACACCAGTTTCAGGTGATGCCCTGCTCATGTTGAAGCCAGGTGATCTTCTGTCTTACTGCTCTGGACAAATTCAATTTAAAATTGCAGTTAAATCCCCATTAGCTGTCACACACCTAGGTGTGTGAAATTTGTTGTCTGCATTTGACCCATCCCCCTGGGGGAGCAGTGAGCTGCAGACACAGGAAATATTTGGTAATTTAACACCCCCCCCCCCCCCAATACAACCCCTTTATTGTGAGTACCAAGCAGGGAAGTTTTATGATAATTTTGATTCTGATGTTTTTAACTCCAGGGTTTCCTCTTGGGGATCCATTTTTCTGGGGCACCACCGGCTTGACCTGTAGGGGGTGCTGTTGCTGCGGTGCCCGATTTCGTTGGGCAGGCTGGGGTCCCGCTCTGTGGTCTAATAGCCATGGAGTGGGCCCTGGGCTGCTCTGTGCTGGGCGGGCACTGTGGTAGTGACCCCCGTGGTCGGGCTGGGCCTTGAAATAAATGGATCCCCATGATATTGTTTCCTCACAGCAGTACCAAGCCAGACCTTCTTTAAGCTGCAGTTCTTTGTTTCTGTTCAGGGTTCTACTGGGGGAACTGGGTAGGTGGGATGTGTGTGTGTGTGTGTGTGTGTGTGGGGGGGGGGGGTGAGGGAGGGGTCCTATCTTTGTGTGATTGTCCTTTGTTTGCTGTTTTAACAATTTTGGCTTTATGACTGTTTTATCTGCTCTTATGCTAAAGCTGTGTTTTAACTGAAATGAAAGGCTATATAAAAATAAAGTTTGAAGGTGTTAGGTCCTAATTTTTAGTCTCTGGTCTGACTCAATTGTGCATTTTGAACTACCAATCTTCAGTCTCAGGATAGTGAATTGTTTTTCTTATTTATCTGTATGTTATCGCGGATTTAATTCCCAGGGCAGGCGGAACTTTTCAGGTGTAGTGGTGCCAAAGGTGTGTCTTCCGATTGGAACTAAAGCTTTGATGAAGGAAACCTTTGAGAAAGCTCAAGAAGCTCTGCTGTAACATGCCTTCAGGCCAGCTCTCTGCTCCACTTTGTGGCATCTTAGTGGTGGGCAACTTAAGCCTCACGGTGCGCTGAGGCTTTCCTAACAAATATCATAAGCTAGTGTTTGATACAAGCTCCATCACACTGCTTCAGTTCCTTCACTTCAGTAAGAGTGACAAAGCCTATGTATCATTTCCTATCATTCAGTGTTTGTGTTCCAGCCCGCTTTGATTAGTGTTTGTGTTAACTGTGCTAAAAAACCTGAACTGAACTGCCATTTTCTTTAGTTTTGTTTTCTCCTGTTTATGTTAGTCTGAGATGTTCAGAGTTTGTGATTAGTATTTCCACTTGCTTTTATTTTCAGATAAGATTATTTGATGGATTTAGATAGGTGTGTTTGGTTTGTTTTTTAATTCTCTTATTTATTAATCTTTATTTTACCCTTGTGCTATCCTAGGCACTTTAACATTGGGAGTTGGGTCATCTAGACCCATTTGACAGTGTTCTGAGCCTTTTTTCTTCAATGATTTGTGATCTTCACTGGTGTCCATGGATTACATTAAATCTGTCCTGTATCCACTTTTTGTCATGGTGGGGTCATCTAAGATGCTTTGCAAAGGTTGTCAGGAAATTGCCACTGAGATTAGCACTCTCTATTTCAAAAGGAAGTTCAAACATGTCACATGTCCAAAGATGAGTCCCTGATTGGTAGATGTGACAACCTCGGCCAAGTTCAGATATTTGAACTCTGGCCGCGCCATTCAAATCGCGCCGCAGGACCTCAGATCTTGTCTGTACCTTTGACTCAACATTTAAACTGGCAGCACCAGATGCGTGAATTGCATTTTATGTGAACACAACTTCAGGAAGAAGAGAAGGCATTCGGACATAGACAGATATATATATATATATATATATATATGTATATATAAAAAATACGATTAGTAAGTAGTATTTTACTATGTACTAACATTTACTATTAGTAAATGCTTGTTTAATAGTTATATGTTTATTTGTACATTGTTGTTTATGTACTAATAATTAAAAACTACACAGTAAGATTACACAAAGAGAATTTTGTATTAACCGATGAGACGTTTTATTACAAAAACAGAAAGCAGCGACTATCGTATGTCATGCTCTGTTGTAAACCATGCATTGCGGGGAGCATGGCATTTCAGAGGCGCTGATGGCTGCATACGAAGTGCGTGCCACGGAAAAAAACGCTTCCTTAATGAACTGGTATTTATCGGACCAGAACTGCAGAGGCGATACCAGGAGGACACACGCGGGGCGGCTTCAATAAACACTCCGGTTGTCCGCAGTGGTCTTTTGCCGGGGACAGAAAGTGATTTTCTGATGACAGACAGCATTTGCGCTCAGTGAATTTAAACACGCATGTGCAGTGACGTATGTTTCAGAAGATGTCCGATTGACCGTTCTGCTTGTCAATCATGTCCCGTACTTCTCAGTGAGGATTTTGATTGGCTGGTGGATTCTTTAGAATTACTTTTTTTGTGGTTATTTATACTTTCTGGCCTGCGATCTACCCTCATGTTCTTGAAGATTTTTGTTTTGTTTTTTAAAATAATTTTCATGAACCTTTCCTGTTTACTGCTTGCTGGCCGTAGTCGTCAGCACAGCGGAGCCGCTTCAGAGACGAGCGACTCGGCTGGTTCCAACCCGCTCCGGGTTCAGACCTTCTCACAAAAATACAAAAGCTGGTCGACAGACGACCCAGAGAGATTCTGCATGATGAGGCTTTTATTCACTTCTCATTCAACCTCATTCAACATTTACTGTCTTTTTATTAGAATTTTCCATCCCATATGGTCCACGTTCACAGCCGCAGACACGCCCTCCTCCGCGCGTTCACTCTGCTCTCTTCCTCCTGCCTGCTCACACATTAAGAACGGCACGACAATCTTAGAACATAATAGTTATTTTCCAAAACCACAGAGAGCCGCAGCACAGGGAGGAAAGATCCGCATGTGGCTCCCCTGGACTAGAGTGTGGCAGGGTACAACAGCCTCATTTGTATGTCACAAGTGTGTCCAATTTACATTCGCCTTTCAAGTAAATCGCAATACACTTACCACCCGCGCAACAATGATTCGTTCTATTTTCATGCTGTATGAGCCTCAAGGGAACTGCAAAACACAGCTGCGCTTCCCTTAAGATGCAGCCGCTCCTCTCTACAACCCTTCACAGACCCAGACAACCCAAAAAACCCTCAGAACCCAGACAAGTACATGTGACAAAGAGTTTACTGTAGCCTTAAGCAGACACTGGGTTTGCAGAGGAGAAGAAAGCTGGCAACTCGAGGTTCAGAGATGCCGGTTGACACACAGTCGTGGAACAGGCATTTAGTGCTTCCGTGCAGTGAACCGCTCATTAGGAGGTCTGTGTGAGCAAGCTCAGTCCCTAAATACTGCAACATGAACAATGCCTGTCTCTGATGTGAAATAGAAAATTATTAAAGAACGCTGCAGTATCTCTGTGCAGCCAGCAAAAAAATGGATCGCTCATCTGAAAGTAATTGACATCATAACTGACTGACTTTGAGAAAAGAATAAAGCTGAAACTTCCTTACGCTGGTTGCATATTGGATGTCCCTCCATATGTTTGTCTCCCGAGACAGATCTGATGTCTCGAACAGATTCTCCAGAACCACCTCGCCGATCATATCATGCCGAGAAAATCTGTCAAAGTCAAAGACGCTCATGTGCAGTTTCCTGATGGCCAGCTCTTCGTAAGGCACAGGAAACTGGAAGGTCTCGTCGAACGTCGGGTTGAGCGTCTTCCTGTGGACGCGGGTTTGGAACTTCTTGCGGTCCGGCAGCAGGTAGACTTTGACATAAGGGTCAGAGGTGCCACACAAGTCCTTGGCAGGCAGGTCCACTGCCTTGAGGATGTTGACGAGGAGAGCTTCACTTTCGTAATCGTACTTGAGGGAGAAGTTTATCCGGCCACAGTTTTTGCTGCTGCCATTTTTGGACGACTCCTCGGACTCCAAGGCCTTCTGTTGGTAGAGCTCTGGCTGGATGCGGCCGATGCTGGTCTGCTTTTCATCCTTGTCCACCATGTAGTCGTTTCCGAGGTCCAGGCTGCAAACCTGCATCTGCCGGGGCAGGTGCCTCTTAAACGAGCTGTGTCTGCAGAGACAGAATTGAGAGATGAATTTAGGGGTTTTCTGCTTCAACACAACAGATAAATACAGTTCAAACAAAAAAAGTCATAAAAAAGGACTGTAGTTTCCTTAGTAGCTGAAAACCTCTAGTATCTTGTAACAAACCCTAACCGTAATTTTAATCTGACGTTAGCTTTAACACTAAAAACAGCACATGTCACATCAGTAATAATAAAACTGACAAAGCAAAAAAAATGCCAGTTGGCCTTAAAAGTACATTGTCCAAATAGACTACTTATCACTTCAGAGAAATAGTCTGAAAACTCATGGCAACATTTTTCCACAAATTTAACAAATCAAGTTGTAAAAATCCATTTGAGATGTGTTAGGAATAATTAGAAATAGAATAGTTAGAAACTCCCTTTTACTTTTCCTTGGGCAAGACACTGAACCCCACCTTGCCTCTGGTGGGAGGTTGGCGCCAGTGTTTGGCAGCGGAGCCGCCACCAGTGTGTGAATGTGTGTGTGACTGCGTGAATGGGTCTGTGACTGTAAAGCACTTTGGGCCTTTGTAAGAAGGTAGAAAGCGCTATGTAAGTATACGCCATTTATCATTTATTACACTAACTTTCACTTTTAATTACACTAATGGTTTAAACTTAATTCATTAAGCATGTATTGTCATCTCAAAATTATATTGCATTTGAAGACAGCACAGCCAAGCTATTTTTCTCACAGTCTCTCCTCATACTCCCTTTTTCGGTGTGTGTGTGATGCCTCAGAGATATCTCCATTGCGACCTTGGAGCTTCTCTCCAGCAGCAACCTGTGGGTGTGATTTTCCCACATTGAATATGCAAATACAGGGTTCATATACCAAGCCCATTTTCCTGTTTTCTTTGTTCGGACTTTGATGCAGCAACCCTGTTCATCTGTCTGTAACCCTTCGTACAAATTTGTGCCTCTTGTGCGGAGTAAATCTTCACTGAAGCTAAGTTTTGTCTCTGAGTCATTATTCATTCATTTCTGTGTGAAAGAAACTGACAGGGTACAAACCTAATAATTTTATCAATACAGTCCTATCTAGCAGATCCTGTTTCTTCACAGGATGGTTAAAAATAAACTTAAGAGACTTACGTTTTGAAATTACATTTCAGTTGAAATAATTGCATGCAAGTTCGGATGTGTGTTTATAGATACATTTTTTTAATCAAAAAAACAACCTACACTCAGAAGGAAGCCACGCCCACTTTCATTTTCTGTTTGTATCATTATACAGTTCTTACGTAAAACGTATTTAATCTCTCTAGAATTGTATTTTATTTAAATAATTAAATAAATCGTTTTATATTTCTATTTTACATTTTTATTCTAATTTTTGTATGCTTCATAATTGTCGACCCATGCTACTTTTTTTTATTTCTTTTAAACACAAAATCCCAAACATGAATTCACCTTATATGAAAATACAGCTGTCAGTTATTTTTATACCACAATACTTTACTGGAAGAAAAACAGTTAAATCCTATACTTAAGTATTCAAATGAAAGTAACTTAGGTTAATCAACAACAAGTTATTAGGCAACAACTTCTGTATCATTTATATTTAATCGACATTTGTATTTTTACTGTTTATAATATTTTTGTTCTCAACATGACCAACATTTTTTTTGTTATTTTTTTGTTTGTTCGCTTTCTTACTGAAAATTTTAAAAAAATTCACTTTTCACAATAAATGCTGAAATCCAGCACTAGTTTTACTAAATTATCCCTAACTAACCAACTCATACATTTGTTCTTGGTAAGTCTTTCTTTAGCCTCTATCACTTTCAATTTCCATGTCAACGCTTGCATTATATTTTCTAACCCAGATAAGTGTTAAGAGGTGATGACAAGAGAAATGCTGCAAACCACAGAAAGAGTGCTGGGAATAGATCTGCTGGGAATAAGTCTGATTTTTTCCGTTTTTTGTAAAAAGCCGGTTTAATCATTACATTTGGCATCAATTATTGGTTGTGTGAATTCAAGTTTTCTTTGAAGTTGTCCAAAATGTTCTCCAAACACAGCAGCTCACTGTAAAGTCATTTTCTGGGCATGCTGCCCTCAGGCTTTGAACACTTACGATGCACGTGAGACGAGTCCTCGCTCTTTACTAACAACTGGAGTGTTGCATGTGGAAACAGTACAACAGCATCACCCCTATGTGGTGTGAAGAACGTGCTAAACGCAGGTCCTTGAACGCGCTTTTAGTATCCTGTGTTCACATTGGACCGTCTCTACCCAACATTAGCATTTGTACCTACAGTTTGAAGAGGTTTGGTGCGACATGTTGAAGCGGTGCCAGTCTGGTAAATCTTGCTCCAGGCTTTTTCTTTCACAGTTTTATTCCGACATTTAAAAGATTGGGTGTCATAGAATTCTGGCTGAGCACAAATCGCAATAATTAATTACCCCTTTGTGTTTAACTTTTAGTAGAACCATTGGCTCTTCCATGAATTAGAAGGGACTCTACCCGTATGTCAAAGACAAATCCAAGTTCAACTGGATTTAACTTTTAACGTACGTTCAAGAGCTGTGCATTTGTATGTAGAGCCCACTTTTGACTTTTGAACTTGCAAAGTTTTGAACGCTAAAGCCCCAAATGTGCATATATGCGTGTTAACATAGACTTTTCATTGGCTGCATGAACGTGTGTTGCAAAGGCCGGTGTGAACACACATCAGTGTTTACTGCAACCTGTCGCCTACAGCATAAACCATTTATCTCTACAGATTCACCAAGTATGTCTACGACTTTGATATTTTCTGTGAGCCACCTGCACATGTGCTATACAAGTTTGCCCATATTTCACCTGCAAACAGCTCAAATCCACCTGTAAGGGGAGTTGTGACTGAGGGTTTAGGATTCAGAGTGTCATGCCAGCGGTTTGAAGCCCCAGCTGACCAAAGAACAGTTGGATGCTCAACCCACTTAGCCACCATCTTAACTCTTGCGCTATCCTAGGCACTTCACCATTGGGAGTTGGGTCATCTAGACCCACTAGACAGTGCTCTGAACCTTTTTTCTTCAATGATTTGTGATCTTCACTGGTGTCCATGGATTACATGAAATCTTTCCACCTTTATCCACCTCTGTCATGGTAGGAAGAACACGTCAATGAAAGGGTGGGGTCATCTAAGATAGCACAAGGGTTATGTGTAATCTATGGTCTAACGTGCATCTGTGTGAACACGCTAAGACGGCCTATTATGGACGGGTTCACACCAGGAGTAAAAACCTTTCCGATGATCAGGTATGGTTGTGTGTGTACATGACTGACCGAGTGGAGGAGGCCGGCTCGGTGGTTTGCCTCTGCATGCGCTGTGTGCGGCGCAGGAAGTGCTCTCTCATGGAGAGCTGCACGTCGGTGGGGATGTCAGGTGAAGTGCGGCTTATCTTCACCGCTGCCTCCAGGAAGCCCATCGAACCCATGGGGTCCTTCAACTTCTCCGTTGCCATGGTGACCACTGGTTGCTGGGGACCGGACAACAGAGGAGGAAGCGGCAGCGCCGGCGACTGCTGGATCGGGGAGTGGTGCGGGCCACAGGCCGGACTGAGAGACGGAGCCGGGAGGTGAGCCTTCGTCTGCCGAGGTAGCCAGCACAGCTTCCAGGCGACGAAGATAAGGAGACCCAGCACAGCCAGGCCACAAACAAGAAACACGCCGAGCAGCAGGCCAAATGTAGCGTCTGTTGGTGAGCCACAGGAACAGGAACGGTGGATCACGCAATATGGACCAACAGATGGCGATCAGAAGGGTTACAGGGAAAAGGACGGAGGGAGAAAAGGAGACTGTTAGTACATGAACGTCGGTTGGATAAAAAATATTAGTAATAATAAATAAATAGATAAATAATAAATAGGAGCTGTTTTGAGTTTCTTTTGTAATTACTCAAAATAACTCTGGCTAATTTCCATGCTAATACATGAAACAAAACATGTTTCACAAACTTTTTCTTGGCCTTAGAGGTGATTAGTTTCTTTCTGACTGAGACTGGATATTTAGATGTTAACATTACACCACATCCATCTTCAGAAGCTGCAAAATCCCTTTCAGGGTCATGGGCTTATTGCTGCCTATCCCAGCTACTGTTGGGTGATGGCGGGATCCACCCTGAACAGGTCAGACGCAGGGCCACACGCTCAAGCAAAGCACACCCAGGGATAATTTAGAGATAAAAACCTATGAAGCATATTTTTAGACTGTGGGAGGAAATCGGAAAAAAACTAACTATGCACAAGGAGAACATGCAGACTCCACACTGAAAGGACAAACCTGTGATTCAAACTGTCTCACTGTGAGTCAAGAGTGTTGACTACTACCCCACCATGGAGTCCTTTCTGAAAACTGTTGAATGAATTTGGCGACTACACAAAAAGCCAAACAGCATGCTGTGAAAACATCTTTTTTTTTTTTTTTAGAAACTGTCAATTTCCAGATATGAATGTTGAGTTTATTACTAAAAAGTTCATTAAAGCAACAGGATGTTTCTTCCTTTTGAAATTGTTTCTTCCTCTGGGTCTCCCTGTCCCGGTCCCCAGCCCGGATAAAATACAGGGTATGTGTCAGGAAGGGCATCCGGCGAAAAGATCTCTGCCAAACCACCTGCAGGACTCAGCGAAAGCTGATTCGCTGTGCCGACTCCTAGTGGGATTTGGCAAGGTAAACAAGAACTAAAGGCAGCTTGAAAGGAATTACCCCTTGGGGATAAATAAAGTTGTTTGAATTTGAATTTATGAATGAAAAATTTTTTTTGGTATATCTCTTAGAATGGGAAATGGCATATCGCGCTTCACTACCGTCTAAGAAGGCCCAAAGTGCTTTACAGTCATAGTCCTAATTCCCCACGCACACACACATTCACACACTGATGACGAACACTGACGCCAACCTGTAAACACCAGGAACAAATGTGGGGTTCTGTGTCTTACCCTATCACAACACATCGGTGGCAAGGCAGGAACCAAACCTGTGACCTCCCGAACAGAGGTCAACCACTCTACCTCTGTCCCAAATAATGATGTCTGGCCCATTCAAGACAAACTGAAATCTCAAAATTAGCTGTGAACACTCTTAGGTCAACGGTAATGCTCTGGAAATTGGAAATGTCTGAAACCAAGCATGAATGTCTCAACAAAGAGTTCTTTATTCATAAAGTAGGTATATTTATACCATTTTCAGGCAAACGCATCCTATACTAAGCTCTACAACAGTTCACCTTATTTCTAAACCATAATCACCCAAAAGTAGGCCTGGAATTACACTTTTTAAGATCCATTATCCTTAAAACTTATGCAACTCATGACAATGCCTGACGAGGTGACTATTATCAGAAATGAAAGGCCGGTGTGAATTTCTGATAATGTACACTTTGTCGGGTGTTATCTTTTATGCAATATGTTTACTTCTGTTCAATGCATTTGACAGCAAGTCAACATGACTTCTTCGTTTCCCTAAATCAAGTAATTTTTGAAATAACACCACTCACCATTAACAAATAAAACTTCTGCAAAAGTTAAAAAAATTCTTTCATTCGAAATATTGCTTAAAAAAAGGAAGTTTTTAAATGATTTAACTAGATCTGCAAGGCATGTTGTCTCTAAGCCAGTTGTTACGTCCCACGAAAAAGTTTGAGGGTTTTGTCTTCTATCAAGTGTAAGGATTTAAAGAAAATAAAGACATCAATGGAATCTATAGACAAAACACTGTAGTAAATACTTAAATACTGAAATTTTGTATATCTGCTGTATAGATGACTTTCTAGAAGTTTCTTCAGCTTTAATTGGCCATGTTTAGACTGTAGACCGTTTTTCACTAGTGAAATAAGACCCTAGTACCTCAGAGTTTCATTGAACTAATCTTTTCCCTCATTTGATTTTGCGCTTAGTTAAATGGTAATTTGTTAATATCAGTGGGTCCCTGTTTTTTTTCTCTTTTTTAGTGGCAGGATCTCACTGAGCCCCTAAAGGGCCACTGAAAAAACAAGAAAAACTAACGGGTGAGCGCCCGTTAGTTTTTTTCAAGGTTTGCTTTTTATTTACTTTGCCACCATAATTGTTATCTTTTTCTTCAATGGCCCTTTAGGGGCTCCGTAGGATTCACACTTCTAAAAGTATTTAATTTGTAATTTTTATTTTGATTTCTTTCAAATATTTGTTTTCTACATTTATTAATAAAAGTGGTAAGAAACCAATATTTATTATGACATTATAAGATGTTCAGAAATAATATCCAGAGTTGCAGAAGAGTCGTTGGTGATATTATTATAAAAAAAATCTTGAAAAAAAATGCTTTTAAGAAAGCATGTTAGCTACAAAAACAAAATCCAAAATGTCAGCAATTTGTAAAGATGGCAGCCGTACGCTTAATTGTTAGACTCCCAACGTTAACGGGCCTTCAAGGCACACATGACAGTGCACTGAACTTTTTCATTCATTTGACCCCACAAGAAAGCACAAGGGTAAAAGAAAATTAAGCTTAAAATTACATTTCTGAGTATTTTTTGTTTTAATTGTTGTGAATCCGAAGCAGAAAAAAATGCTGATGCATCGGCTTACAGACAAATAGATCCGTGTCCGTCTTTATTTTCCTCGTCTGAGCTGGCATCTGGCTCGAAACTGTATATGTGAGGATGGCGCCAAAATTGCTCGCCGTTTTTTGTTAGGTGGGGGGTGGGAGGGGACGTAAGCTAGCGGGGGATGATTGGAAGATAATCTGCACCCACTGTTTAAAATTTATATTTTATTAAACTACTGTCACTCTGCAGAACCTATGTTCTAGAAAACAACACAGTTTTTGATTTGGGCTAAAAACAGCATAATTAAAAGACCACTGAGGACGCTTTTAAAATAGATCAAAAGATGAATGAATGGAGGGAGACTTGAAAACCTTGCCTTTGGACAATCAACATATTCAACCAGGTTGGAAGTTGTTTTAATTATGTTTGCTCTACATGTTTTCAAGATTTTCTCATAATCAGCACACTCAATCATTTTTTGTCTCATCAAGAGCTCCGGTCTGAAGCGAAATGTCTTTTTTACGGGTATGTTGTAGTTTCCTCTGGCATTTCCTCTGTGCATCGATGTTCCCTTGTTTGATATGTATTAGTCTATCCTTGAACACTGCCAATAAAAAAAGTCAATGTCAAGTTGACTTTTTTTCAAGTCATGGAGACTGTAATATTTTCTGATTAGAATAGCCATGTTTAAACTCTGTATCATTCAGTTTTACAATCTTCTTGAGTTAAAATCTTCCCAATCACAACACAAGCCTGTGTTTAGAGCAGAACTTCTCTTAGTTTTTATAGGGGAGGGCCAAATTAGGAACTCCACATTAGACTGGGGGCCAATTTTGGTGAAAAAAAAATGGATAAACAGAAAAAGTTCTTTTTAGTAGCTTTAATGACCAAGTGTCATTTATACAATGAACCCGGCCCTCCAGATGATTTCTCGGAGGTTGCTGCCCAGATCTGCTACTCGTTTAGTATTTGTGTCATTTGACAGACTTAAGTCTTCAAACTTTTTCTTTAGCTCTGGACAAACAATGTCAGCTACTTTCCGCATACATTATTTTTACATACTCCCCGTCACTTAAGGGCTTGCTATGCCGGACCATTTCCAAAGCCACAACGTAGCTAGCTTCTGTCACAGCTTCACTGGATTTAGCCATTTTTTAAACATCTGCTGTACAGAATAGCCTTGTTGTAGTTGTTGGAGATTATTGTTGAGCTCTTCGCCAATTGTCATAGTTTTTATGATTTGTGACATAGTGATGATTTATATTGAATTTTTTGAACAGTGTATTTATCTGCTTGCAAATAAGGCACATGACTTTATCCAGCCCATAAGGTAAGCATTTGTCCACTTCCTCAAAGGAACCTGCTCTGGTTCTCTTTTGTTGAAGGCCACAAAGAATCTTCCCGCGGGCCACCATTGGCCCCCGGGCCGCACTTTGAGAACCCCTGGTTTAGAGGATCAGATGCAAAAGAGAATTTAGCTGTGAATCCTGACATAAAACAGTAGTCACATAGGGTTGAGCTGTCAGAAACTGGAGGTGCAGGAGCCAAAATGCATGAAACTCAGCTTGGTGGCACAAACATTAACATTTCATATATAAACTTAAATGGGACTAAAACCATGGAGAAACAAAAAGCAGATGACCTGACAATGTAGAGCTGAAAACCAGACACTTTTATACTCTGAGGACAATTGACAGAAATGAAAACAACTGTGGATGATCAACATTAACCTGGAATAATAGACAAGGGACAGACTAAGACCAGACCTATACCACAGAATACTCACAGCAACAGTGTGATAATAAGATGAAATATTATTAATATTTCAGCTTTTAAGGGATTAGGGATAGGATACCTGTGGTTATACCATGGTCCAGGTAAGTATTCATTTTGGATTGGTTGCTGGGTGTGCATTAAAAAGTGATAATCCACAGTCATAATCGCACACCTAAAAAAGAAGTTCCGGTCACCTGGCTTAAATGTTCTATATCACTGCACTGGCATCTTTAAAAGAGCCTTGAGCTTCATCATCTGGACAAAAACAAGCGGTAAGAGGTGAACTTTCTCTCTGAACTGATGCTTTATTTAACCCTTTTGTGACGATCAGCATATATATCGCTTTATCGTTGCTGACCATGACAATGCACCGCACAACAAATCAAATAGTCTACTTCAATATAATAACATGAATTAAGTACTAAAAATTGATTAAATATTTATTTCTTTTGTAAGTGACCATGGTAAAAGTGGGAAAATGCTCTTCAAGGCGTCGTACATTAATTTTTGATCATTAATGGCGGCCATTATCCCTTACCTAAATTATTACCATTTGTATTGAACTTGATTCAATTTAATTATGCCTGCAGCACATTGTGCCAACATAAATAGTCGGCAGTGTTTTTTGGCTTCAATGTCTTCCAAGTCTGTGATACAGTGAATGAACTCATCTTGACAATAATTTGTTTACATAAAAAATAACAATTGTATCACTTTTACCCTCATAGGTCACATAGCTGGGTCTATTAGTACTTAATTTTAAAGTCTCAGGTAATTTTTATATTGTTTAAAGGACAAAAAAAAAGGGTTTTTGCTGCCCTTTTTTGACATTGAGCCCCCTGTTTACTAGTTTACTGTACTTTTCTGTTTTTTTTTGTTATTGTGAAACTCTGGTTGTGTAACTCATGTTTGCTTACGTATTTTTAAGAAAGTAGCCATCCAACAGGGCTTTTTATGGTGACAAACATTATTAATAAACACTGTTGCAGCTCTAAAGCCAGCGTATTCATGAGTTCCTGTGGCCTTTTTGCTCAAAAAGCTGATGCTCACACACAAGCAAAGACACCTTTAATTTTTCTTAATACCGTCATGTACTCTAGATGTGATGGTGCACTCTGAAAGTCTTCTTCATGCATCACGTCTGAAATTTTGAAGGTGTTTAGCTTTGACGCCGCAGCTCCGAGTGCTGACAGTGACGATAACAGCCTTCCTACCTGTCCCTGTCAACCCACACAAGGCCTCGCAGGGATCCTCACGGTTGAAAAGCGTCTGCAATTGAGCGACATGAATTATGGCTGTGTGCGAGGAGACTGGCTGACACGGGAGCTTTCTCCTCGCAGAGCGTTTGGAGCCTGTTTATGTGGCCGTTTGAACTTGACACTCAGGGATTTGAGAGGAATCCTGGGAGCATTGCCACTGCTGATGCTAACAGAACCGCACAAGAACTAGTGCTGTGTAAAGGCTTCATATCAGGGCTGCAGTTTATTGCTTTCTATTTTGAGTAAGTACTTTATTTGTAGGAAAAATGTAAGAAGTTGTTGAAAGTGGAACCTGGAAATAGATTTTGATAATCTGTTTAAGTTTGTTATAAAGGAGCCTTTTTGCTTTTATGAGGCCACGTCTTTTCTGATTGGTCAGTCTATCTGTTGCAACTGTTGACTGGACATCAGAACTGGACTGAGAGACTCCTCCCACCACTTGCGTTTCAAACAGGAAGTACCCAATGGCTCCAAGAACTAAACGTACTGTATGTAGAGAAATAAGCAGCTATTACTCAGTCATTCTATTTATCAGAACAAACATTCTTTCTCCACTTCCTTTTTTTAAGGTTTAAACTGAGCAATCAAAGGTTTTGAACATTATGACAGATTCTCCAGAGCCCACTTTCAAGTTATAAGGGTGTGGCCTCCCTACAAGCTCACTCCGGATTGTTGAGAGTAGTAGCTATAGAAACGTTGACTCAGACAGATTTGGAGCAAACCCTGATTTTCGACTATGTCTGGCTCCAATATTGCAGCGTTGCTATTGCGAAAAAGTGAATTGACTTCATTTCCATTAGAAGTGAAAGTCAGTCATGTCCTGTGGGTGACGTCAAACTCACTCGCTCCAGTTCTCAAACACAGTCAATGGGGCCAACAAATGAGACATATAGGCTACAGGCACTTTTCAGGAGAAATTACAGCTGCTGGTGTTTCTGCACCAAATTCCAATCCAGCACATCACCAGAAGTGAGACGTGGTCAAGTTAAACTCCAATCCCCCAAGGTCCTCTTCTCCCCTGTATCAGCCTCCAGACAACAAAGGCAGAATGAACTGCCAAAGGGCAGAGATAAGGCTGTCGGGATGACAGCACATGCTGGCTGGATGGCTCCAAGAGTTGGGTGTGTAAAATGTTCTCTCTTCGTGTTTCTTTCTACAGAAGGAAAATGTTTATTTAAAGTCCATTTCTTTTATTCTTTTTCTTTTAAGATAAAAAAAATGAGTTTTCCAGAGTTTTCTATTAGGACAAAGAAACAAAAGACCATGATCCTCCAGCTATCGTCCAATTACAGATATAATTCAAGTACCGGTGTTGCTTTCTTTTGATCATGTGTCAGGTCAGGATGCAGAGGTCTTCTATACCCACCCGAAAAGCTCTGTGTGGGACTTTTGTTGAACGGAAAATTTAAAACAATACCTTCACTTCTGGAGGATTCTGAGAAAAGAGACGCTCATAATAGGTTTTCCTCTTTTCTGTGAACTGTCCAACCCCTTTGAAGAAGTTTAAGATGGTCCAACACACTGTCCCTCCCCTGCTGTTCCCGAAACAAAGGGCCTCAGCTGGAGGGGAATAAAAGCCAACACGGCGGGAAGACGTCCTGTCAGCAGGTGAACTCATGCTAGATCAGTGGAGACAAAAGGAGGGCTTTTCACAATTAAAGAGTGTGATTATGGAAGGTTTGTGATGCAAAAACAAAGAAATTAAAACTAGACTCGGAATGTGATTCAGAGCCAATTAGATCATATCATAACTGAAGTTATGTTAAAAAGCCAATAGCTGTTCCCCATGAGGACAACTTAGACCCCATCCTTCATTCTGGACACAAACCAAGAAGAAAAGGCTGCAGCTTCACATTCAAAAGACTGAAGGTAGGTTACAGAAGGAGCAATTTCTTATTGAAGCCCCCCCCCCCCCCCAAAAAAAAATATATATATAGGTGTAATCAGTCAATTGTTAGATGCTTCAAAGCTGTAAAAGCTGTTTCACACACTTTTCTCAGACAGACACAAACATTTTCACACTTTCTCTCTTGTTTAAGCTCTCAGAGTTCAAACCTTTGTAGAAAAATAAGTCCAGGATTATAGAATTAAAAATAAAGATTTTCTTTGCAAGCTGTACACATTCTGTACCGGAAAGAAGACACAGCAGGAAGATGACAATCACATTACCCAGTGCTGTTAAAAGTTACACTAAAAAGTCTATATGATGCAAAGCAACTTAAATTAAACTGCGTTTTCTCAAGCAACCTCTGTGTACCATATTTCCTACTCATACCGATTGTAGAAAAGTGTTGGGGGTAGGGGTGTTACGTAGGTCATTTTGCTTCTGAGCTCAAACTTTTACATATTTATGTGTTTGGCTTCATTGATTGGCAGGTGGGTGTGTCTTTGGAGGAACCCAACAGAACTTTATTTTGTCTCCCCAGTTGATTTTCTTTTTTTTAATGTTATCAATGTGGAAGGAGCAAGTCTTCAGGCTTCATTTAATATCCATGTAATATCCAACAAGTGACATCAGATATTATCAATGTATGAATGTGTATTTGGCAAACACGTCTTCCTAAAGGCTAGTTTAAGAACTAAAGCAGCTGGAGCCAGGTCAGTTCACTCATTGGCCACTTGGCGGCTTGCTGCACATGCAAACAAACTCTGGTTTCACACACATTCTCCATCTTTGTAATTATACTCCAAATACATTATTTCTAACCAGTTAGAAATTAAAGTGTAACATGTTTCGGCGTGTGCTATTACACTGCACCCTTTTTTTGCCCACGCAAATCTTCAGCAAATCCAGCCCCAAAGAATTAAAAATGTTAAGCTGCTGATCAGACATCAGCATGCACAATTGCCTGCAGGACATTTCTCAGTCTTTTTTCAAACCCTTGGACCCCCCCCCTCTGCTGAACCTGGCTAGGAGAAAACCCCGACCTTGATGAAAGCTGAGACTGATGAAATTCATAAGAAAACAAGCCAGGACGAGAACAAATGTCAAGGGCACAGTAAGTTAGAGAAATCTTCTATTTTCTTCTTTCTCCATATCCTTATGAACTTTGCTTTTCCACTTGGGTTAGGGTCAGAATACAAATAATTAA
Organism: Oryzias sinensis; assembly: GCA_037389245.1. Classification (NCBI taxonomy): domain Eukaryota; kingdom Metazoa; phylum Chordata; class Actinopteri; order Beloniformes; family Adrianichthyidae; genus Oryzias; species Oryzias sinensis. The sequence goes on from CM074492.1 coordinate 22,889,860, forward strand.
AAAAAGTCTGTTTCTTCACTTGGGATGCCCACAACTGTGGCTGCCAACACTGAAACATCCACTTCTCACCAGAGGTGTGATAAGGTTAATGAGAGAACTCCAGATTTCCTCTGCGCAGATCAGACAAAGTCGTTTCTGGCTTAATGAAAGCAAAAATAGAACTGTTGAGGTTGAAACGGCTGCTAAATTCCCACTCCCTCTATTACCTTCCTGTGTTGCAGAGAGAAACTATATGCAGAGAGCTAATGATGCAGGGAAAGTGAGTCAAGACGGAGTGTTGGAGAGTGATAGAGAAGCCATAGGGGGAAAAAAAGCTATTGTTGCTTCTCTTTAGACAGATAGGTAATGGAGTAGAGCTTTGTGAACATGTTGCTGCCTCTGGATACTGTCGCTTCTGACAGCATGAGACTGGATACACTTCAAGGCATAGCTCAGCACTGTATTTTCACATTGATAGTTTTTTTTAGCCACATCAGTCTGATTCTTACATGTTGCAAACAAGGTTGGGTGTTTTGTAAATACGCCAATGCAGCTAACATGTAGTGGTGTTGGAATGTTTCTTTTTTTATGTTACTAAAGTGGTTGGGAGTATGCATAGTCACAGTAATGCCTGTTTGTACAAATGGGCTATCAGGCAGTTTTTTTTTTTAAGTTTCAAACAACGTTGGGTTATTTGCAAGTACGCTACCACATCTAACATCTGGGAGGGTCAGACTGTGTTTTTTATGTCTAACTAAAAAGGTGGGTGTTAGCTTTGTCCCAGTAATGTTTATTTTAGCTGTATCTGTCTTTTTTTTTACATGTTGCAAACAAGGTTGAGTGTTAATCAACTGACCATAACTTTTGCTTTTAGTGGTATACTTTTTTAGGTGTTGCAATAAACATTGGGTGTTTTGTAAACACGCTAATGCGGCTAACGTGCTTTGTTACTAATAAGGATGGGAGTTGGCATACTCACATTAACGTTTGTTTTAGCGGTATATGTCTGTTTTTTACATGTTGCAATCAATGTTGGGTGTTTCGAAAACACGCTAATGCGGCTAACGTGTAGCAGTGTTGGACTATTACCTTTTTTGGGTTGCAAAAATGGATGGGAGTCAGCGTACTCATTAACGTTTGTTTTACCAGTATCAGTCTGTTTTCTACGTATGTCCATGTGGAAAAACGTAGCTACTACACATTTTAGGATGAGACTGGGTTGGTTTCCAATGTGCTGCAATCAATGTTGGGTTTTTTGTAAACACGCTAATGCGGCTAACGTGTTGTGTTACTAATAAGGATGGGAGTTAGCATATTCCTTTCATTAACGGTTGTTTTAGCAGTATTAGTCTGATATCTACTTGTTGCAAACAAGGTTGTCTGTGTGGAAACACGCTAACGTGGCTAACTTGTAGCAGTGTCAGAATGTGTTGTTTTACGTGTTACTAACAAGAAATGACTTTGTCCGATCGGAAGATTGCAGGTTTGATTCCCGCCTTGTGTTGAAGTGTCCTTGGGCAAGAATCTGTGTGAATGGGTTTGTGACTGTAAAGTGCTTTGGACCTTCAAGGAATGTATAAAATGCTATACAAGTATACGCCATTTCAAGGTTGAGAGTTGTCATAGTCACAGTGACCTTTGCTTAATGGTATCCATCTATACATAAAAGACTTGTTGTCATATAAATCTGGGCGAGCACAGACCGCAATTACTATTTTCTTCTCCATGATCAAATTTCCAACAGATGGCACTTCCACGATGAGTGTTTTGTAAATACGTTTTTTTTTTTTTTACATCTCACGTTCTCTTAACACAACTAGCGTGTGGCAGTGGTGGGCTGTGTTTTTCTAACGTGTTACCAACAAAGTTGGGAGTTAGCGTACAGTGAAGTTTGTTTTAGCGGTATCCGTCTGCTTGTTTTTTTTACCTGTTGCAAACAAGGTTGGAACTTCCAGGTATTGTAAATACGCCAACCCGGCCAAAGCTTCTAATGTGTAGCGTGTCACCAACAAGTTCCAGAGTTACTGTGAAGGCCTCTTAAATAATATCTGACTCTTGTCTCACCTAATGCGGCTTATAGCTTGGTGTGCCTTATATATGACATATGTTTGAAAATTGACCATTCATTAACTGTGCGCCTTATGACCCAGTGTGCCATGAAGTGTGGAAAGAACAGCTAAAAGATCACTCCCACGCCGTGGAGGAGTGGGTTATCACTATCCCACTGACCATCATGAACTGCACACCTGTTTTACCATCAGTATTATAGGAGAGGAATCAATGTCAGTGTGAAGATCCACAGCTGGGTTTCAGGCGATAAGTACAAAGGTCGTGGAGAAGCAGCTGAGAATGCAGTGAACGGCCTTTTATTTATGGGGAGGAGGGGGTTCAATGGATGATGCTCAGGTGTCTGAGAGGGAGCTGAAATGCAGCAAAGTCTCCGGCGCTTCAAAATCAATGTGGCATGCGTACCCTTTTCCATGCGCTCCAGCGCACCGCTCTGCCGTGGCGTGCATCCACAGGCTGCGCTGCCACACTGCATCCTCCTGTTACGATTGAGCTGCGGTTCGCACGCAAAAACAGGACGGTGTGAGGCTGTCTGTTCCTAGAAGTTTAATTAAGGTTAGGGGTTTGATGTCAGGGAGCAAAGTCAAGCCAAAGACTTTAATTCAAATAACCCCCCTACCCATTACCCTCCTCTACTTTTTTTTTAACCTGGTTACCACAGCAACCCTGTAGTTACAGGGAGTCTGCACTTTCACTGTTGACTGTGATGAATTGATTCATCTTTGGCAAGAATATTCCACCTCACTACACAACACAATATAACACACATTTGTGGAGGAACTTAAGCTCCAATAGACTGAAATGTTGTTAAAAGTTAGATTATTCAGAAAGACTATGAATTACCAGAACACCACATCTTTAAACTGACTGTTTTTGGAACAAAATTTTCCTTTTTTTAATCATAGAACATAATAGAACATAATAGAGGTTTGTTTTATTTATATATATATATATATATATATATATACATATTTTATATATATATTTTTTGGGAAATATATATATTTCCCACAAAAAAACACAACAACACAACACGATGCAAACCTTTTTTTTTTACAATGAAAGGGAAACTGAGGGAAGAAAATGTATTTTTTCTGCTCTTTCAACTTGTTCACCCTTCAACATATCCCTACCGGAGTCACCACAGGGCTAGGGACCCAGACTTGAAGCCCCCTTGTGTGCAACAGCGTAAACAGTCTTGCCCAAGGAACCATATTGGAGGAAGATTATCGGCCCCTGTCATTTAGGTATAAATTTGCACTTTTTTTTGTAATTGTACTTTATTAACTTTTGAAGAAAAGAACACAAACACACACAAACCAGCACACATTTTTGTCCAATCAAGCTGCTTTTACAGGTGCATGCTGGCATTCAGGGGGTTTAGTCCACCCCTAAAAGTGCAGTGTGAAAGGCAAACTACAGTGAAAAAAGTGTAATTTGTTTTGTTTTTTAACATTTAGCATCTAAATCCTGATCAATGACTTTATGTTAGGCAGTGGTGGAACATTTCATGTGGAAGGGCGGTAGCAGGGCAAAAGACTTTGAAAGTGGGTGCAAATAAGCAGACTGAAAGACCATTACAAATGAAAGGATTTAAAATATATTTCAAACAGCTTGTATTAATGAGTCCTCAATCTTTGTCAATGCTAATATTCACTCAAAAATTGGGGACCAAGAGGTGGGGCAAAGCTTTTTACTGTAGCTCCGACCCTGATGACAGGAGGTTCTACAAGAGGTGCTACTTTGCACAGAAAAGCAGGAGGTGACAGGGATTTGAATGTCAGAAATAGTCAAGAGGATGTAGTCACCTGTCTAAAGATTCGTCAGGACAAAGCTGCTCTGGTCCAGCAGGATGACAAAGACAAACTGAGACAAGCAACGACAGGACACTCGACCGAAATTCACAAAGTTTACAGGCCGGCGCTCCCTATTATGTCGTCAGTTTTCCTGAGCAGAATAGTTTTAGTGACTGCTGCTGCTGCTATCAGTGCAACAGACCCCAATTACTCCCACAGTCTGCCTTCCAAACACGGCTGTGACATGTGACATTTCTGCAGGGGAAAGAAAAAAACATGCAGAAATGCTTAGAAAAAAAAAGGAAAACATCCACAATTTGTGACAAGTCTGAAAATTCAATTATTCAATATTTCTGTTATTTACTTAATTAAGTAAATAAGCAAAAGCCCTGCTGTGTAATTCCTCCTTCAGCATCCAAAAATAGTGCTGCTTCTACTGCGCATACGTGTGCTCAGGGAAAAAAAAAACCTGAAGCAAGTTTCAAATGAGTTTCAGCCCAAATAGAAAGCATAAGCAGATTACGTGCAGCCGTTATTAATGGCTGCAATTTCCTGAGAAAATTAAACTGGTTGAGGAAAAAGGCAGCAATTACAAAACAAATATTTCACGCATCTGGAACGCAATCTCACCAACAGATAGAGTCTGCACCCTACAACTTCTGCAGATTCTGGATGCTGTTCACCAAAGGACAGCTTTGAAAGCTGTCACTTGTGGCTTCCCATGTTCATCCCCTCTTCGGGCTGAATACGCTTTAATCTTGATGTGGGTAGTCTGTCATCTCTGGGTTTCAGTGTCCTGCGGTGTCTTTTTCAGGGAAAATCTCTTAATCCGCCTCATCCAAAAAGCCTAATCTGCACATGTGTGCCAAGAAATCAGCAGGAGGGGAGAAAAGGAGGCTGAACTTAAGGAAAGGTGAGAGTATTTATCTTTTGACAGATAAAATCTGAACACCAGTAGTGTTCAAAAGTGTCAAACCTGACAGTGATTTGAATTCAATGAAAACAAGTATTTTTTCATTCTAACTTTTTGTGTTTTTTGTGTTTACTTCTTTGTATTTTTCTCACTTTTTTCCAGTGTTTTTCTTGCTTTTTCTTGTTTTTTAGCTATTTCTTTTGTGGCTTTTTTAATACGTTTTTGCGTGTGTTTTTTTTGCAGATCTTTTGTGTTTTTGTGCTATTTCTTTCATGTTTTTCCTAGTAACTTTTTTAAAAACTATGAAAGCAAAGGACAACAAATAGGCTGGGCACCAACCCATAAAGGCTCATGACCACTATACACCTACAAACCAAGATGACTAACTTACCAGTCAAAGGATGACAACATTGGGCAAAAAGCAGGGAATGATTTTCAATAATTATTCTTTTTAGATGATTTAAAAAATGTGTTTTTTCTTTATTTTTCATGATACTCTTTTATGAATTTTGAGATATTTTTTTGTTTTTCGAGATATGTTCTCTAACTTTTCTTTTAGTTCATTCATTTATTTATTCATCTTCTACCGTTTTGTCCCTGTCGGGGTCACGGGGCTGCTGGAGCCTATCCTGGCCACTTGAGGGAGATCGCAGGGCTTTCTTATAGTTTTTTTTATTTTTATTTTAACCTATTTTTTTAACCAATTTTTAGTAACATTTATTTTTGGAGCTAGTTCCTTCAGGACTACAACAGCTGTAGTCCTATAACGAGGAGATCAGCAATGCTTCTACAACTTGCATTACTCAAACATGCTGATCCACTCTAAAGACAACAATTAATAATATTAGGGATGTCTGTGGATTTTGTTTTAACAATAAAGAAAATAATAGAACTTTATAGACGGTCCCCCTGCATTCTCATATGCACCAGTATCAAGGCAAACCTCAAAGCTCAGAACTGGTGGATCATATTTAACGAAAAACTAGTTTTCTGCATCACCACAAACAAACATAAACAGTTCTTAGTAGTAAATATAAATAATAATTTCCCAACATTGTGACGTCGTGACGAGGACATAAACAAAACGGATCATGTATATGACACGGACCCGTTGTGGCTTTTCAGGTTTTAACTGCAGCTCATCTTATAGTTTTCGTGAACAGATGAGGTTAGACTGACATCTTAGGTTCTTCTATTATCAGACACGGTTGTGTTTTTCCTCATACCCTAGATCCGAAAGCCAGCCCACACTTCCATGAACCGGGATGAGGGGGCCTCCCTGCTCTCTCATACCTGGAGTCCTCCAGTGGCAAACGGACATCAAGGGGCGGAGCCACCTGTCAAAGTTTGACAGGTGACACTGTCTCAGTCGCAATCATCTGTTTTTATATACATCACTACCGTTGGACGACTCTGACGAAGACGGAAGACATCCGTGGAAACATGTAAGGGATGTGAAAAAAACACAACCGTGTTTGATAATAGAAGAACCTAAATGTCACTTATCGATACGGACACTATGAACTTAATTGAACTAAGATGAGGTTAGAGCTCAGCCTGTTTGGAGTTCTTAAAACTTTTTTTGAATGAAAATCAAAAGAAAATTGAATGACCCGCTTTCCCTTACTCTTCCATAAATTCTTGGTTTTCCTAATAAAAAACAGTAAAATATTCTATATAAAGAGTTTGATTTCAAGTTTTGGGTGCACCCTCCAGAGTTCCAGCTCCGTCAACCTTCCTGATGGATATTTCCACCCCAGAGGGGTAGGAGGTAGAAGCATGTCAAGTTGTCTGTTTGAGCAGGTGTTTCTTTTATTTATTTATTTCTTTCTCCTCTGTTTTTTTGGGCAAAATATGCCACAGAGATGTCTTGTCCAAGAAGTTGTGACAGTGAAAGTATTGAAACGCAGAGACAGCTCACAGATTCAGGCAGTCGGACACGTTCTGCCACTAGAATACAAAACATCGCGCATTCACTTTTTTTTTGGATCCTCTGTGCTTCTGTCAGACCTTTTTTCACAGTGAACATTGTGGGATGTGAGCCTCAAGCTGCAGGCAAAAACTCAAACATTTGAGTCTTTTTCACATAATTAAAAAGACCAAAACATGGAAATTCATGCAGTTCAAAATGTATCATCCAGGCATTCATTTTAATTTTGTCATTTCACTTTTTAATCATCTATTGAGAAGCATTGATGCATGTTCCCTGTGGAAGATACTCTGAATCATAGGAACAACAGAACTCAAACCCCACCGCCAAAAAAAGGGAAGAAAGTCCTCCAAAAGATGTTTTTGCTCCAGCATAAAGTTATCCAACCTGTGTGTGTAGCCTCACAACCCCTATAATGCTACGTTCACGATGGGCTCGGAAACGCAAGCTCCAGCGACTGCTTACAATGTGTAAGTGCACATTTTGGGTTTCCGCATTCAAAACTCTTGCAAGTTTTTTAGTCAGTGTGCAGCAGTTTGCAGAATCTACACACAAGCAGCGAGCTGGACTTTGACCAGTCAGGGACTCTGATTTGGTAGTGACGTATGGATAGCGTCCTCTTTGTTTATGGAAGTGCCATCCGTTTGAAAATTGATCATGGAGGAGAAATGAATAAATGCGGTTGGTGCCCGCGGCCAGATTTACATGACACCAAGTCTGTCATGTATTGGAATAAAGCTGTGGTACAAAAAGCCTGGAGCAAGATTCCCAAGATTTGTACCGCTGCTACATTTTGCACAAAGCCTCTTCCAACTGTAGGAACCATGCGCTAGTATTTGGTAGTGACAGTCCTGCCTGAAAACCATACACTAAAAGCGCTTTCAAAAACCTTTGTTTAGTGCTCTTGAACCACACATGCCTGGTGTGTATAGACCAATCGAACATTATATTACCAAATCGAATCAAACTAATGTTGCAGTTCTGCAAATGACCACTAGAGGCTGGTTTCTCAAAGGAAACATTTTTCTAGTGTTTCCCTCTGTGAGCATTAGTGAGGGGCTCACTGATGGGGTCTGTGTGGCCTGTAGTACTTTCACGGTACTGTCAAACTTTTTATTTTATTTTTTATCATTCCCGTTTTAAATGATCTTCTTTGTGACTTAACAGAGTTTGTGGATGGACATATAAGGGCTTATAGAGCTCGTTGGGGCCGTCAGAGAGCGGTTATCTACAACACATGTGTGCCGTTAATCAACGCTCAGCCTCCTCCAGATCCTCTCATCCCCCTCCATGCCAGGAAAACTGCCCTCCTCCATCCAAACAATATTGCACTCATTACGAAACGCATTTGGCTCTGAGACTCCCCCCATAAAGTCAAATGTCACTTTACTGTTGTGTACTAGTTGCCAATGAGCGGCAGGTCTGGTGAGGGATGAAAGCGCCCTGAATCAGGCCGGCGTTGACACCTGCTCTAATCACATAATTAACCTGCAATTTGACCGGGAACTCATCTGCTCTGATTTCAGCGTGCCAGCTGGACGGGACTCCTGGGACACACCTCCTCTGACCTGCTTCTGCTTCTGCAAAAAGTAATTCCAAAATGAATAGACTTTTGACAGCACCATGATTTATAGTAAAAGAAAAAAAACAAAAAAAAGAGAAGAAGAAAAAGGAAAAGCTTTAGGTTTTCCATTAACAATATTTTCATAGCACTTGACAAAATAATTAGGCCAGATTTACAATATAAAACAAAAATTATGAGAGAGAATGATTACAATTAAATTAATGAAAGTATTTTGTTAATTTTCCTTGAAAGAAACTTAATAAAAGAGCAATTCCTCAGAAATAAGACAAAAAGAGTATAAAACAGTAGAACAAAAACAATTATTGTGTTTTTTTTTACTTGAATGTGTTGAAATCATGATTTTTATTCAAAGCATTTATCAAATATATCATACATCAAATAGTTTTGCACAACCAAAACTGTGATAAAACAAAAAGTGGAAAGCTCCCCAGCTCATGGTTGAAATAAAAGGTTGACTCCTTTCCCTACAACTAGTCGATAATAGAGGCCATAAAAACACAGGTTAAAAATAATGTAATAAAAAAAAAAACATAAACTCATTTTATCAACTTCATCTGATGTACAAGAACCTTTTTTAATCCTTTTATCATTTTTTTACTTTAAATGCTACATTTTTTAAATAGCTCTAACTTTATTTGTTAAAACTAAAGAACAAACAGTTTGGAACTATTTGTAATAAAAAAAAAAACAGATTTATCTGCAAATTAAAAAAAAGAGAAGTAATTGTTGCAAATGATGATTTAACTTAACATTTTCTCCAGTTTAAAATAATTTATGTATATACATGTTCCTGATCAGTTTTTTGTCTTTTTCTTTATCCGTTCAAACCTGAAGGATGTGGCCCTAATCTGTTTCTCTGTGTCCTGTATTGATCTGCTTTGTTGAACTCTAAAGCTTGAATTCTCCATCCTCCACTTCTTCGCACAGCTTTCACACATTTGACGTCAGGCTCCAGATGGCATCCTGGCACCTCCTGACCACAGCTACCTCCACAATCCAAACTTACAAATCCACCAGGCTGCTTTCTGCAAGAATCCTTTGACTTGTGAGAACCTGATGGACAGCTGCTCCCAGAAGCAGAGTCAATATTTGTCCAAAAGCGCCTCTACACTTACTTTTAAATATAAATGTGACGAGGCTGGAGCTGTTTATTCTGGACATGAGCTTTCTGTCTCTGTGGTACCGTTAAAAGAAAATTGACTGCCAAATCATAGCTCCTGTCATTTAATCTTTATTTTTTTTAATTAGGAAGCACGACCCTAAGATAAATCACGCAGACGTGTACAACTATAGATTTATAGGAATTTGCGCCTGCAATTCATTCATCGCTACATTCATTGCTCGCATGTTACAATCGCCCGATCCATGAGTCACCTTGTTGTGCAGATTGCGGGTTCCATTCCCCTGCTGTCTGACCTGTGGGAAATCAGTCTCATGCGTAATTCATCCAGCAAATGTGGTGGTGGGTGGTGGGGGGTGGGGGTGCTCACTCCGCCACTCTGCAGGAACTTAGCTCGCAAAGACACGCAAAAACGTCATAAAAAAATCATGACGTATTATAATTTGTCTTTTATTGCCAATGAAGAGGTTGGAATGCCATAAAGCAGCAGGAGCGATACAAGGACTCCAGCAGAGATCAGTGGAGCAAGAGCTCGGCAAGATGTTATCAAATAATAAAGGTTGGCAATTTCCTAGATTACAAGGAGAGGATGGCCTTTATCGATTTGGCTTCCTGTAAACCTCTATGCGCGGTTTTTAATTTTTCAGGACTGTTGCCACATAGCAAATAGGCTGCAATCTGGCTCAGTGAAACAGCATCAGCTCATTTTGGATCTCAGTCATTTTCATCACTGGGGATTTTTGAAATTGGTTGTGCAACATTCACTATGGACTGAAAACTGCCTAATGAAAGTGTTTGCAACTCAGAAAATTGACATTTGTATGAAAGAAAAAACCCAAGTCGTGTGTAGAAAAAAGGTGAGAAGAACAATAATCTAAGCAAATTATTTAAATTATACACTAAATGTAAAGGTAATGCTGTTTTTTCATCAAAAGAAATTGATGATGAATGAGCTAGATACCTTTGCCACATCAGGGTCAGTTGGACCCTGTAGACGCACTTCTTTGCTAATCATGGTTTGTCTATAACATTATCATGTTGGAGCATAAGTAGATTCATGGCAGGAACTGGCACGAACCCTCTTGGTTACCCAACTATGATTGATTCTGTTATCGAGCCCAACCATATGGTGACAGATGGTGTCCAGTCATGTCCAGGACATATGGTGTTGTGTCGGTGATGTGACCAAAAAGAACTCGGTGCTTCCACTCAGAAATGTTGCCTTCACTTTAGGTTGGTTGATTACAGTGCTCCCTCGATGTATGTATTGCAATACACTTCTGGCGATCTTTTTTTTTTACAGCGTACTGTGTTCTGCGTCCTAACTGGCCGTCGACCTTGTCAATCAATTAACTCCATGCCATGTCTCCTGTGGAGAATATGTTCAGCTTTCAAGAGTTACATAAATCTCTGATCACAATCAGATCTTTGTTTTGATCCTATAATACTGGACCTATTTGTCTTGTTTGAACTTGAAAGAGTTTAAAAAAGAGAAAAGCGTGAAAATTATTTTAATTATGATATTAGCCAAAATTAAAATAAAACTCTGTCTGTCTGGGAATATTGTATAAAGTGTGTTTTACAGCCTTAAAACATCTATAATCCTACTTTTCAGATCTGACCTATCATGGGTTACTTTTAGAATGTAACCCCCGCACTAAGAGAAGGAACACTGTACTCAAATAGTCAACTTTTATTTAATTTTTTATTTTTGAAAAAAGGCTTGGTTGAACTCTGATGAAAACTCAACAAACCAATTCTGGTCCACCTGAAAACAAGTATTCTAGTTTGCTTGCAAGTGAATCTTGGTGTGGTTCAAAGCAGTGAGAATGCAGATGAACCATCTGATGGAGGAAGCTCTTCCCTACTTCCCATCATACATTTATTTACACTCTCTCCCGCTAGCTTACAGCCCTTCATACCCCTAATCTAACATTACCGGTGCAACAAAAATGGCGAACAAAATTGGAGCTATCCAGCCGTACAGTTTTGATACAGATCTATTTGTCTACAAGTGGATGCATCAGAATGGAGCAGAGCAGGGAGCTCGTGGTTTGCGGATTGTACCATCTACGACACTGTGATGAGCTTTTTCCAACAGCATTTTCTTTTCGTAATTCTCAACAATTTGAATAAAGGATTACTCAGATGTACAATTTTAAGCTTAAGTTTGATCTCAAACATTCTCCTTCGTGAGAAAATGTCGTAAGAACATATTAAAACCAAAAAAAAGAAATGTTTTATCTGACAGGTCTTTACCTTTTCATATGTTTATGGACCATAGCTCTACAATGCTATATTGCTATATACCTGTGTGGTAATGCTTTTAGGCAAAAAACAAAACAAAACAGTTATTATTCATTTTCAATATTAACATTTAGAGTAAGCCGTTTATTGTGTGAAATCTTGTTTTTATAAACAGTTTGTGGAATTTCAAACAGATTTATTACTGAACTCTTGCAAAATGAAATTGAATCCATTAATCAGTGATGTTTTTGAATAAACATTCCAGAAAAGATTGGAAACACAGAAGAGGACATTTTGTTTATCTTTTCTAAAGGAGTCCTGTGTTTTTTTCTGAATCACCAGGCCCAATAACCGCTATTAAAGGTCGATAAATCACATTTTCAATATTCCGATAATAATGATCAGATTGGAACTGTAATTTTGAAAATGCTGCTTTAAGGACATCAACAAATTTCACCCATTCCTTGGACAAAATCCTGTCACTTCATACTTCGTTTTGTCGGACCTGCTGTGGTTTTATGTGACCTTCGGCCTTTTGGCCTATAACGATTAGTCCAAAAAAAGTCAGCGTATGGACATGATGCATCTATCACTTCTAGGCCACTAAATCAACCACAGTCTGACATTTATTTCCCGCCTGCTCGGAAACAAGCGGTCTTATGATGCATCATGGCTCCGCTGATAAAGAGAAATATAGCAGACACAAAGTGTTTATCATGAAGGAAGCCTTATCTCAGTAAAGGCAGCTCCACTGCTGCTCAGCAAAGCTGAATGTGCTCATTTACACTCTTATGTGTGCGTACTAAAGCAGTGGATAGTGATTAATGAGCACCTCTGGCTTGGGTTACAGACCCAACAACCCTGCAAGTATTTACTGTTGAACTGATCCTTCATACTCCCCACAATCTCCGGCTCAACTGTCATGCTAATCAGTTGAAGGAACCACGCTCCATGTTTCTGCTGCTGCTGTAGGTCTGCTTTGCTGAATATCAATCATTGGGTGCGATACTTCTCTGCATGAGGTGCATTCAGATTCCCCATTCTCTGTTTTGTCTGAAAAGACAAAAACACCACTGAATCCAACGTGTTTGCTCGTACACGTGTTTGTGTGTAAAATCTTACAGGAAAAAAAAAGATAATTATTGTAGATAATTATTGTACTGGGTTTGTGAAACAATCACTTCAGGATAGCACACTTTGACAGGATTATTTTAGGATTAGTTAAACCAGTTAATCTTGACAATTGAAGCATGATAGCAGAAATGTCTGTTCAAATGTTTGAAGCGTGTGATTCCACATTCCAGAAGAATGACTTAAAGTTCTTACCATGCAAGATTTTTAAATCATCTGTAGAAAGAATTGAGGATTATAGAGGCCTGTAGGAAGAATTGCTTGTCTATTTGTCTGTCTGTTTCCCCCATCCAACTATCTACCTAAACAACTATCCTTCCATCCATCCTACTATCTATATCTTCATTTAACTATCTTACCAATCAACTATCCCTCCATCCATCTTACATCTGGTTATCCAACTATCCCTCCCTCCTTCCATCCATCCATCTCTACATCAACCATCAATCTATTCATCCTTCCAACCATCCAACTCACCCATCTATTTAACTATCTATTCATTTAACTATCTCTTCATCCATCCAACATCCATTGATTCATTTATCCACCCATCTGTCAAACTGGCAATCAATCCATCCACCCAACTAAACATGAATCTCTCCATCCATCTATCAACTTTCCCCACTTTCCCCTCCATCCATCCATCCATCCATCCATCCATCCATCCATCCATCCATCCATCCATCCATCCATCCATTAACTTTCCCCTCCATCCATCCATCCATCCATCCATCCATCCATCCATCCATCCATCCATCCATCAACTTTCCCCTTCATCCATCCATCCATCCATCCATCCACTTTCCCCTTCATCCATCTATCCATCCATCCATCAACTTTCCCCTTCATCCATCCATCCATCCATCCATCCATCCATCTTCATCCCTCCTCTGCAGGGTCATTGAGGTTCAACAAGCCAATGAACAAACAACCACCAAGTGATTCCCTGAGAAGTGAACTAATCATAAGGGATTTTTTCTTGGTGGGGCGGGACATCTAAGGGGTGCAAAAATATGTTTGAACCAACTCAAAAATAATGATACTACTAAAATAGACATATGCACTAGGTTGGATAACTTTTTAATAAACTACAGTCAATCTCATCCTGGAAATGTTGTTCTTTTATTTTTTATATGATATATTTAAACTCAGAAATGATAAACAGCTTAAACTGAGCTTTCAATTGTCTCCTATTTGCATCTAAAACACTTTTTTTAGAGAAATCCTTTGATTTTCACTAAACACCGATATTAATACTGTTGGCAGAAAGTCTTAGCACATCTGCTTCAGTCTGCAGGGGATTTTCCAGGTTTTCGTTGGTTTCTTCAAATGCTCTCCTGTAAATCTCTGTCCCTGTGTCATGTTATTCTCGGAAGTGACTTTTTTCCTGGCAGCCCTCAAGAGCCTAAGAAGTGGATTTTTCTTTAGCTTGGTTGACCATTCTACTATTAAATCCACAGGTAAATTTACTGTGATGCCAACTACACTCAAGATTGTTCGTTGCCCGGAATGCTTTTCCCTTTCTACATAATATTTTCCAACAGAATGATTGACTTCAGATTCTGGGAAAACAGTCTTCACTTCAGATTGACGGTTGACAAAGCCCACTGGAAGCACACACATAAAAGACATCAACTGTAAATGTACAGTACAGGACGGGCCTAAATGCTAAACAGAAGCAAAGAAACAAAAGCTTCCTCTTTCATTATTATGATTGTCATCATAGCAACCCACTCCTTTTAACTGCGTTTGTATACACCTGTTCAAACACTTCTGTCTACTCATCTACTAGATTTTGGATTAACTTTGGGATAGCAAACACAGTAAAAGTGTGTTTAGTCTGATGTTTAGCTCCTCTGAAAACCCACTACATGCAGACAATATTTCTTATCTCTACCCACATACACAAAAACTGACTTTTTCTAAAGATTTAGGAAAAAGATGAATTAAGTTTAATGGTATCTCTGAGAACTTTATTATCCATTTAAAAAAGATTAAAAACTGTCAGAAACTCATCTCTTAATCATAGCTTTGAACTCAATTTAACTTGTATTTCTTAACCTTAAATCTTGAAGTTGAATTCTTCTTATTTTCTTCTTCTTATTTTTTCGTGCTAATGTCATTATTGTTCATTAAGTGAGGGATAATGCCCGACACCATGCCCAGTTTTAGAAATTAATTATCATTTCTGATAATAGACTCTTCATAGAGCATACCATGGTCACTTATGAAAGAAATGTGTACTTAATCAATTTTTTAGCACTTTATTCTTCTTATTATTAAGTATAAAATTGCTTTTTCCCAAAAAAAGAGGACTATTTGATAAGTGGTGGTGCGGCCTGTTGTCATGGTGACAAGTGAGCTGACACCGACCGGCAAAGGAAAGTGATATATATGCTGGTCGTCACGATAGGTTAAATAAAGCATCAGTTCAGAGAGAAAGTTCACCTCATACTGCTTGTTTTTGTCCAGATGATGAAGCTAAAGTTTGTTATAAAGAAGCCAGCACAGCGATATAAAAACATTTAATATGTGTGACCGGAACTTCTGTTTTAAGTTTACATTATCACTGTGGATTATCACTTTCTAATGCACACCCAGCAGCCAATCAGAATTAAATATTTACTTTGATCATAATATAACATAATTTAAGGTCATATCATTTCTTTTTTTTTTTTTTTTACAATATCATTAGTGCATATTAGTAATCTCTAACCTTTTATTATGGAGCGATACATAACAAAACTGAAAGCTGCATTGAGCCGACATTAGAGTGGGGTCATCTGGACCCTACAAGATAGCACAAGGGTTATGGAAAATGTATGAGACTGTGCCTCCACGAAACAATTACCATCTGCGTAAAAATTCCAGTCTTCCAAATGAAGCTTTTCTTTTTTTATTCATGAATGGTAAACGCACAAGAAGACTTCTGCCAACTCACTTAACACAGTACCTTTTATTTTGAAGACAAACATTTGAATGAAATCCCAATGTTTCCTTTTCTAATCACAAATAAAATAGAGTGAACTGTCTCTTTAAGGGTGTTTTTTTTTTTTTTTGCTGGTTATATTAGAGCAAAGATCAGGGTTTAACAACAACATTAAGTCGTACTGAAAGCTGGAGTGTGCAGACGCAGCGAGAGTTACAGCACGAGCAGCGCCAGAGCCTCCATGATATAATGGCTTTTAAACAGGCCGCCACTCATGGCTGCCAGGATTTTTATTGAATTTACGAGTTTTCCCGAGCTCAGATCAACAGAGAGGCTACTGGAAATGCTGAGAGCAGTCGACTTAGCATCATCACAGTGATGAGAGATATTTCACAGGTAAAGACGTCACAGAGTTGTAATCCTTTTTAATCTGTGACATTCATTAACCCCAACCTGACTTTTTTTATTCTTATTCTTTATTTTTTCTTACATCCGGTCAGTTGTAGGCATAGGAAAAATTGCAGAAGAAATCCAATCAATGTCCTTTCAGCACAATAAAGGCCATTGCAACGTGTTGCAGCCACACAAAAGCCACCTTTGCTTCAAGCCTTGTTAGTATATATGCGGGTATTGCTTTAAATATATTTTTTAATGAATGAAATATTGCAGAAGACAACTGCATTCATTGGTGTCTAAACTATTATGGAGTGATATTTCTTCCACTACGTTTCACACAAAACCTTTTAAGTTGCACATAAATTATGAGCTCTCAGTCCAAGTCAAGAACCCACCACACACGTTTTGCACATATTGCATGGATGAAAATTGATCATATGTGAATGAATATATGTGGAACAGGTAGGAAAAGTTGTGGTCTTTACGTTAAAATTTCACAGATCACGAATACACCACTTTAAAACCACAGAGGAAGTATGACTAAACCACAGAAAAAAGACGTAAATCAACGTAGAATATGAACCGTGTGTGATTATTGTGCTGTTTTTATGCAAATTATTAGTGATTTGTGTGTCAATTACGTAACTTTAAGTGATATGTGCGCCGTCTACGGGATGTAGAAGCTATACATTCATGCGTGTAAAGTCTGTCAGAAGGACGTGGAACGGTCGTGAAAAGTCACAAATATGCATATGCATCTCACAACAATCGCACAAAATTGTGTAAAATTGACCTAATAATGAAAGAAATATGTATAAACTGCGTAATTCTTAACAGACCAAACATTTTGAACAGCTCTAAACCAAATTCATGTAAAGACCACTCTGCCGAAAACTTTGACGGACGTCTGCGCATATCGACGAACGCAAGAAACCCTTATGGATCACCTATATCACGAATGTATCACAATAGACTGAAATTTCATATTTGGAAAATGCGCAAAATTTTTCGTAGTGGCTACTTTATGGCTTTTTCAAGAACGTGCTATTCAGCCCGTGGTCTTCACACTGGTCAAGCAAGCAACGGCAGGGAGGACTTCTTCTTCTTTTCTTTTCCTAATGTTTACTAGCACATGTCCACAACCTAGAGTAGGAAGAGGCTTGGTCTGAAATTTGAATTTGAAATGTAAAACTTGCTCCAGGCTTTCTCCTTATTTTATATCTGTTTTGATTTATGAGAGATTTGGTGTCATATAATATAAACCGCATGCTTAAAACATTTGGGACTTCCTTGTTTTGAAAAAGGACGCTACCAATGCGTCACTACAAAATTCGAGTCCTAGATTGATAAAAGTTCAGTTGTGTGAGATTCAAGCAGTCGAAAGTTCAGTCGCTGAACGGTTAGCGCGCATTCCCTGAGCGTCCATTTGTTCATGGAACACACTTAAAAACGCTGCATGGATGTGAGGGTTTTGAACGCGAAAGCCCAAAACGCAGGTTTTCGGGCGTTTACTTAGACTATTCATTGACAGAGCCACTTGAATGCGATTTTCCTGCGGCTGGTGTGAATGTAGCTTAAGATTTGACCACACAAAAAATTCGCTTTTAAGAAGGTTGTTGGGCTAGTTTATGTGTTTATGTGCTAGTTTTTACACATCCTCACTTTTGCATTTGACATGTTAAGTTCCTTTACACTGGGTTACAACACAAACCACAGAATGAGAGTTAGATTTCAAATAATAATTCATTGTAAAAAAAATCTTTTTTTAAACTTTTTTTTTTCTATTTTATTTTACTTTGTATAAATTTTTAATGTACGGTATTTATTTATTTTTTTGGGAAGAAAAACAAAGCATGAGGGTTTGCAATTTCCTGCAAAACACACAAAGGTTACCCACCAACACGGAGCTCAACCTCTCCAGTACAAGTACAGATGTGGTGTGTTTACACTAATGTTTACACTAGTGGCTTTTATTGTTTAATGTCTTTTGTCATGATTTACTTTCACAGCACAGCCTCATTCTTCTCCAGAGCTGAAACCCACCTCAGCAGGCAAGCCAAGGATTTCTGTATTCAAGAACGTAGCAGGACCACACCAAGTGTATTTAGTAAATAAACTAAAGGTTGAAGTAAATACTGTGCTTTTCCCTCTGCAGAAAACAGAACAATAACAGTTTCTGCACCTTTAGTACCTCCAGCATCTTTTCAAAGAGTGATGAGTATCAATAGCTTTTGTCAATCTAAAAATATCTGAGAGAAAATGGGTTTAATTTTTGCTAAATCTACCAAACGGAGACCAGATTTTCAGCTTGCATGGCATTTAAGGAACCAGGCTCTTGAGACTGTAACTTGGCTACCACAGAAACACTGTCACTCAAGTAACAACAAGTCCAAGTCCTCCATCTCTGGCACCGCATCATTTGAAAAGTGCTCATAAATTGGGATTGCGTCACAACTTCATAAAGAATGGCTGTTCAAATTCAAAGAATCCAACAGAAGTGCTCTTTCTTTTCAACAAAAGCTGCAACATTCACAGCCTTCAGGGGCCAAAGTTTCCCATTAATCTTTGTGAGCATTAAAACAAAAAAAAGGAGGCTTGATGTCTGCTTCTCTGGTGTTCCCGGGAGGAGCATCTACAGATGTGACCGTGACATTCTCAGCGTTCAAACCTGTGCTTGGCTGTTTACTTTACCCGCTAATTAAAGAGACAAACACTAGTTGTCAGTGTTGGCTCTCATGTGCAGCACTGTAACTTGAGGTGACAAGTGAGCACAGACATGGGCACTGAGGCAGAGCAGCTTGAAATTCGCATAGGTAAACAAGCAGATGTAACCCGGTTGTGGCACTCATCGAAATGATCGGTGGTTTTGAACATGGATGTGCTGGAAGGTTCAGCAAACAGTCCTCAGCTGTAGTAAGTATGGATGTCAGAAAAATAACTCCCAAGTTGTCATGAACACTCAAACTCAAACTTTATTTATATAGCGCCTTTCAATTCAGTTAAAAACACAAAGCGCTAAACATAAAAGCAGATAAAACAGTCATAAAAACCGAAAATTGTTAAAAACAGCAAACAAAGGACAATCACACAAAGATGGGACCCCTCCCTCACACCCACACCCAACACCAACCCATCCATACCCCACTGACCCAGTCACCCCAGTAGAACCCTGAACAGAAACGAAGAACTGCAGTTTAAATGTAAATAAGGGGTTTGAACAGCACTTATTGTGCTTTTCCCTCTGCATTAAGTGCAAAATTCCTGGACTAGGGCCTCTATTGCTTGGGTTTTGCTTTATCCCATAGATGGCAGTGTCACGGGGGGAATAGGAAGCACCCAGGCGCAGAGAGGAGGGGGCAGTTGCTCAAGGTGAATAAGGAGCTTTAATAACTAAACAAACTAAAAACCACTGCAAAGCAGGAAGTCTAAACTCAAAACACTACAAACGTTCGAAACAGGGGAAGACCAGAATATGGACCAGCACAGGAGGAAGGGAAAGACTAGACTTAAATACATACAAGGGAACAAGACACAGGTGGAAACACTCAGAACTGATGGGGAAAGGTAAAACTTGAGACTACAACAAAACAGGAAATGCTACAAAATAAAACAGGAAGTTAACTCAAAACATCACAGAACCAAAAACAACTTGAACACAAAAGCAGAAAAACCTAAAACCATGACAGGCAGCACTAGTTATCCAATATGGCAGCATGTGTAAGCTATGAACTGGTGCTAAATCTGGGTAAAGTATTAATCATTTGGTGTAGCCTCCCTTTAAGCTATGCATTTAAAATCATTTCCTGGAACAACAAACCTCTTGGACTTGGGCCCCTTTTGAACTAACCGATTCAATTATTACGAATCAGGAGCAGGCGAAAAAGCACTGTTCAAAAAGGTTTGTAGCTGTGATGTAGGTGCTACAGTCTGCGGGCCACGAGGTCCTTGCTCCGCTCTTTTCTAAAGCCTCTTTTTGTGTTTTCTTTAGGTGTTACTAACAAGGCTAGTAACCATGCCCGTCTATGTTTTCCCTGTCTGAGCTGGCACAGAGCTCAAACCTGTCCAGCTGGACAGTTCCAATATTGCTCGCCATTTTGTAGTACAGGCAGTGTTAGGTTGAGGTTATGAGGGGCTGGCGATTAAGAGTGTAAACAAAGAGCTCTCAGTTACGGGGGCGGGATATGGATATGGGCTTGCGCCAACAGTTCCGCCCCCAACTCAAAGATGAATAAACTCTTGCCACTCTGCAGAAACTATGTCCTAGAAAATCACACAGGTTTTTTTATTTTGGCTAAAACCAGTTTAATCATAGTTAAAAGTTTTGAAAATAGACTGTAAGTGGGAATTGGCCCAGACAGAGGGCTGTTTATTTTTTTGATTGATAGGTTAAGAATCGGAATTGTTTCCTTAGAATAGTCGTAATGGGTGTGTTCCATTTTATAAAGGTGAGGTTTAAAAATGCAAAGACTACAAAGCTAAATTTTAATGTGAAAACTAAAAAAACAATAAAAAGTCTTGTACTGGAAGATAAAACTGCTCCCGAAGGCGAATGTTGAAAACGTTTGATTGGCAAATCCTCTCAATCCTGCTTTGAAGTGGTATGGGTGTGGACTTCCAACCACTCTCTTCTGATTGGTGATCAGAAGTGGTTGGGGTAGAAACGTTGACTCAGACTGACTCGGACCAGTTGCTGCTAACTGACATCGATTGGCTCCATCATAACAGTGTCTTTATCGCAAAAACAAAACAAAAACTAAAAACAATTGGCGACTGAATTGAATTTGTACATTCAGAGTGCAAACCCGACTATTACAGGTGTGCTCATTACGTCGATGGCGACTGACCGGTCGATCTTCAAGGACATAAGGGTAGATCGTGGCCAACAAAGATAAATAACCAAAAAAAGAAAAAATATATTACTAAAAAAACACCAGCCAATCAAAATCCTCACAGACAAGTACGGGACTTGATTGACATGCAGAACGGCCAATCGGACATCTTCTCATACATCCCTCACTGCACATGTTTAAATTCACTGAGCGCAAATTCTGTCTGTCATCAGAAAGTCACTTTCTGCCGTGCGGCACGTCAAGTCCCCGGCAGAAGCCCACTCCGGCACACTGGAGTGTTTATTGATCCGCCTGGATCGCCCCTGTGTCTCCTCCTGCAGCCGGCTCCGCAACCCCCCCCCGATAAATCCGAGCTGACTTAGAAAGCAGTGTTTTTCCGTGGCGCGCGCTTCCCACGGAGCCAGCAGGCTTTAGAAATGCCATGCTCCCCAAATTACACGGTTTACAGCAGAGCATGAATACGGTAGTCGCTGCTTTCTGATTTTGTAATAACCCTTCATCTATACTACTAAAGGTATCTCCTCATAAAATTTTGTGTATGCTTTCTTCTTAGTTTTTGAATTATCAATAAAGAATGTAATGTACCACTATTTATGAAAACAGTATTTTAGTCTCAAAATACTATCTATCTATCTATCTATCTATCTATCTATCTATCTATCTATCTATCTATCTATCTATATCTATATGGACACACCTTCTCATTCAAATGAACAGGAAGGTGTGTCCAAACCTTTGGTCTGTACTGTTTATTTATATAATAAAATATATATAAACTTGTGGTCTGTACTGCACATATTGGTAGATCTTTAAGACATTATTGTCTAAAAAGTAGCTCACATGCCAAAAAAGTCTGAGCACCCCTGGACTATTAAAATACAGTGATCCCTTGCTAACGCGGTTTACGTTTCATGGTTTCGCTACTTCACGGATTTGCATCGTGCATTGTGTTCTGCATTCTGATTGGCTAAAAAGTCACTCCGCTTCTTTTCTACCTGTGCGTCAATGACGTTGCAGTTTAATATGTTCACGTACGTAAAACAGCTCGCCAAATTCACAACACGTACGTGCAAATTCTCTTGCAATTTCGTGTTTCTCTAAAACCCATAGAAAAACGAGACAACAGCTGCCAATCACTATGTTGTTCTCCTGAACAAACACACCTGCACCGCGGACTTCAAAAGGAGAAAACACTGCAGAGCGAAGTCAGGATGCAGCGACTCAGTCTCTGTAGAGCAGTGAAATACACCTGAGTCACTACTTCCCACTGTACTTTATATTTTTTCATAATCATTTTACATTTTCTCCCGTTTAATCCAATTCTTCGGGTCGCAGTGGGCGGGGCTAATCTCCGCGATTTGCAGCCTTCTGTTCACATCGATGATTAAAATAATTATTTGACAGTACAGAAGTTATTTATTGAAAAACGTTTCTAAAGTACAGGCTGTACTTTAGAAAAGCTGTAAAACGGCTTGTTCTTTCTTTTCAATGTATAATAATGTATTTAATTGTATATTAATTGTAAGAAAAAACAAAGGTTTCTACTTCACGGATTTTGCCTATCACGGGTTCTTTTTGGAACGTAACCCCCGCGAAAAACAAGGGTTTACTGTATTAGTGAATTTTTGAAGTGGCTTTTCAAAATAAAATGTATTTTTTTTTTTATTATTGTATGGGTTTGTGATGTTATATCAGTTCAAAACAACTGCAAAGGTGAAAAACTGACCTCGAATGAACCTAAATACAAACCAATGCATGTGGATTACAGTCATATAGTCATCAATGGCTAAACAAGCCCAATTCTAGCTTGGCTGGGATCAAGTGCTGCTGGAGTTTAAAGAGTAACAGTTCATCATGGCAAAAAGGAAGTTTCAGATAGCCCAAATACAAATGTGAAAGTCTTGAGATTAACCTCAGCTCCCACTCCAATGTTTAGAAAGCAGTTTTTTCCCAGAGCGGGTGGACTCCAGTTATTTTAATGGCTTTGCTGCATAGAATTGGCCCTTTTTTCGACTTTGCTAAGCTCAGTGAATTTTCATGAAACACAACAGCTCAACGTCAGTCAAAAGCAGGTTGAGGCTTCACGGCGACACAACGTTTAGCTTCAGACATAAATAGGTTAAAAATAAAGCAAACTTTACTGAGAAAAAAAGACGACCTATCATGGACCTAATTTATATGATCACAGTTGAGAAAAACTGAAACAGGCTTTTACATCTGGGCACCGCTCTGGGTTCTCCTGTCCGGAGCATTCAGAGGTCCAACCATCACATGAATGCTCCAGGGTAACTGGGTGCTGGCTAACTCCTGTACTCCAGTGTCCTCAATGTAACCACTTCAGTGTCTGACATAAATGCAGTGAGACCACAGCGGAACGTTCTCTGCAGTGGAAAGACGTGCCCCTCAGTAATCCAGAGATAAAGATGTGTAAACGTGCAAATTAATCCAAGATGTAATGAGTCTCTTGGCGTGCAGATCCAGTTTACATTATGATCCAAGAAAACAAATATTGAATGCATAAGGAGCTCCAAAGAGCTGCAAAAACAGGACGTTTCAGGTAGATGAGCATCATATGCATGAAAAGTGATAAATTCAAACAAACACGTTAATAGCTACAATCATGCATCATTTTTATGATGAAATTTTCATTTTTCAAAACAAATTCAGAGTTAAATTCTTTTGTCTAATAAAGTGAATACATTTAGCGACCCTTGCGGACAGAGTAAAATTCAACCTTTATAGTAACATGTAAGAAAACACAGTCAGACACCGCTACGCGTTAGCCATGCTAGCATATTCACAATGCCTGTAACTCCCACTTGTTTTGCAACACATAAAAATAGACCAATACTGTTAAAACAAAGGTTACTGTGACTACGCTGACTCCCAACTTTGTTAGTAACATGAACACACAGTCCGACATCACTACACATTAGCTGTGTTAGCGAAATTGCAATACTTCTAACTCCTAATAACACCATTTGCAACACATAAAAAACAGACTGACACCACAAAAACAAATGTTACTTTGACCATACCAACTCCCAACTTGGTAAGTATCATGTAATAAAAAAAAAAGACTGTTTGACACCGCTACACGTTAGCCGCTTTAGCATGTTTTACACTAACATTCAAACTTATTTCAATTTGTAAAAAAAACAGACAGACATTTTGACCGACTGCAATGTAACTCTCAAAACGCTTCGACATCATTCAACATAACCAAAATAAATCCATATATAAAGCGCTTTGGATTTTGGGTAATGGCATATACCTATATAGCGCTTTTCTACCTTCTTCGAAGCCCCAAAGCGCTTTACAGTCACAGTCCCATTCACACATTCACACACTGGTGGCGGCTCCGCTGCCAAATACTGGCGCCAACCTTCCACCAGAGGCTAGGTGGGGTTCAGTGTCTTGCCCAAGCCCACTTTGACATATGAGTGGCCAATCTTACGATTGGAGGTCAACCGCCCTACCACTGCACCATGGCCGCCCACTGCATCACAGCCGTCCGTTTTAAGTGCAGAAAAGGTTTTACTTTAGATCTAAGAACTGTTTTAAACAGGAAGTCAAAGCTTTATAACCCATTTTACAGACTAAAATTCACTTTAAATGTTCCAGTTTCCACTTTTTCCACAGTTTCCACGAATGTCTTTTTTTAATCTGAAATTATTCTCCAGTCACTTCAATCACAAAATCAGTGCGGAAAATGGTATGAAAAGATGCAACTAGTATTTTCAATCAGTTTAGAACGCAGCTTCTCCACATAATGTTTAGGGGGGGGGAAGTTGTGGTGTTGTAGTCCGTCTGTAAAGACTCAAAGAAAAAACTGATAAGATATTTCTGAGCTTGGCAAATCCAGATATTGTTGAGGAGATGCTGTGACAGTTCTGAGACTACGGAGCAGCTTTCTGCTGAGGAGCCGCTTTAGACTCAGGTGTTGCTTTAAAGCTTGATTTAACATCAGCTTCTTGTGCGCCTATTGTGTAAACACAATCATTGTCAAAATATTTTGTTTGCAAGAGAAACATGGTTTCTCTTTACGGTCAGTGAGGCACTGATCCAGCTTGCAGAGCTGTCAAAATTAAGTACAGTTTGATGTCGCACTGTGAGGAATTGCGCCTGGACGGAGGCCATGGAGAGCCCTTCCCATCCGCCTTCTCCCAGCTCTGTGCTTCTAAGGCGTTATCGCACCAGCACGCACCGTTGTTTGCACAAACCATCCCAGAGTGTATGTGTGTGAGGGGGGGGGGGTGTATTTTACTGTCCAGCTTCAGTGAGTGACATTTTAACAAGAAGTCATGAACATGTCACAAGAGAAGAGGGAGGAGGGGGAGGAAGCAAGACAAAATGCCAGAATCCCCGAATCTGCTCACTGAGTAGGGCAAACGACCCCCGCGGCCATCCTGATCACACACAATCATGTCACCGCCGCTCACAAAACGCGCGGTCACATGCTTTTGCTAACATGCGCCTGCACAAAACCACGCACTGCTGGGAGGCCACTGGGTCCAGTCATGGCAGGAGCAAACAGAAGGCTGCGTGGACTTTAGAGGATTCAGGAAGAAAGAAAAAAACGGCACCACAGGAACAGGTAAAGTGATAAATGGGATTAACGCCGAGCTCATGAACCTCTCATCACACCTAAAAGTACTTCAAGTCCCAGAAGACAACACCGCAGACTGTGATCGCAATTCCTCTCCATGATGGCGCTTTGTCAAAGTGTCAAAATGCAAGTTGATCAAACCCTGAGGACAGAAAGTGGTGGTTGAACAATGGAGCATTGGGTCTGGTGGCGGCTGTGAACCCGACTTTGCATTTTTCCGCTATGCAGCTCACCTTCGCTGCACAGGTGACCGCCTCTTCAATAATTAACACAAGCTGTAGAGCAGACAACTCGGTGTCTCAATCGTTTCTCTGAGGTGGAGGCGACAGCATCACTGATGGAGGTGTGTAAGACCGAGCTGCAGACATCCATTCTAATCAAATATTAACAGACTGTTTCATAAATGATGGAGGATGGAGGTAATGCGGTCAGGAAGGCGGCCAAAAAAAGAAGAAGTTTCTGTGTTCGCATGCATAATTCAAAAGTGAGCAGTTTACAGAGGCAACAATACAAACAACGGCAACAAAAAAAAGGGACAATGCTGCATCAGAGCGCCGCACATCTCACTTTCACATCCTCCATCACACCCAGATGACCACATGCAACCTGTTTCACGCAAAAGTCTAAAAAAGAACCTCAAAGCGTCAGATGTGAGGCTCCGATTCAATCTGCCGACAGCTGGGTACTCACCACTGACAACGGCTCTCACTTTTCCCTCTTCTTGGTCTTTCACTCTGACTTCTCGCTTCCTCAGTTTTCTCTTTTTTTCCCCTCCCCTGCCTCTCTATCTATCTCTCTCTCTTTTTCCTACCTCGCCCCCTCCTCACTCTGTCCTCCCCTCGCCAGCTCCTGAGCGGAATGAGCCTCCGCTGCACTCAGGAACCCTGTTTCTATGGCAGTGGGAGCCAAGCAGGCAAGTAAGCAGGATGCTGTGGTGTAAATGTCTTGGGGGCACAGCCTTCACTCACTACAGTCAAACCAGCTCGATGCCCCCCCCCCTAAATCCTGTTGTGCTCAGGCGCCTGTGAGCCACTCCGACTGTTGTACAGAGTTGGGGTGAACAGTGCGAGGAGTTCTGAGCCTTCCAATGCAGCAAATAAAAGTCAACGCGCCCAAGTTAGATGCATGAATATGGATGCGGAGATCCTCATAAATATCAAAGCTTCTCTCTGAATAGATGTCCAGATAACACAATCAGAGAGTTGTTTTTTCATGCCTACATGCGGGGAGATTAGGCAAATGCCTCACGAGTGATCAAAAGAAGAGCTGTTTTTGATGAGCAACACGGAGGCTTTGTTCTGTGTCAAGTGATGAACACATGTCCGTCCACACGCTGCTTTAAGAGGGGATTTAATAAGCACGGGAGGCTCTGCTTGCAGGCTGCAGCCCTGGCCGTGGTCATGCGACATATTGCAGCACAATCTCCAACAAGAAGCAGAGTAGGAGAGATGGGGGTGGGTTATATTACCCCCCCGTCCAACTGCTCATCTGGATAAGCATCGGTTTTCCGGCAGCCTGTGCTCCTGCAGATGCTTCAGAGCAGCCTCGAATCAATTAGCTGCACAACAGTGAGAACATGCATGGGGAGTAATTGCATTTGATGCAGAATGCACTAGTAAGGCAGTGCTGCTGGTAAGACAGCAAGAAAGCCCTTCCCCTAAGGTAGCTAACTGTTACTGTAGTTATTGTATTATGCAGGAGTCAGAAACACTGCAGCAGGTTTTCAAACACCTGCATGGGCATTACAACATGTCCTCGATTTATTTTTAATCGCACATAAAAGCGAGGCAGCCGCGAATGTTTTCAACACCAGCTTTCTGGCTTTAGAAACTCCCAATAAACTAGATAAACTACACAGTGGTCAGGAAGAGACAGTTATATCAGAGATGGCGGAGTGCTTTAACCGTAGTCACACCCACCCGTATGTGGGGTTGGCCCCCGTATGGTTCGTTTTAGATTGTGCGGATCCCATGAGAATCGAAGAGAGTTGGTGTCACATCTTAAGAGGAGCACAAGTGTGTCTTGCAGTTCCCTTGAGGCTCGTGTGGCCACCTTAAGGAACATCATGGAACATCTTATCTGGTAACCGCAGTGTGAAGTATTTATACTGAAAAGTTTATACTGAAGTTTCATGCACTAAGTATATACAGGTGATGCTGCCGTACTGTGCTCACGCTCTAACTAACACCAGGGAAAATGTCACTAAACTAAAGTCAAAATTAAAACATTGGGGGGTGAAAAAAGTGGTCATAGTTGTTCGTAGCATTGTTCTGATTTTGACGATTTTATTGATGTATACGGTGGGGAACTATGCATTTTAAACCTTTTTAAACTTAATCTATGTTATGTTAATTTTAATTCATTTTATTTCTTGCAATTCTCTTGGTTGCTGAGCATGCTCAGCGGGACAGAGAATGAAAATTAGCCAAGGCTACAATCCTGCATGTTTACAGTGTCTCCACTTCCACACACCAGATGAGCAGCGGCTGGTGATGGTTCCTCTCCTTGCTCTGCTATCATCTCCTTTGTCTGGTCTGTGTTGAGGGTGAAGTTGTTGTCCTCACACCATGTCACCAGAGGGGCCACCTCCCTCTTGTAGGCTGCTTCAACCTCGCCAGTGATGCGTCCTATTACGGCGGTCTCGTCAGCAAACTTCAGGAGGATGTTGTCCCTGTGAGAGGCCACACAGTCGTGGGTGAACAGGGTGTAGAGGATGGGACTGAGGATGCAGCCCTGAGGTGTAACAATGTTTGACTGAGGCCTGTGTGACGGAGCGCCTCTAGATGCAGCCACCTGCGCACACACACACACACAAGCATACCCATGGAGTTTTTCAAGTCATATTAACCTCTCACCTCATTTTCAGACGCTGTGTCGCGAGGCGGGCGCTCCTTGGGTGGGTTGTGTTGAGGGTGCACACTCAATACGCTTTACCGGGAGCCATTTAGAACCGCCAGTGTCAAACAGAGGCCACGCCTAGTCAGCTGTTAAGATGCGACCGGGAGCAGGGGGGCGGAAATGACGTCATCAGATAGATGTGTGGGAAAAACAACTTTTTCATGTAAATATTCTGTATTATTGTTTGTATCATTTTGGGATGAAGGGATTTATCCCTAAATGGTGTGGAATTATTATATGTTTTGTTTTTCTTTAGTCCAGCCAGACATGGCATTTGAGGTCTGTAGTCATTAAGGCGGGTGGGAGGGCTCTTCTTAGGGAGTGGAACAACGGTAGTGATCTTGAAGCAGGATGGTACCATTCTCTGGCTGAGGGAGAGGTTGATTATAGAGGTGAGGACGTCTGTCTGCTCGTTGGAATGTTTTCTGGTCCTGGTGCCTTGCAGGGGCCGATCCTCCACAGGGTTTTGTTTACCTGGACAGATGAGACGAATGGTGGGGGTGAGGGGGGTGCAGTGGTTCAAGAGTGCAATGGACTCCCTGCAGGGGGTGTGGAGGTCTCGAAGCGGGCCTAGAATGCATTGAGGTCATCAGGCAGGCTGTCTGCAGCACTGATGGTACTGGAGCTTATTATGAATCATGTATAGCATCCATGTATCAAGTAAGACTTAAACTCCTTGCGTGGAAAATGTGCACAGCATGACACAGGCCTGAGGTGCGAGTACTGGCCCCCTAGTGGCTGCTGCACTCATGGGGTGTGCATGTGGTAAGCAAGTGCCCGTACAATGTCAAGGCAAACCACACTGTCTGAGTTCCTAATTTTTAACTGTTAGGAGCATGCACAGCCAAACAGCACAATACAGGATTTGGGCGGTTTACACACCTGCGTCTCATCTGTTTCCCCTGTCAGTGTTTAAGTGTTCGCTATGACCCGTAACCTGAAGCATGTCCTTAGAAATAATGTGCATGAACAATTTTGCTCAACGAGCTCACTGAGTGGTCAGCGATAATAACATTTTATGTGTGTCCCGTACAGGGTTGCCCGTTTTTTTGTCAGTTGTGACTAAGGCGAATAAGTGGAGCGGAAGTGTATCTTGCAGTTTCCTTGAGGCTTGTAAAAACTGTGGTTTGGCCCTACCTCATAGACTTTTGTTTTTCTAGATGCTTTTATCAATGGTGGTGCTTTGTCCCCCTCGTTCTGGGGCAAAACTTCAACCCTACCCCCAAACTAGCAGCTGCTTAAACGTTTTTGAAGTCCCTGAAGAATTGGTTTGCTCAGGACCAAGAACCCTCACATCTTTGTCCTCACATAGTTTTCTCCCAGAAGGAGATGCAACTATTCTTCTACTTCTTCAAGTGAATAACTCTGGTTTCTCCCAAACACAGAAGCTTCAACCCCTCTTTTTAATTGCAAACAGGTTCAGAAAGGGTGAAAAGGAGTTAATAACGAGCCGCAGCATCATTCCAAATGAATGCTAGTGCTCCCTGCACAACACTTTCAGCAGCATGAGTGCATCAGAGACCCCCAGTTTGCTTCCAATCGTCATTGGCTGCGTCGACAGTTGATTGCTGTATTATTTCTTTTTGTGTGCAAGTTTGTGCAAACCAATATTGAGCTCCATTAAAACGGCAGCAATGCAAAAGTAAGTGACGTTGAAAAAAAAATCCAACAGGAGAAACATTTCCTTAGAAGGGAGATCTGACCACTGAAAGGGGATGAGATGCATTCAACCTCTCAGTCGCACATGAGCATCTGTGACCAAACAGTCTAATCTATAACTATTTACACCTTCAAGCTATTCATTCATTCATCTAGCATTCTAGATTCAAAGTTGAAAACATTTTTTTGGATGCAGAAACCATTAGGAGCCTATAGAGTTGACTAAAAAAGGTAGTCATGCCCTATTAGGTGCAAAAGTGGTTGAGTGTTGTCAGGGCGGCAGAAGGTTGTTGGCCACACCGCCCTGCACGCCTGAGAAGCTGCAGGCGGCTCCTGAAGACTGACAGGTGAAGAAACAAGCTTTTAGTAAATAAAAAATACAATTTTCCATGGACATTCATTTTAAAACCTTAGTCGCAACTGTCCTTCTAGGTGGATGGGGGCAAAAAATGGGCAAACTTGTTCAGGGCACACAGGTGGCTCGCTACTAATATCGAGATCGTAGATCTCTCAGTGAGCCTGTAGAGAGAAGATCTTCATGCATAGTCTTTTTCAACGGGCATGCTGCAGGCAACAGGTCATAGTGAACACTCAAACAACACGCAAGGGCAAGTAATGGTGATAGGTGACACCAAACTTTTAAGATTTGATACAATACCGAATACCTTTGCATAGAATATTTA
Source organism: Oryzias sinensis (assembly GCA_037389245.1). Lineage (NCBI taxonomy): Eukaryota > Metazoa > Chordata > Actinopteri > Beloniformes > Adrianichthyidae > Oryzias > Oryzias sinensis. Next base: position 22,920,652 of record CM074492.1, read on the forward strand.
ATGGCAATTATTAATACAGATTACTGATTATCCTAAAAACAAATACCATCAAAGAACTGGCCAAGTAACAACTTTAATGTGGTAGGTTAAAAAAATACCTACCCATGTTGTGCTGTGTTGTCGCTAAGGATAATACACAACTTGTCTGATGGAGCAGTTCAATATGCAGTGGGGCATACTGGAGTAACCATTGATTGTATTGGACAGAGCGAGTGAGGCGTCACCCATAGGAAATGACTTACTTCCGGTTCCAACCAAAAAAATTAATTCAGCAGACATTTATTCGCTATATATGTCCATCGCCATGTTGGAACCAGACGTCCTGAGTCACCAGTGATTGGTCCGTGTGGGTCTTAGTCTACATTTCTATGGTTACCACTCTCTCAATCAGTAGTGAGCATTTTAGAAGGCCCACCCCTTTCACAAAAAGCAGGCTCAGGCGAATCTGTCCAACGCTGCAACCATTCACCTACTTTGATTGAGGCATCTGGTCCGTTTATAACAGAAAACAATATAATGACAAAGAAAATCTGGATTAGCAAGAACATGTTAAAAAATGTAGGAGAGCATGAATGGTTACTCAAGTCATTAATGTTCTGACAAACATTAATGACTTAGTATAGGCTGTTTCTTTTTCTATAAGTCTGGGGGATATTGGCTTCTTGGAACTAGCTGGTACCTCCTGTTTGGAATGGGGGGGGGGGGGTCTCTCAGTCCAGTACTCCATATACAGTCAATAGGAGTAACTCACCTAATAACCAAAAACGTTCACAAATGACTCATGCTCTTTACTCATTTATTGATTAGTATTTGACACACTAATAGAGTAGTTGATACTTAAATTGGTGATATACGGGAATCTATATTATATCTTGATATGGATACCCCTATCACTAGTAGGTTAGGATAAAGTATGTGAGACGCAGGGATGTATTGATTTTCCCTTTTTGGGAAACGGCGTACTAAGCAGGACGCTCGTTAGTGCTGTTTAAGTGATAGAAGCACGCTTCTTGCCTACAGCCTAACTGTCAGAAATTAGGAAATTAGACAATCACAGCGTTTATTTAGTTTGTGCGGGCATCCCACGGCACTTAAATATCACATGCACACCCTGTGCACGCAGCACTCTCACCGGGTCAGTAAGGCACAGGTACTCACACTTGATTAGAGTGTGGCATAAGGACTCCTTATAATGGCATCACCCATACGTTATCAATGTGTGTGACTTACATTAACGGCCAGCGATGGGCAACCTCCAGGCCTCCAGGGCCGGTGTGTCTGTATGATTTACAGATATCCAAGCCCTACTCATGACTGTTTACCTGGTTCAGGTGTGTCCAGCCAATCAGAACATGATTTAATATTGATCCAATTTGACACAGATTACTAAAACACCTGTAATCCAGATGTTGCTGAATCTGAGAATGCTGTAGATGCTGTCACCAGGGACAAAAACTTCATCAGTGCTCAGCTTCATGGATTGTCTTCACGCCACATCACATGCCGCTCAGAAGATTACCATGATTTTGACCTCTATTTTGTGCTTTTCCATCCCTTTGTAATCACACACAAGCACAAAAAAACAACCTCTCAGAAGCGGAACAATCAAAAGAAGTGGTAAATATGAAAGAAGCAGCGACGCATCCATAATCCTGTTGTCCTCTTTGTCCAATCACATCGTTCACCCCCCTGTGATGGAACTGCTGTGAACAGCGCACACGACAACATCCTTTAAACGCTAACAATACATGACAGATTGGGTTATAAGTAGGGAACAGCATGACAATCAGCTGGACAGGCTCTAAGGAGCACTGATGGGTGTAAGCGGGGGGTTTGTGACGCCTCGCCTTCAGATGAACCACTGATGAGTGTCAGCTAAACAAACAGCAGCGTGTAGCAGACCATGAAATTTTGAAGAAATCCGTTCCACACAAAGACTTTACTTCCATGGAGGGATCATACACCAGGGCTGATTCATATTTACAGTACAGACCAAAAGTTTGGACACACCTTCCCATTCATTGGAATAAGAAGGTGTGTCCAAACTATTGGTCTGTACTGTATTTCTCGGTCATTATGTCTCTGAGTCATCTCAATCTAATTACATTTAAATGGCAATTTCCCCCTTTGTCGTTTAAATGAATTATAGTTTATTTTGGAATACAGTAATTAAGGGCCATGCACAACTTTGATTTGAAAATAATTCTATGAACAGAACAAGCCACACATTGACTCTGAGAGGATGTGCCATCATAGGGCCCCAGGGGTGCTTGAGCACCTGCCCTTTTTGCCTTTTTTTATTGTATTAACAATAATAAACTCCTGTTAGTGATTCAAGAAAAAAAAAACTCAGCAAAAAATCCACACACTATTCATCCAATTGTAATAGTGGGTTCCATGCTGCCGTTTTTCTCTGCGGCTCCACTTGGAATCATCGCCACGGGAGACAGACAGTGAGAGAAACTGCTGTCCCACGGAAAACTGAAGACAATGAAGCTACTGTCTTCAACCAGTTACTTATTGTCTAACTAGTTGCTGCTGTCTCCTGATTGAACGAGATTAAATAAGGTTAACATGTCAGAAAAACCCTGGTCAAGGAGTCCGTTTCTACTTTTGCCAGACATCTAAGCAGACAGATCGTGCGGAAACAGGAAACTGGGTACCAAGTAGAAAATAAAACACCGGGTGAACTTTTAAAAATAAAAGAACCATATTTATGGCGAGTTTGTAATTTTATCGCTATGGGTCTGAAATGAAATGTATCTGTTTAACATAATATTTTCTTGTTTTTAGAATGTAAATGGTGTATACTTGTATAGCGCTTTGCTACCTACAAGGACAAAGCGCTTTTACAGTCACAGACCCCTTCACCCAGTCACACACACAGTCACACACTCATTCATTCACACACTGGTGGCTGCTCCGTTGCCAAACACAGTACCTTTCACCAGAGGCAAGGTGGGGTTCAGTGTCTTGCCCAAGGACACTTCGACTCATGGGCGTGCAAGGCGGGAATCGAACCTGCAACCTTACGATCATGGGTCGACCGCCCTCCCGCTGCACCACGCCGCCCCTGTTATTCAAACCCCCCGTATACAAAAGGACCGGATTTTGCAGCTCCGTAGTGCTATCTCAGATTGCTGTTTTGCCATTCAGTCAGATTAACACATCGAGCTATCAATATATTGTCATTTGTTTTAAATGAACTCAGCCACCGAACTCAATCGGCATGAGAAGAAACAATTAAAAAGAACAGACTATTTACGTTTAACTGAGAGAAATAAATATCTGTGTAAGAGTTTCATTCATCCAGGAAGATTCCATCAAGGTAGACAGTAAAAGCGCAGTTTCATCTGTTCTCCCACATGCTTTCGCAATTCTGAACCACCGTGAAAAAAGTGAAATCAACTGACTGAAACGTTTCTGTTTTGATACAAAAAGAGCTGAAGACTTGAAATGAGAAAAAGCTGGAGATGAGAAAAGTCAGTGGAGAAAGATTTGGGTGAGACAAAAATGAACATAGTGCAGGAAGAAGATTAGGAACAGGGGGGAAATATGAATGTGAGGAATATGATGAGGGTAAAATAGTATCAGGGAGACAGACAGAGGCAAAGTGATGAGGACGAATGAGCCCCACTACAGCTACAGATGGATGTCATGTTTTTTTTTCTCTGACTTTGTCCAGTTACAATCCTACTCAGTAAAAGCTTTTACCCAACTGGACTGAAAAAGCCTGCAACTAGTTTAAGACAAAAAGTTTAAAAAACTATTGAAATTTCAAATGTTTTTTAATGACATTGACAATGATATTACCAGATTTGCCAAAATTTGAGTCAAAATCATTAATGTGACTAGCTTGAGCAACACTTGTGCAATAGTTGTACAAAAGTCAAAAGGGGATTTCACCCGTACAAATGCTGCAGGTTTTTGGGTTGTACAGAGGGTTGTAGACAGTAGTGACCACATCGTAACCCTTGTGCTATCTTAGATGACCCCACCCTTCCATTGACGTGTTCTTCCTACCATGATAAAGGTGGAAAGATTTCATGTAATCCATGGACACCAGTGAAGATCACAAATCATTGAAGAAAAAAGGTTCAGAGCACTGTCTAGTGGGTCTAGATGACCCAACTCCCAACGTTAAAGTACCTAGGATAGCACAAGGGTTAAAGGGAGCGTAGGTGTATCTTCCAGTTACTCTAATAACGATCTTAAGGAACATCATGAAAATGTTTAGTGCGGTATGTGTATTATTGCAGAATTTATGTAGGTTGCACACACTTTTGACACATAAATGATGCTGTCGTACGTACTTTTACGTGCTTTTTCCTCATTTCTTACACAGTCCACAGGATTTGGGGAGGGTTGAAAAGTAAAAGAAAAATCAATACAACACACCTGCGTCTCACTTACTTCATCCTTACATGCTGTTTAAGTGTACACTATGATCTTGTGGATCACAGAATCTGTGAAGAATAAATAGAGATGAACATTTTCACTCTACAGGCTCACTAAACGGTCAACAACCCAGATATTTCCTATGGGCCACATGCGGGCGCCTTGCGGGGTTTACCCATTTCTCACCCGCAGACAGCCCTTATCCACCCCTCAGGGCAGTTGTGACTCAAGCATTAGAGATGAAATTTGAAATTTGTAAGCATTATACCAAGCCCCAACAGCAAGAATAAAAGTAAATGGAAATCTGTCAAATAGAATTAAATCAGAAAGGGGCACAAGACAAGGCTGTTGTTTAAGCCCAACTCTCTTTGCATTATACATCGAACCATTAGCTCAAGCTCTGCGACAACACAATGCCCAAGAAGGAATAGAGATAAGCAACACAAAGCACATAATTGGCCTCTTTGCAGATGACATAATAATTTTTCTCAAGAACTCAGACAACGAGCTTCCTATATTGATGGACTTTTTGAAAGTATTTGGTCACTATTCCGGATATAAAATTAATATTGTAACGATCCGGCCGGACCGTCACTTTAGTGGGGTAGCTGAAACCAACTGCTAATTTAGATCGCTTCGTTGGAGAGCTGTCCGTGCCCCATACACCGCACGACCCCGGACAGTCTCACGCAGAATAAACAGGAGGAGCCACAATGTTCCCTTTTGAGCATTAAGCCAGTTTGTTCAAGCACACATACAGCCCAAACAGCATGAAGGGTCTCTTCAGCTTCCAGCCCTCTGACTCAAGGTTTCACCTAAGCTCCCCACTTCCCATGAGCCTTAGGGACTGAAGGCGGGGCTAACCCCCAGGTCGCTACAATATAGATAAAACCCAAATTCTTATTCTAAACTACTCTCTGTCTAAACAGATTAAAGAAAGTTAGAATTTGAAATGGGAAAGTAAGTCAATAAAATATCTGGGTGTCATTCTTACTAAAGAGATTGACAAACTATATGAAACAAATTTTGAACTGATTGAACAAAACATGCAAAAAGATCTGCAAAAATGGACAACTTATCCCTTAGATCTCGGCTCTAGAGTAAAAATAATTAAAATGAATATCACCCCACGATTTCTCTACCTATTCCAGGCTTTACCAGTAAGAATACCACAGCATATGTTTAATTTATGGAATAAAACTATATCTAGATTAATTTGGAATGGAAAAAAGCCTAGGATAAGGTTTTCCACCCTTCAGTTATCAAAAGACAGAGGGGGGTTGGCATTACCAAATCTCAAAGAATATTTTTATGCAGCACAGCTGAGACCATTATTTTACAATAAAACTATGGGGAAAAGTAGTTAAAGAATACAAACTGCAAAAGGAAATAAAAATACTCAGTTGGATTGCTTAGGACCCAAAATTTCAAGCAAACCGATATGATTCAACATTTAGACACTGGATAGACAATGGCATAACTGCATGGTCCTCTATTACAAAAGACGGAAATCTACTTAGCTTTAGGGAATTAAAAAATAAATTTGGATTGGGAAATCAAGATTTCAAGGGAAATTAAACCTAACCTAGAACCTAAAAAAAGATACAGTATAACTAAAGCAATATTAGACGCTTGTAAAAACAGTAAAACAAGGGTTATTTCATCTTTTTACCGTTCTTTTACTGAAAACAGGAAAATTTCATCATTTTACATTAAAAGTAAATGGGAATCTGAGCTTAATCAAAAGATTACAGAAGAAGACTGGTTTAAAATGTGTCTCACACAGTGCTTTCTACCAGATCTCAAATATGTAAGGAATTTGCATGGAAGAATCTCACACTGTATTTTAAAACGCCCCAAATCAAAAGCAAACAAGTAAAAAATATACAGGCTTGCTGGAGACAATGTGGGAGTCAAGAAGGGAATTATACTCATATTTTCTGGTCATGTCCTAAATCACTATCTTTTTGGAATGATGTAACAACTGTCATGAAAAATGTTATTGGACATCACCTGCCAAACCAGTTTACAACTCTGTATCTGGGTAATATTGAAGACTCTGTACTGAATGAAGATGTTAACCTAGTAAGGATATTACTCGTGGCAAGCAAGAAAACGAAAACAAAAAAATGGCACAAAGTGGAGCCCTCTGGAAAAGATGACTGGTTGAAGATCATATGGACCATTTACTCAGTGGAAAATTTGACATTTTTACTCTAATTAAAGTTAGACATTTTCAAAAAAAAAATGGCAAAAATGGTACAAATATATAGAAAACCAATAAAAGGTTCAGAGGATTTCGTGTAGGAAAAAAATGTAATAATAATAATAATAAAAACAGCCCAATTGCAGTTTGTTGTGTCTGTTCTTTTGTTTGTTGTGGTTGCTGACCCGTGTATGTAAATGCTGACAACTGAAAACGTTCAATAAAAACAAAGTTTTAAAAAAAAGAAATTTGAAATTTGTAGTTTATTCTCATAGAAGGAGTTCAGAGTACAGCCTCTGTTCCTTCACAACAAAATGACCCAGCTTAGATGGCTCAGGGATCTAGTCCAGATCTCTACCAGAGGCTTTCCGGATGAGGGTTTCCAGGCATGTCGCTCCAGCTGAAGACCCCATGGACACAATGAAGAGACTATATCTCTCATATATCTCCTTAGATTCCTCCCAAAGAATCTAGAGGAAGTGGCGATAGGTCAACTCTGGGCATCTTTAAATTAACTGCTGCTCCTGTGACCCAGTACTGGAAAAATATGGATGGTATTTTCTATCAGATTTCTGTGATTATGAGTTTATTTACAACAGTCTGATTATATTCCCTCCTCATTTATTGTGCATTTTTTTCATATAAAATAAACCCATCAAACTGGGAGAAAAAAGGGGGGAACCAGATGTGACAAAGCTGTTCCACTTCATCACTTCTGTGCCTCCCTCAATAGGTTCCTTCAGCTGGGACTCTAATCAGTAGAATTGTGTGTAAAGTATGCTCATGCAGTAAACAAACACTTACACAAAAGAAGCAATGCACCTCGTCCTTTAATTATTCTCTGGACTTCCAAAGATTTGGTCAAAGACGGCCCCCAGTGCAATCGCAGAAAGCAGAAACAAAAAAAAAAAAAAATAGACCTCCGTGGTCGCAGACAGAAGGATTCCTTGTCTTGGTTGGTTTGGGATAAAAAAAAAAAAGATCCCCACAATGACATTTTTCACGCTCATTCACAGCATGGCACACCCTTAAGCAAGACACAAAAGTGTTAAATCACACCAAAAAAAATATCTGCAAAAAAATTAATAAATAAATAAGGTCAGCAAAGCAAACTGAGTAGTTTACAAGACAATAAAAAAACATAAACAACATGTAAAATGACTGTGGAAGAGTACAGAGGCATCAAACAGTTTTACAGTTTATCAAACTAAATTAGATTTTTAATATAGATCATTTTGATTTCTTTTCATCCCAAACATTCCAAAACTGTTTTTTTAATTGTTTCTGTTTTATATAAGCTCTATATCTCGCTGTAATTTTCTGGTTGTTGAAAAAAAAAATTGAAAAACGACACTTAAAACGAAGTTTTACCTCAAACTGACATTATTTTATTGTATTTTTCTTAGAGGACATTCTGAACCTGTAATGTCACAAAAGCAGGCCATGGGTGGGTGGGACAGCACAGTTGTTTCCGTCTAGTCACGTATATGTTAACTAAAATACACAACAATAACTTTAAGTCACCACAATTACTTTACTTAGGATGCTTAAGAAGTGTTTTTGGCTGTGAAGGGCTGCACTTTCATTACTTTTCCCCAAGAAAATATTTACACATGGCTGCAGTGGATGCAGTTTAAATTTTTTCTGGCCATAAGCGGGGCTTGAAGGTTTAGTTTATTTGCACTACTTCACAGACAGCTCAAATTGTTAGCAGAGTAGATGTGAGAGTTGACATTCTTTCAGTGACTGTGTAACACTGCTTTTTGTAACTCTTCAACTGTTCACGCAATAAACCTAACTCCAGTGGATTTGGAAGTGGTGAAAAGCTGCTTTTCTCCACTTCAGAATCAGTTGATTCATGATAATTGGGTAAACGATTGAAAAGTAGTCCAAAGAGTGTGTGCTATTTAAGTGTTGCTGGAGACATCTCTGGTATTAAAGGACCTTAAAACTTTTAAACTGACCAGGAGTCACCCATTCTGTCATCTTAATCTTCATTACTTTTTTTCACCTTGTGTTTCTACATGGGTGTTAGACCACAGTGTAAACGTAGTTTTTACCTTATCATCTCTTTTTCACTCGTGCAGGTCCCCACTGTAATGTTACGTTGACACTTGCCCCGGCGAGGCATGTTCAATCAACTATTTCCAATGAAAAGTCTATTTAAATGTGCACATATGGATGTTGCGGGCTTCTTCGTTAGAAATTCTTACGTTCGCATGTCGCCACGCTAGGTTTAAGTTTCTTTTTGGGCTCTACGTACAAAACCTGCAGCCATTGAACACACATTGAAAGTTAAAGCAGTTGAACGTTGACCAATGGGGAACTCGGATTTGGTTATGATGTATGTGTAGCGTGCCAACTGTTTGAAAATTAATGATGAAGGAGAAATGAATAATTGCAGTTTGTGCCCACGATTTACAAGATTTACACCATTTTAACATCTCACACCAAGCCTCTTCCGTCAGTACACCCACTAGTATCAGGTAGCGACAACCTAGAGCAAACACTGTATGCTAACAGCATGTTCAGGAACCCGTGTTTAGTGCATTTCTTGAACGCACGACACACGCTTGGTGCATGTAAGGCAGGGGTGGACAATTCCAGGCCTTGAGGGTCGGTGTGTCTCCATGATATCCAGATATTCTTGCCCTACTCATGGCTGATTACCTGGTTCAGGTGTGTCTGGCCAATCAGAACATACCAGAGCAGGGTATAAACGAAGACACGCAGAAATGTGGCCCTCAGTGCCCACCTCTGATGAAAGGCGTCCTCAAAGCCTTCATTTTTTTTCCCAAAACACCAGTGCTCCTTAGAATCCAGAGTGCCTTATATATATGGAATATATCTGGTTACTTATGTTGAGGCAATTTGGGAATTAAAGAACCCTCTGTGAAAATTTTTGGTTGGGTGTTATTGTAAATATGCTTACGCTGCTAATATGTAGTAGTGGCTGTTTTTTTTGTTTGTGTTATGAACAAGGTTTGGTGATAGCGTTTCACAATAATGTTTGTTTTTATACATGTTGCAAAAAAGGCTTGGAGATACAAGTGTTGGAAAAAACGCTATAACTAAATTCTTCTACCGAGGCTAACGTGTAGCGTGTCACAAACACGTTCTAGAGTTAATGTGAACACAGTTAATTAAGTTAGACTGACTGACAAACCTCGATGATGCACCTTATATTCTGGTGCGCTCTATAGTGTGGAAAATATGGTGTGTGGTTTTTTTTTCATTCTTCCATGAACCACTCACCAGCTCATCACCAGTTCAGAAGTTTCCCCTGGCCTTCTCTGCAGTGTCAAAGCCTCATCAGTTCATGCGTATTTAATTTATCTTTTATCAGACACTGGTTTGTTTGGTAATGTAAAACATACCGACATGTTTCGGTGGAATCTCTTCCACCTTCATCAGCTGATTGTGACTGAGGCGGAGTCACCTGTCAGACTTTGACAAGTGACTCCGCCTCAGTCACAATCAGCTGTTTTTTAAAGACGTCACACACCACCACCTGATGACGACCCTGATGAAGGTGGAAGAGATTCCACCGAAACATGTCGGTACGTTTTACATTACAAAACAAACCAGTGTCTGATAAAAAATAAATTAAATACGCAGTATAATTCTATAGACACATTGAACCTCTTTGACTCATCAGTTCATGTTTGGATCTCTGCTGTTTCTCTGTTTCATTCCTTCTTTGCCTTGACGTTTGTGAGTTTTTGCTTCTACTGCGAGTGAATCAGATCTGACTTTTTGTTAACATTTCATGCGGTGTAGCTCACTGGTTAAGACAGCCTGTCTGAGGTTCTTACTTATTAAAAACAACAAAAATCAAACCTCTCAATTCCAGGCAGATGGACCATGACATCATACTATGGCGTGATCAGCCACTTTTTGACAGGATTACAAAATTAACTCAACATGAGCAGAACAAAACCTAAAAAGTTAATCTAAAAACGCGTCTTCATTGCGATAACAAACATCTGAAATTTAACTTATGATATGAAAATGCATTAAATTACTCTGCAACCCTGCATTTTTCAAAAATCCATTAATCTCTTTAGGGGTCACGGGGTTACTGGGGCCTAAACTGCCATTACATTGCAGGGCCACACATTCAAATTCACATCTAGGAACAATTTAGAGCCAGTAATTAACCTAAGAAGTATGTTTTTGGACTGTGCGAGGAAGCCGGATTTTATGCACCAGGACATGCAATCTCCACTGAAAAAAAATATCCCAGCCAGGATTTGAACCAGGGCCTTCCCACTTTGAAATGAGTGCCAACCACTATACCACCGTGCAGCCCTAAGTGAATTGCATTCAATATTTTTTCAGTTCAGACTGGGTAACCTCCATGCATCAGTTTGGTTCATTTCTCGTCAATGGTTAAGGCTGAATCCCAACTCTTCTATGATTAACAGCAAAAATGGGTAAATGCCAAATTCTACAATTTCAACATCAATTTAACATCCACCTTCCTCTCCTGTTTTATACACAGGTGATGTGTTTACTGTCTGTAAATGAAGGAGTCTTAGATTTCCTGGACATGCTTTGTCTCTCTTAAGGACTTAGATCTAAATACTCTCACAGGGGGGGGCTTTAGTGACTTATCCACCACTTATTGCCGTCCTTATCTGAAAAATGTCACGGTACAATGAGCTCAGATTTAATGGGAAGCAGAAAACAGAGACTTGATTATTTCTCGATCTTACCAGCTTTATGGACATTTTCCTGCAGCTTTTGCCACGTGGGCAAATTGTTCTCTGAAAGTAAACTGAAACTGTTTGGAGCCCACACTCAGGTCATTAAAGTCTAAAAAGGTACCAACCAATCCAAATGATTTTATCTCACTTTCAGATCATCAGCGCGATTTTTATGCCACACATTTCCCCAAAAATTAAACAACCACAATGTGGATTCTTAACAAATCCAATCAAACACATCTCTGTCGCAAAAGTCTATATAAAGGTTATGTACACATAAACATATATATACACCATGGTGTAATCATTAATCAGCCTAATTGATAAATCTATTCCTACGATCCAACTAGATTGATCTGTCTCTAAGGCAAGTTGGTAATCGAATCGACCTACACCATAACAAAATCATTTCGAAATGAAATGAATCAATCATATTAATTCATTCATCTTCTTGTTTTATCCCTTTCGGGGTCACGGGGCTGCCGGAGTATGCACGAGGACATGCAATCTCCACCGAAAAAAGGTGCCAGCCAGGCAATCATACTGATATTGAACAGTAGATGTCACAGTGTATTGTGACCAGAGCGACTTGGTGTTGTTACGACTCGGAACCGAGGAACTCAAATATAGGAAGGACTTGAAACCACAAGTTGGAAAGTCAGAGGTTTTACTCGAACATACGAGGAAACACACATCCAGTGACACTGAACAAGAAAGGACACTGCGACACTGAAACCACAGGGACAGAAACCTAAATACCCGAACACAAATTAGGAACTGAGAACCAGGTGATTGCACAGGAGGAGGAGGAGGGGGGTTGCAGTACCAGCTGTAATCATGACATAACCCCCCTCACAAAGTCCGGCTCCCAGACGGACTAAGACGAAGCTGATCATGGTGGTCTTGGTGGAAACGGACGATCAGATCCGGATCGAGGACGTGGCGCCCCGGCGCCCACTGACGATCAGCAGGGCCGTAGCCCTCCCAGTCCACCAGATACTGGACGCCCCAACCAACCCTCCTAGAGGCGAGGAGCTCGCGGATAGTGTAGAGTGGGCCACCATCCACAATACTAGGTGCAGGGGGGGGAACCGGAGAAGGCTGAAGAGGTGAGTCTTTCACAGGCTTAAGTTTGCTGACGTGGTACACCGGGTGAACTCAGAGAGTGTGGGGAAGACCAAGACTGACACAGGATTGATGATTCCCACAACAGGGTATGGACCGATGTAGCGAGGCATCAGTTTTCTAGCACCTCCTTTTAGAGGAATGTCTGTGGAAGAGAGCCACTCTCTATCTCTCACCTTATACTCAGGGAGGCAGTTATCCGGTGGTTAGCAACTGTGGTGAACATCTCCTGGTTCCTCAGCAACCAGTGTCAAAAGCTCTCCCAGAATCTCCGGCAGCGCCTCACAAATGCCGCAGGACCCGAAACCGCGGCCATCTGCTCTTGGTGTGGGAAGAGAGGCAAATGGCAGCCGTAAGCTGCTTGAAAGGGAGAAAAAACAGTGGAGCCGACGAGGGAGTTGTACGAATATTCCGCCCAGGGGAGATGAGTTGACCAGGTGTTGGGGTTCTTTGAGCACATTGCCCGTGGGGTGGTCTCCAGAACCTGGTTGAACTTCTCCACAATAACAGAGCTTAAACTGACCTTAACTCACAATTGCTTACAGAACTCTCTCCAGAAGGAAGCTATAAACTGGGGCCCACGATCAGAAACAATGTTTGCCGGAGACCATGCAGCTGAAACACATGTTTTGTAACCAACACCATTGTCTCCTTGACTGATGGCAATCCCTGCAGCGATACTGCATGAGCCAGTTTGGAGAAACTGTCCACCACAGTCATTATGACTGTTTTTCCCCTGGAATGGGGCAAACCGGTGATTTAGTCTATCGCAATATGAGACCACAGCCTGGTGGGAACAGGCAGAGGTTGAAGAAACACCAGCAGGGAGAGTCCTGGGAGATTTTACACTGGCACATGTGGGGCATGAGGCAACAAACGCCCTTATACCCGATGATATAGTTGGCCACCAAAATCTTTGGGCCACCAGGAAGGCAGTTCTCGTTACTCCAGGGTGGCAGGCTTAATGGGACGAAAGTCCCCACTATAGAAGGGACTGACGAAGACATGAGGGAAAAAATAGACTCTCTGCAGGAAAACCTGCTGGAATACTTGCAGAGTCAGAAACTGATGCCTTGACCCTGCGCTCCAAGGACCACCGCGCCTCACCCAGAACTAAATGGGATGGGATAATGGGGCTGGATGTAGTTGAGTCCCCACCTTCCTCTCTCTGATGTAGACGAGAAAGAGCGTCCGGCTTGGTGTTCTTGCTGCCAGGACGAAAAGAGAGGGTGAAGGCGAAACGTTAAAAAAACAGAGCCCACCGTGTCTGACGAGAGCTTAAATGTTTGGCAGACCTGATAAACCTGATAGTCTGCGCCTTGTATGAGCTCCAAGCCACTTTAACCAAACCAGAATAATAGAGACAACAAAAGATAAGGTATACTTGGATACTTTGTATTTAAACTCCCGTAAACAAACGAAACAGACATAAATTAAGAAACAACTTAAAACAGTAAAACGGTTTTAAACAAATTTACTTCCTACACTCCAACCCTCAAACAGTAAGCGAAAGCCTTCATTTTGTCTTCTGGCCAACAGAAAGGAGAAGTGAGAAACATTACAAATCAATTTTATCCTGATTTTATCCTTTTATGTATATTTTGGTTAGTGTGAGAAAAACACAGCATACGAAGGTCGTGTCACACAGCTACTACAAACATTATACGCTTTTTCAATGTGTAAGTTCAGTCTTTTATGATACATGTGTAACAGACGTAAGTCATAAGTGTTTCTTATGTTCGTCGATTTACGCAAATGTCCATTGAGGGTTTTGGGCCGACTGGTCTTTACATGATTTGGTTTTGAGCCGTTCAAAATTTTTGATCCGTTGAGAAATACGCAGTTAACGTGTATTTTAGGTAGAGGCAATCATTATGTGAATCTTACGCAATTATGTGTGACTTTGGCGAGATGTGTACTTTTCACGCATGTACCACCGATGTATAACTTTTATATTGCATGTACGCCGCACATATTACGTCAAAATGACATAATTGACACACAGATCATTAATGAATTGCATATAAACAGCTCAATAATCACGCACGAGTCATGTAGTACGTTTATTTACGTGTTCTTTGCGTCGTTTATTCGTGATACATCTTTTCTCACTTTTTCCACATATGACCAATTGTCATCCCTGCAATATGTGAGAAATGTCCACAGTGGCTGTGGGACACAGCCTTGAGACTTATGGTGAGTTGTAACTGACTGGTGACAAGTAAGAAACACATGTGATGTCAGCAAAAATGGATCAGTCCATCATTCTAGTCCGATGTGGTAGAATGTTTTATTAAAGTTCCGTTTTCATTATTTTTATGTGGAAACACAACAGTGTGCTGAACTTTAGGATACCAAAATGTGAATGGATTTGGCATTCATTCTTGTTTAATTGTTTGTTTGTACACATATTTAATTTACACTTTATGTTGCATGAAAATCAAGAAATCTGCAAAACTTCCCCTGCACTGTCCAGGTATTTATTTCTGAGACATACTGGCTTCATTTTTAGGTGAAGATGTCCTGGATTGATTATAGGTCGGTGAATTCAACTAAATTTTAACTATAAATTGTATCAACAATTAATTACGATATGAATCGAACCGTTAAAATGAATCCCTCCTAGCATACATATAATGTGATTTAAGAATTTGCTGATCAACCCACAAATTCAGTGAAACACAATTCACTAAATCTGAATTGTTACCCAAAGATTAATTCTATTTTAGTATAGATGTAAGACTACAGAGCGGATTTATGCAAGACTGCAATGAAATGACAGCATCAAATGAGGAACACAGTCACTTTAGGCTGCAGCCCACTCCTTCTTAGTTCTGCTCTTCTCTTTATCCACATTGCTGTTGTTTGCTTTGTTCATCTCATTGGCCTTTTACAAGTCAATTATGCATAAAGCCTGCCATCTTTCAATGCTGTTATTTCATCTGAGAAGACAAGACGGAGTGGTGAATTTTAATTCCGCTTTTGGCTTTTTTTCCTTCCTCCTTTTTTCTCTTTGAGCTCAGTTCTCTGCACCTAAATCTCAGGTGTGAGCGAGTCCCTTCACCCTGAATGCTGCGTGAAGACTGGATGAGTGGATTATCTGAATTTAGCCACAGCAGCTGCTGGAAGAGGGGCTGAAAATACAACTCAACACACGGATGTTCTGAAGAGCTGCCTGTCAGGCTGCAAAACACACTCTAATCTCCAACAGGAGCCATTTCAGCAGATGGAATGGAAAACCACATGTCTGCTGTGGTTCAAAGCTTCAGAGTATTCAGTTTGGGCTGTAAACCTTCTTCTATTTTTGATGTTTTTTTTCCACTTTGCAGATATCTCCATCTTAAAATGATGTTGTCAATTTCCTACTTTTGATAAAAATGTGTGGATAAATTCTTAGGCCACGCCCTTTGAGAGCTGGGGATTTAATAGTTTTCAAATATTCACCCTACATTTGGATCAGGTATTCCACATCACGGTAATAAGTAGACAGTAATAAGTGGAGCAATAACAGGGTTAAATGAAGGCAGAATTTTAGAGCTCATAGAAACTTAAAACCTTGGCAGAGAGACACCTGTGCTCAGAATTAGTTGACTTTGCCTCTGGTCCTCCCCCCTCACCCCCTAGCATCCGGAGTAGAGGTTTGTCCCGCCACCCCCCCAGGCAAGTCGTTTTGTTCTCTTTGCTCGTGGCCGTCTATGCTTGTGACAGCTTTGTCAATGGATCCCGGACTTTTTCCAAATCAATTTGTGTCAAATTTGTCTTTTCACCATCCAAACTTTGGCGATCAGGCCCCATGCCCTCTCCTTCCTTACTGAGTCCTTGTAAAGTGCATGTTTTGTGTCATCAATTTTTTGTTCTTTCCTTTTTTTGTTCTGTACTTTTAATGGAATGTTATGTGCTTTCAAAATGAAACGTTCGTCGTCCATGACGCGTTGTTATCTGTGCTGTTAAAGTGCATTGTCAGTGGGCACGGCGCCTTAAACCTTATATTTTTATGGATTTTTTTTTTTTTTCAAGAACAAGGGAAGTTTTTATTTTGAAACCTGGACCTGTTTCCCATTTCTCAGAATTTTTGTGGCAAAATCGACGCACTGGAAATAGAAGTTTTGCGTAAAACTTGCATTGTGGAGGGACAGACGTCAAACCCAGACATAATGGAAGTGTTTTCTGTGCCAAGAAACGAACATTATTTATAGAAATAATCTCTCAGAATGAACCGTTTCTAGTGTAAATATTTCTAGATAATTTATACCTTTGATATTCATGGACGGTTCTCAAGGGAATCTGCTTCACAGAAAGAACACAATAATGATGTTGAACAGCCGGTTTTTCCATTTTTTAAGAGTGTGATCTGTGTAACTTCCATGGAGTGTTGTGTTTTTTCGACCTACGGTGACCCTTGTCCATCCTGAACATCATGTGGTAAATGTTACCGTGGTCCTTTGTTGAAGGTGAAAGCATCGATCTGAACTCATAAATAACCGGAACAAAACACCTCACACACGGAGGGTCAAAGGTCATCTAGACTGCATTTAGCACCATTCATCCTTGTAATGAACCATAAATCCAGAGCCTCCCTTCCTCCTGGATCAACCCGTGGACCGTAGCTCAGTGAGGAGAATCCGAGTGGAGTTCAAAAGGGAATCTCTGGGGACGGAAGCCTCTAAAATAAAACCACAACCCATTTGTGGACTCACCAGGGGAGATTTGGCACAGCTTTCCGGAAATCCTTCCATGCATCAGCAACACTGACCTGGAACTATACACTGACTTCAAATAGATGGGGAAAGGTTAAGGGAGATTTGAAGAGTTCAGGCAAGAACAGGAAAAGCATCCAAGCCTAATAAACGATCCAGTTCTTTAAAAAAAGATTGTACCTATTGCTATTTATTCTGCAGTAGAAGATTGTTTTAGTGATTTCATAGGAATGAGCTGTTTGTCCTAAAACAGAATTCAAACTCTTGGATGTGCTACGAAAGTCAACTTGCTAGTAGACAGAAAAAACAAAGCACTATCTGCTAAATTAAAATCTTTAACTTTATTTAACTTGTTGCATAAAACACCTGAGCTTTCTTGAAACGTTATCCCCTTATTTTCTTTCTAAGCTAAAACAGTTTAGGCTACTGTGCAACACTATTCTCGTTTCAGATTCGCATCCGCCGCTTCTGTGTTGACACTCTTCAAATTCACTCAGCTCAACAGTTGTCTAAAAATGTGTTTGTACTTGATGAGAGGAGCTACTGTCCATAATGTTGTTTGATTTAATTATTTTTAAAGTGATCAACAAAACATGTAAAACATGTCTCTGTGTCTGTGTTCATTAGATTATTCAGACTCTCTATTTCAGCCGTACTGCTGTCTCTCTGTGACCCAGTTTGACGACTTGCTGTGTTGCTAGTTCAAGGAGAAAAAAACTCTGCCAATTGCATCATCAACACGTCACAGGCCAAAGCTGAGTTCCTGATTGGTTGATCTGACACAAATTCCTCGCCAAAGTTAAGGTATTTGAACTCGTGAAGTGCAGTGAAATGTTCATAGCAAGTCAAAAGTTTTCTTTGAATCTGATACTTAAATCGCGCCACAGGACCTCTGATCGCGTCTGTCCATTGACTTAGGATTGAAACTGGATGCCCCGGCTGCATGAATCACATTCAGTGTGAACGAAGCGTGAAGCTACGTCACCCTCAGCAATGTGTGTTAAAGCAGTCACTTCCAATGCAAATGTCATGTAAACGTGCGGAAATGGGTGTTTCCGGCTTTAACGATTAAAACTCTCGTGTTCACCAAGGTTATTATAGTTAACGAAAACGAATGAAAAAACTAAAACTAGAACTGAAAAAACATTTTCGTTAACTGAAATAAAAATAAAAACGAGAGTTTTAAAAAAACGAAAACTAACTAAAACTGTTTGTTGTGTGTATAAAATGAACTGAAACTAACTAATATTAACCCCAAAAAATACTTCGTTTTCGTCTTTGTTAATACATAAGTCTTTTGGGTTGAAATAAAGTCTATTTACTTCACCCAACTAGTTTTACTGTGTATCTGAACCTTACGGCATCACGTTGTCTGTGACGTCACATGATGTCTGTCAGACACTGCCGGCTAGCGCGGTCATAGACCTTTACATGAGCGTGATGTCTGCATTAAAAGTTGGGAGAAAGCGGGAGAGTCCTATTTGGGACTTTTTTGAATATAACAGCGTCGAAAACTAAAGTAAGTGCCTTGTAGTCGAAGCAGGAGACAACATTTGTGGAACGCTCCTCAAAGGGAAAAACCCTACATATCTAAAAGTACATTTAAAAAGCGCACACAACAACGCAAATCAACAGTACCTAGACAGGCTAGCCTGTCGCCCGCCCTCCCCAAAAAAGAAGAGCAGATAACGTAATGCTGTTATCGGCTGTTGTATTTTAATTTAAGGATGGTTGTCCTTGTGTCCTCTGAATAATAAGTGTTTCAAAATGTATCTTTGATTTAGTTTTTAATCATACAATACTTATTCTGGTGATTTTGAATCATGCACCTGACAAATATCCTAATTTACAAAAAAAAAAAAGAAAAGAAAAAACTAAAACTAACACTAAAACTAATAAAAACTAAACTAAAACGAAGCAATTTCAAAAAATAAAAACTAGTAAAGCAGCCTCTAAAAACTAATTAAAACTAAATAAATTTAAAAACAAAAATTCAAAACGAAATAAAAACTAAAACCGAAAAACTAAAACTAAATCCGAAACTATTATAACCTTGGTGTTCACCCAAACTTTTAATACCGTTTTTAGGCTCTATGTACAAAACCTGTGGCAATTGAACACACTTTGAAAGTTAAACCAGGTTGAACTTTGACCAATCAGGGACTCAGATTTGGTATGGATTACAAACTGATAATGGAGGAGAAATTAATAATTGGGGATTTTGGTCTCGGAATTGCACGACACCAAGTTTTTCATTTATCGGAATAGAACTGTGAAAGAAAAAGTCTGAAGCGAGATTGTGAGATTTGCACCGTTTTACATATGCCAGCATAAGCCAAATGTGCGTCTGGTGCTTTTTTGAATGAACGTCACATTCCTGATGTGAACGTAACTTAAGCGTCAGGCCACTAATGCTTTTTGTTGTGCTTCAATGGTTACAGAAAAGCCTGGTTCTTGTTGTGATGGCAAAAGCTGACACTCACAAAAAGGAAGTGTAACAGGAAACAGAAATCAATCCACGTCTTTAGGTTTTATCACGTAGAGGACAAAACTCTCGAACAACGCAATAGAACATACCAATAAAAATGTAAATTCTTTATAGCCTTTTTCCAGTTTGTTACAGTTGAGATAAATTGGAGTTCAGAGAAAGTGACCGTCACTGGATATGGGTCAAGTCTCAAAAGTGTCCCGGTCTTTTAAGTAAGGTCTTCCATATGTTCCCTTCCTCTTCACTTTCTTTCTTCTTTTAACTTCCCCTTTCAACTCCTTAAAACTGGGGTGAATTTGAAATGAAAAGGTTGTAAATTTGTCCTCATTTTTCAGACGCTATACAACTGAAAAACTTTGTGAGGCTTAGATAACAGTGGATTAACCCCAAATCGAGTGATTATCTTAGCTGCACCACAGAACTTGGACGTTTCACTCCAGAACCACACAGGAACGTATCAGTATTGGATCGAGCCAGGCGGTGACAGAAGATTACAGGACTTGCTCTTAATAGTTTGGAATGGAGCGTCTGCATTTCCTCTCTGACTGACCTGCTCCACTCGGAATGCAGGTCACTTCTCAAGCACTGACACACGCTCTCATCAGAGTTGGCCAAATGCCGTAAAGGCCCAGGGCCACACTATAGAAACGCCTCCCTATTGAATTTATTATCTTTGCACTCTATAGGATGCTGAAAGAAAGTTGCATTACCATGTAAAACACATTGGTATGCAGGGCCATTTCTTTGGGACGGGCATTTCTGGAGTGCAGTAGACCTTGAAAGGAAATTCAGTCACCTTTAGCTGAAAAATGATAACAACGTGAAAGAAATATGATCAAGACATGAAAAAAACATGCTTAAAGTTGACATCTGAATAGAATTGAAAGCTACGAAATCATGATTTGGTCAGTTTTAGGGTTGGGGCTTCGAAAAGGAAGAAAAAATGATTTGAAAAATATAAATGCTTTTTATTTTTTATTTCAAGTAGCTCTGAAAGTTATTTTTTCTTGACACAACTGTAAGGCACTTAAGTGCTCCATAGAGCAAATGACAAAAGACTCTGAGCCCTGCATGTATCTTGCCACCGGCATATGGATTTTTCCTCATTTCCGTTCAGGACAATGATAGATTTCATGTCGTGAACATTTTATCAGGAAGTCTGTCAACGTGCCAGCAGCATGTTTTTACTGATGAAAAACATGCATGTGGAGCAGGCATATGGAAAGATGAAGTGGCTGTATGACAGAGTAGCGTAAATTATGTGTGTGGTCAACAGTCGAACCACCGTTTCACCGTCTTGTGATGCATGTGAGACCACGTGAATCAATAACAGTTGTTAACTGTGCTTGCAGTGCATAAAAAATGGTGGGTAGGGTGGGTAAAACGAAAAATAAAAGACAAAAACTGCTTGGTGAAATATATGAGTACGCTACAGTGAAAACCTTGAAAGTACCAACGTTTTCAAGTCCGAACACTAAGCCAATCAGGTTTGAGAGCTTCAACTGGTCCAAATAAAAAAGATACGAATCGCCATTTGTCCAAAAAGCATTCATGGGTAACTGAGAACTGTAAAACACGGAGGAGGAAACAACATGGTTTGCTGGTTAGTGGTTTCTAGGCTTAAACAGCTATCCTGAGAGGGACCTCGCTTCAGACAAGATGCCTCCTGACATCATAGACTGGAAGTGGATATTATATAACTAATCCTAACTGTAAGCATAACCAAACTAGGCACAGTCCACATACACGGCCCAAATGAGAGATTGCCCTTCTGCCCTCAAGATTTACCCAGAGACCCTGTAAATGTATTTTTTCTCATTTGACACACAGGCCTAATCCTGACCATGAGGTGGTAGCCCTAACCCCCACATCAATCCTAACCCTAACCAGACTCCCCCAGACTAAATGTGATCCCTTGATTGGACCCCTAACCTGAACCCCAAATCCTAAACCTAACCTGGAAGAGGGGCCCTAACCTCAATCAATCAGGATTCAGGATTCTTTTATTGTCATGTCACCACAGGGGTAAAACGAAATTTGTGTCTCTGCTCCCGGCCAGCCGTTCACAGTGAAATTAAGACAGGAAGAAAGAGACATGTCAATATGACATATTACAGAAGAGAATATATCACAGTATTGCACAGTTCCTATGATTATTGCACAGTTCCCATTATTATTACACAGTCCTAGTATTGCACAGAAATTCTGCATAGAAGAGAATATATCAAATAGCACTGCTTTTTAAGTTGTCCGTGGGGGGTGGGGGGTTCTACCATGATCTCCCAGAGTTCATTCTCGTGGTCTTACTCTCAATGCTCTGCAGCCTCCATCCTGAGGGAGCAGGGAGAACAGAGGGTGTGAGTGGGATCTTTCAGGATGCAGGAGGCTCGTTTCCTTCATCTGGTTTCATAGATCTCTGTGGAGGTATGCAGGCTGCAACCCACAGTCCTTTGTGCAGATTTAGTCACTCGTTGCAGAGCTTTTCTCTCTGCCACAGAGCAGCTGCCGCGGCACACCACGATGCAGGAGGTCAGGACACTCTGGACTCTGGACTGGTCAGGACTGAGATTCCCATCTCAGCGTGCCTGAGCCTCCTGAGCCTCCTTAGGAAATAGAGGAGCTGATGTGCCTTCTTGACCAGGCAGGAAGTGTTGATGCTCCAGGTAAGGTCGTTGGAGATGTGCACACTCAGATGTCATGGTTTGAGTTTCGTTGTATTGGGTTTTGCGTTCTATCTTGTTGTCATGTTTGAGTTCTGTTTCCTGTTTTATTTTGAAAGGTTTCCTGTTTTTGTCATGTTTTACTTCCTTGGTCCCAATCTGCCCTGATCATGTTCACCTGTGTCTTGTCAGTCCTGTCTGTATATAAGTCTTGTCTCTGACTTCCTCTTGGGCTGGACCATTAACGTCATTAATGTCTCTCATGTAACGTCTCTAATGTCTCTTCCCTGACTGTCTTCTGCCATGTTTCCATGTTTATGCCCACAATGAGTTTTAGTTTTGTTTTCCTGCTCTGCAGCACATTTTGTTTAATAAACCCCTTGCCCTGGAACCTTGTGCTCCCGTCTCTGCATTCTGTGTCCTTCCTGCTCACCAGTCCCCCCCACCTGACACCAGATACCTGAAGCTGGAAACCACTTCCACTGCGGCCCCTCCAATGTGAAAGGTAGGAGGGGTGTGTCTGTCCTTCCTGAAGTCCAGGATCGTCTCCTTAGTCTTCTTCATGTTGATGCAGAGGTTGTTTTCTCTGCACCAGCCCTCCAAGTGTTCCACCTCCTGCCTGTGGTTGGACACAGCGGTGTTATCCGCAAACTTCACGATCAGACAGCTGGGGTGACTCAGCAGGGTGAACATGAGGGGACTTAGCACACAGTCCTGGGGAGAGCCTGTGCAGAGGGTGATCGGGGAAGAGGAAACGTCACGGATCTTCACAAACTGTGGTCTGTCCGTCAGGAAGTCTAAGACCCAGTTGCACAGAGTGGAGCTCAGTCCGAGTGTGTGCAGTTTTTGGATCGGGGTCTGTGGGATGTCTGCAGGCAGGTCCTCTCGGCTATCCCAGCTTTCGTGCTTTTTTAAATAAACTTTATACCTCACAAAGGAAACAACAGGGCCGGAGCAAGGCCACATCTAGAATCTTGATTGCCAACCTAATGAAAAGTGTCAGTGTGAAGAAGCTGGATTTTCTAGAAAGGACTGTAATAAATTTTAGGTTCGTACCCCGTCAGTTTCTTACACACAGAAATAATGAATAACGACTCAGAGACAAAACTTATCTTTTGTGGAGGTTTTACTTCGCACAAACACGAAGGGGACAGACAGATGAACATGGTGCATCAGGTTCCCATTAATGTATACTACAGTAACTGGGAAATGAGTGCAAGAAAACTGGTTCTTGACCACAAAGGAGTCATTAGTTAGATTTCTGCAGAACATTAACCACTGAAATCAATCAATTTAGTCAGGAGGTCTAAGGAGTTAAGTGGGCTTTTCTCCTGACAGAGTTTATCTTCATCAAAAGTAAACAAAGTTGAAAACTAAAAAAAGCGGAATGCTAATATGTCATTCGGGTTCTTGGACATGACTTGACTTCTTGATCATGTATCTGTCTTATAGTAAATTAGTCTATGGGTGTGTTATACACAGAACAGACTGATGGATTAGATAAAGAGGATGCTAAGTGTTACATGAAGAAAGGATTCTTGCCTACTGCACATTTCAAAGATGAGCCTTCTTTTTTTGTGCTGACTCTTTTGCGTAAGTATCAGAAGAACATGGGCACACAGACCTATAACCTAAAAAAGACAAACAGGTGTGTCAGAGTTTACAATGATGTGGTATAGAATCAAAATTAAGCTGGTACAAAGGCAGAACAAAAACTGAACAAATGTGGGACAGAGCCACAACACAAACAAAACTGAAGTAGTCCAGAGGAAGAACAGGGTGATGCACCGGTCGAGCAGAGACTGGAATGGAATGGAAACAAGTTTATTTTGAATATATATATATATATAAAAACACACATTAAAAAAAAAGAGAAAAGAAAGAAAATGTTCACACTGAACTGAACAGATGTGAGACAGATTTGGAACAAAGGCAGAACAGAGAAACAACATTGACAAAACTGAGGCGTTGCAGAGTTTGAACCGATGTGATATAGAGGCAGGACATGGCCACTAGCAGATACTAAACAATATTTAACAGTAGTGATTCTTTTACATACAACGTCAGAGAATGAACACGTGCTGTCCACACATTTCTATTAACTGGCTTATCTTTTTTTAAAACAAAGAACGGTAATAGATGAAAATGTGGATGTTTTTATTAACTTTCCGTTAATAGAAAAAAAACATCTAATCAGAGTATTTTTAGGGTTTAAAACACAAAACATTTTTGCAACTTAAGGTTTTCAAACAAAATTTCAGAAGTACCAAAGGGAATTTCATTTCTGTGTTAAGCTCTTCGGAAAATGTCAGGATAAAGACATTTTTCCATCACCTATTAAGAACACTGACTCAAAGGAAAGCCCAGAACAACCTGAACATTCTGTAAAAAATCATTGATTCTGTTCTGCAATAAAATTACTGAATATAGGAGCAAATACTTTTTTTCTACAGTTTTGTCTTATTGCAGTAAAACTTGTTTTAGTACTGTAAATTGTGAAAATCAAATCAACTTCAGGACTGTAACATTACCGGTGAAAGGAGACACCATGACTCACAGGAATCCCGTGCAAACTGATATAAATATAGGCTGAAGGTCTAATGTATCTGTTTGCTGTTCTAATCATGTTGTAGCTGTTAGGCTGATGTGTTAAAAGTGTTAGTTCAGAGGACAACACAGAGGAGGATCAGGCAGGAGGATGCACACCGGTTATGAAGCAACCTTTAGGGCATACATTAAAGCGGAATGTAAATGAAGTTCGTACTTTTTCATTATGCATAAAAGAGAATTTTGAAATTGGATCAAATTCTAGTTCTAATGAGCACTTTAACTGCACTGACTTCTCTAATGAGTGTGGGCCAGATCATTATTAAGGTGCTGATTGGAGTTTAGAGCAGATAATGGGAGCACTATTACGCCTGAACACAAAGAGGATTTGGCACAATGCAAAGTGAGACTAAAATTGACAAAATTGTAATGATTTTTAAAGTGAAACATTGTTAACTCTTAAAGTCTGATTCATGAGAGATCCTAACATGAATTATTATTTTTAATTTAGTTAAGTTATGTGTTTCAGTGTAGATTAACTTTACTATGCTTTTTACTTTTTCTTCAATAGGTGTTCAGTAGAAAAACTAACAATCTTCCTCAGCTTCATCATTTATTTCAGGGATGCATATTAATATTAACACAATTGATGATGGCAAGAGATGATGACATGGAAAGGTAATCATTTGCATCAGCCAAAATAAGGATTTATCCCAATAAATTCAACAGAAACAGTGCAGCTTTGACTCTACAACCATGATGAAACGGTGGGAAGTGGTTTGTGTTTCATTGACTGAAGGAAGTGTTTAATCTTCATTAATCAGCAATACCTCTCTCTGACTGTCAGGTGTTTTTATACGGATAATGAGTTCACATTAGCAGCACTCCCAGATCATTCCCTGAACAGAAGATCACATAAAAATAGAAAAACGTAGACCTAACCAAAACTTAAATGGGGAACAACGTACTACTTTATTTTTCACAAGATTGGCCGCACCAGATAATAAGGCACATCGTCAATGATTGTTCTATTTTTGATCTCATATATAAGGTGCATTATGCGAAACAAAAGAATCAGAGAGAAGCCCATCAGTCAGACTTTATTAACAATGTTCACAGAAATTCTATAATTTGTTTGTAACACACTACACGTTAGAAGCGTAATGCTCATTAGCGTGTTCACTCCCATCCTTGTTTTCAACAGCTATAAACAGACTGATACCGCTAAAACAACTGTCACTGTGACTATGCAAACTCCAAACCTTGTTCGTAACACGTAAAAATAAAAACGGAGCACGATAGCCACGTTAGCCTTGTTAGCATATTTGCTAACACCTAACCAAACATTTTGACAGAGCACCGTGTACTTCTCAAAATCGCTTAAATGCAGTCAGACTTACCCTATTTTCCAGAGTATAAGTCACTCCTGATTATAAATTGCAATTCTGGCCAAACTATTAAAAAAAATACATGATTTATACGCCGGAAAACATGGTAATCCAAGTATAAAGGGCTCTGAAGGCACACTGTTTTTTTTTCTGAAAAAGAACTAAGTTCCAGTGTTTAAGGGTTAATAGAAGGAATTTTATTTTTCTTGATCTTTTAAAAATAATGCAGATTAAAACCACCACATGATCACCTCTTAGCTGTGGTGGAGCGGTCCCCGCCTGTGATGCTGCATTTGGCTGGTCATGCAGCGGTTCACAGAGAGGTAGGCTCCAATTATCAGCTTTTCCAACATCTTGTTGTCGGCCTATTTCTTATTTCTCATTATCTTTCCCCATCAATTAGGGGGTGGGAGATGTGTAAGAACTGGGGGGTTGTGTAGGTACGGGGAGGGGGGCCCTATTTTTATTTTTATTCACTTTGTGTGCTTGTTTATTTTAATCTTCATGCTTGTTTTTATATTATTTACTTTGTTTTAATGTAAAAAACTTTGTGTTATTCTTTTATATGAAAAGTCCTTTAAAAATAAAGTTTGATTGATTGATTGATTGAACCACGATTTTCTGTAAATCTTAAAATCGGTTTGGCTTTGTTTTACTTCTTCTCGTCTTTGTCTGCTGTCTTCGAAAAGGAAAGAACTGGACACTAAAACACTTTTTAAAAGGTAAAATGAACATAATATCAAAATATGTGCTTGATCATAACATTTTACAAAGTTGTCCTACATTAACAGGCTCCTTTTTAGCAATTTAAAAAAAGATGCTCTGCAGTTTTCATAGTTATTTCATATTGATTTATTTTCAAGAACCATATCCATCTCCATGGCAGAGGCTTTACTGTCGGGTGATTCAGAAGTAAGATTAAATAGCCCTGAGATTGATGACTCTTGGAAAAACAAAAATAAATTGGTGGTTTTTAGCACATTAAAGACCCACTCTGATGAAATTGTGTTTTTGGTGTTTTTTAACATGCTTTTGTTCAATTTTTCTGATGATGGAAAACATGCATAATGAAAGTTGCATTTCCGTGTCTTTCTTTATTCAAATCTTAGAATCAGGAGAAGACGCAAAAATGTAGTCTGGAAAAAACTGTTTTAGTTATGTAGAAAATACGCTGGGCGTTCCACAAGCTCTGAACTCTGAGCAGTGGGGAGGGGAGAGGGGGCGGGGTTGCTCCACAAACGCTCCAGCCTACAACAGTGAGCTGATTTTTTTTAATGACCTCCTGCCCCTTTGCAGAAACTATGTCCTAGGAGTTTTGATTAAGGCTACAAACGGCATAATCATAATTAAAAAAAAATCCCACTGGAAACACTTTGAAAATAGATCAAAAGATGTTCACAGTGGGACTTTGAATGCATAAAAAACATTTGCTTTTATGAAGCTGCATTATTAGAGCACATTGTGCATTTGTGACCTTGACGTAGACAATAAAAGAAAGTTCAACTTATATATGGGCTTACTTTGTATTTATAATTTTCTTTTTAATAACAAGCAGTGAAATGAATCTGGGAGTTTTAAAAAATAAATAAATAAAAAGCAAGAAGTCTCAGTATCTTGAGGGACTGTCAGGCAGCTGCTGGCTGAGTTTTCAGAATCAAACCCTCAGGTTTTCCTGTCATTTCTGCTTCTGCTGAATGACTGTGATATCTTCTGAATCCAGCTCTTCATGAAGTCAATGCTAGAGGCAGTTCATTTCCCCAGCTCCTCTGCAGCCTTTCTAAAGACTAATACTTTCTTTGCTCCAGAGATTAAACATGTGAAGGTCCGCCTCTTCTCAGAGATAACATTCCTGTTCATCGGACTCTCCGGACGCATTTGAAACTCAGTAACATCGAGTGATAGGTGATTAGCGACCACAATGATGGAGCAGACCTCCGCTTCACTGTGGCATCACACTCCGTGCCATGCGTTCCCAGCATACCTCACTCTGCGCCTCATTACACGGCTGGCTGGCGATTAGCCTGTCACAGAGAGGGCTATAATCTAGCAGGGGGAGAAATAGCATCGGTGTTAAAGTCATGTTCAGAGGGAGACTTTCTACAAGTGACCTCCAGGTCATCACTTATGGCTTCTTAATTTGCACTGTCAAGTTTCTTAATTACCCTAACATGGCTCACCTGTTGTAATATTCATGTAAAACTATTTAGACCCACACATATTCCATCACGTACAAGGTGTAAGGTACAGTATTTACTACATTACACTGTGACTTCATGCATATTCAGTGGAACTGAACCGTAATGGAAAGACACATTGAAGAATAAAATGGCTGATTGTGTTTACAGCTCCTCGTGTTTCTTGACAAGAAAATCTCCCACCTTTTTTTAGGATTCAAGATTTTTCATGTTTGTGCTGGAGAGTTGTGTTATGTTGCACTTGAGTGCACATTTTGGCATTTCCCTTTGTTGACTCTTTGTCGACTTTTGCTTATTCACCTTTCAGCAAATCGTATCAAGGTCTAATGCCTTAGACACATGCATGTTGACTCGTATGGGTCCTGCAGGTTTTTGGTTTGACCGGGCCCGCGGACAGCCATAAAAAGAAGCAGCCACTTCTTTAAGTCCAACTCCAATTATATTTTGTTCAACTATAAATTCATTCCCAGTGGCCTTTTAATTAGGATTATGCCGTTTTTAGCCAAAATAAAAGCTTGAGTCATTTTTTAAGGTTCACTCCTGTGTTAGCTTAGCAACCTAACGGCTACGGTACCAAAAAAAATAAATAAAAAAAGCCTACAATATTGGATTCATCCAGCTGCACAGTTTTGAGCCAGTTTTAATTTCAGATTAAGAAGCTTTTTCAAATAGCACCTTTTTGTCTGCTCTTGATTCATCAC
The DNA here is from genome assembly GCA_037389245.1 of Oryzias sinensis. Taxonomy (NCBI): domain Eukaryota; kingdom Metazoa; phylum Chordata; class Actinopteri; order Beloniformes; family Adrianichthyidae; genus Oryzias; species Oryzias sinensis. The sequence goes on from CM074492.1 coordinate 22,949,766, forward strand.
AATTTAAATGACCGAAACGCAGTTTTAATCTTGAATTGTTTTCTTATAAATGCTTCCTAACGGGAGAAAGATGCTACAAAAAACACAATTTCCATTGGAGTGGATCTTTAAGGAAAGGGCAGGTGTATCTGGGGATGTCATGTAAATGAAACATACTATTGTCGCGTGTGTGGTTAGTGTTTTGTTAAGTATTTGTAGGTAAGTTACACTCACTTATGGCGTGTGGATGATGCTGTGGTACCCTATCACAACACTCTAGTTCTGGCTCCTTACTGATATCATGCAAATGCTGCAGGCACGGGGTGTGCAGGTACACTCTAAAACGTCCCAGTTTCAAGGTGGCACGCAAGAAGTGCGCACTTATCACATGAACAGCCTTAACCGACCCCTTGCACAGTGTTTGTGGGGCTTGAAAAATGGACAAATCCGTACGACACACCTGCATCTTACCTCTTACTTCCCCTTACATGCTGTTTAGGTGTTCGCTACAACATGTGTATGAAAAATGTCCGACTCACCTAATCTGTCTATGACTTAGATCTTTCCGGCTGACCACCTGTCTCCGGTACACATTTGCCCCTTTTTTGCCCGCAGAAAGCCCATGTAAGCCCAGTTGTGATCAAAGCCTAATAAACTGCTCCAATTTCTTTTTTGCTTTTAAGGAACTTTTTTTTTTTCAAACTTATAAAACAGTATCTAAAGTAACATAAGATCTCCGCATTTACAAAGAGATTTTTACTAAAATGACACTTTTCTTGTTTACTGTATATATAAACCTGACGTCTAAACATAATGGATGCATCTGTTAATGAATAATGCAGCATGGCCTCCGGAGACTGCGTGTATAAGGAGCGATTATGATTATTTGTCATCTGGCTGCTCAGTATGTCACAAAAATATGCCTTTTTTTTCCGGTTTAGTGGTGTTTTCATATTCTGGATGTCAATGTTGTTTTATAAAAATGCTCCAGCAAAATACATGTTTACAAATCCAATATTTCATTGTAAAGTCTCAGGTGATTTTTTTTATTTTATTTCCCCCACCGGTGAACAATCTGTAAGGTCATCCTATCAATCCTTGTCAGCTCAGGTAACATCATTTTCAGACCGGGCTGCGGCTGCTTTGCGCAGAGCGCTAACACAATCAGGGAAATGAAATGTCACTGCAAACCTCAGATTGCACCTCTTTTCTTTCCCCTCTATGCAAAAGAGGATAAAAAACCACAATCTAATCCTGCCTTTGGTACAAATGAAACACGACTGGCTCCGTGCGCTAAAGCCGCATGTCCACTCAAAAGTGTTACCCTCGCACAGACAGAAATGCACACGTTCACAGACCTCTCAGGAATCGCACAAACAAGCGCGCACAGGCACACCTTGCCGTGTCCCCTCGTCTTTCTGTCATGAGTCCGTTATTTAATTTGTCCATCTCCCCCACCCTCCTGATTGGACTGTGAGTGGGTCATGCTTCCTGAGGGGGTTCTTAATGGCAGGACAAATGAAAACACGAACCAAAGGAAGCACCAGAGATTCCAGGAAATGGGAAAGATACAGTCTGAAACGCTAAAAGAGGGCCTGAGGCGCTGGATGTTCTGGGTGCACTGCGACAAACAAAGATGGCTCACAAACCCGGTTCACAAAAGGATTTACGACTAAAGAAAGATGCTGAACATGTTGTGTATTGAACTAATTGCGGTTCACCTACTTTAGATTAACCTTTAAAAGAAATGAAGAAAAACATCCTCCATCACTGTCAGATTAAGTGGTGGGAGAATTTATAACACTGCTTGCATTTTCAGTATACAAGAATGATCTATTGAACATTTAATACACCCCTGATTTGTCCCCAAAGCATTAGTATTCATAGTTAATTTAACTCTCCATGTGTGCGATGTCTCTATGCAATTAGTGGGTGAAGTTTTAATGCAGTAGACTACCACCTCATTATGTTGTCAAGGTCTTTTTGTGAAAGCAAAAGCAGAGACTGGAGGCTGAAAGGTCTGCTCTCCTCTGTTGACAAGACTTCCACTGCTCAAAACACCAAGAAGACTGACTGTATTTGAAAAACATTTAAGGGAAATGATGGAAAGATATGTACACTCCTCGAAGTGTATTTGGTGGAAAAATGATTGCATGTAGAGTTTACTGAGCATCAGTACCAAACAAATGCAGTCTAAACCCCCAAAAAATCTAATGACAGAATCATATTTAAGTTGATTTTTAGGTGGTCTAACATGGCTATGATTTAAAAGGGGGTCCAAGAAGGATAGACTTTTGTTCATGAAGAATTTTTGTGCCAATTCTAAAGCGCACAATAAAACATGTTGCGTGTGGTTTCTGAAGGGGTTGTTATTAAGTAGGCAAACTAATGTGTGCAATCTATCTGTTAACTGTTAATAAATATGTTTCTTGGAGAACACACAAACGCAGGGAGTCAATGCAGTGGAATCAATTAATCACGCTCAACTTGATTTATCAAGTGTGAAGCAAAACTCTGGCTGCTGTTTGCTGTCTTCTTAGCTTGACTGAAATGCAGGTTTAAACTGATGCAACACTATGCACGAAAGTTTGCAATCTTTGTTTCAAGGAGGAAATATGGAAACAAAAAATGAGAGAAAAAGTAACCTTACAATGCCCGGATAAAAAGAAAATTGAGACATTGGTGATCAAATTTCTTGGGTTGTTCTTCTGGTTGAGTTAAGGGCACATATAACATTTAAAGCTTACATTAGTTATATTATTATGCCTGTTTAAGTTTTCCTTAAATATATCCTTATATGATACACATATATACATATATAAATATATGTACATTTATCTCTCTCTATATATAGAGATAGATATATATACACTGTACATAGCTAAAATGTTTGTATTCATTCTTTCTACCTGTTGCCTCCAGTGCCAAAAAGTCAATAACGTGTTTTGTTTTGTAAAAAACACATTTAACATGCCACTGTGTGGCAGTACGGTCTCTGTTAATACCCTTCGTTCCGTTCTATTTTTAAGCAGGGACTGGTGTGGGCATCTGATCACACAATGCTCTTTTTTTCTTTTCCTCACTGAATTGTCAAAGTGACAGAAAATTGTCTCACTAACGCGCCGTGCCATGTCACGGTGACTTTGTCAGCAACAAAACACAGAAATCCGCTGATACACACACACACACACACACACATGCCATGGTAAGGATCACTGCTTTGGTAAAAAGGCAATGAGATGTGCATAATGTGGAAAAAAGTCATTACGCCTTTGAGACATTAGAAAACACAGATGTGCCACCCACAGCATGCACCACTCGCATGTGCCATGACAGGCTACTACCCCCTTTATGGTCTACGATGTTGAGATGACTAACTGTAGGGAGAAGCCTACAGCACTCAGTGTTCCTCTTTGGTTTTAAGATTTTGTTGGATTTTTATTACGCTTGAAATAATCCCTAACAAAGTCACACATTAAGTAAAGCAGCCCTGCTTTTTTTCTGAATCCTTGATTTCTGGCAGCTTCTCTTTGCTGCTTCTACATTTATATGCATGCTTTCGTTAACACTTATTCAACAAACGACCACAAAAAGTTTCATTTCAGTCAGTAAAGAAGATGTATTTCCAGATTTCTTTTAGTTTGGCATAAGGCTCCGTTCAGATACATAAAATAAAGATCTCCATAAAAAACTTTGGGCATTAAACTACCGTACCCCTAACGGAGCTAACAGGTGGAAGCAGGGGAGGAGCGTGGGGTGACGAACGCAGAGCTCGTGGAAAGAGATGAACAGGGATTGGACCGCACACCTGGAACTCAAGTAGGACGCTGAACGAGTGAGTTGATTAGACTGAACCGCCCACACAGTCTATATGTTGGAGAACCAAAGCAAATCGGCCAGCAGTGCGTGACAAGCATAGCAATTTCTTTATTGAATCAGTAAAAGTTCAATAAGTCGCTTTCATAAAAGAGAATAAATGTCTTCATATGCATGAATTTCATGCATTTCTATCATGCTTGATGGTAAATTAAATGATCTTTTGTTTTGGCCTGCACCGATCAGAGTCAAATTTTATGCTGGCGTTTGTTTAATTGAATAGCTTCTCAACATAGTGTCCAGGAACAGTGTGGGTGCTTTCATGTCCAGCTGTTTGCTGGAATTACCCTTTGAGACTGCACATTCATCAGCATGTTCAAGTGTGCATGTCTGATTCTACACGATAAAGCTGGTTAATGTGGAAAGAAAAATGGCTGCGTAGGTCGGAATCTAACACCGTGACGGACATCTTCACAGCCATGGCATGAACCGAACCAGATGTGAGAATGTTACACAAGGTTTCTAAAAAAAAAATCAAACAGGAGCGTTTTAAACAACTGAGTAATAAAAAAATATGGCAAATGTATTGGTGAGTTTTGCACCATAGGCTTTTGTTTGGCAAAGAAAGGCTAAACAATAGCCGCGGTTACATGCGTAAATATCTTGATCGGATCAATGGTCGGATGAGATCAGAAAACCTTTTTTCCGATTAGAACAAACGTTCACATGGTCACACTTTCGATTAGAATAAATCATTTGGGCATGCGCAGTAGTGTTGAAAATACCGGCAGAGGAAATGAGTCCCGTTGTAAACAAACCTAGCTGCCATATGCATTTATGCAGCAGCTCTGTAATATACGAGATGATCTTCTAAACGTGCTTTTATTAATGTTATGAATATTATGAAGTACCTGTTTGTTCATCATTTTATTTTAATCCGTGTGGTCAGTGCTTTTTTTGTGGAAGAACGGAGCTGGTAGAAGCCAGGGTTATGAGGCTAACATGCGCTAACAACATTAGCCTTGTTTGGTGAACATAAAATCCATGCGGGAAATGCTGCAATCTGCATCTTGGCTGCACGTAAAGATGTGGGATTAACATCAGCCTTTATTTTGTCGGGACACGACTGGAAACACAAATCCACGTGATTGTTTGAACGTTTTTTGAGGACTGAGCGACATACTCTTTGAAATGTCTGCTTGGACACACGGTTCTCCTGCGTCCGGCAGCCGCTAACCCAGAGCGGCGGGACGGATCGCAGTTCGAAGTCACCCACACATAAAAACAAAACAAAATGCACACGTAACAAAGCATCCTCCCTTCCCCTCACAAGTTATAAACCCGGCTGCTCTGCTCAGAGACACAGTTCGCTCGGTCCACCGGCACCCGAGCCCGGACCGCGCAGGGTCTAGACGTCACGGGGCACGAAGCGCTCCTCCACCGCACCCCCCTTGTGAGGGGTGTAAGAGAGGGGAGAGGCAAAGAGCCAGCGGGGCGAGGGCAGAGGAGCGCTTTACACCAGGCGTCCGCAGAGCAGCAGATCCAAAGCTTTCTCTGAAAGCGAAACACCGTTTAAGCATGACGTTAAACCATAGCAGGAGTGACACACAATCGGAATGAACCTTTTACATGAGCAACGATCGGATAAACAATCGGCATAACCTACCTATCTCGATCGGAAAGAAATTTTGATCAGAACGAGTCTGATCGGGGCAGAGTATTCCGAACGGCGTGTTTACATGACACACTTTTCTTCTGATCAGGTGTTCTGATTACTTTTGTCCATGTAAACACAGCTAATGAAGCAACCCCCTTTTGTAAGGTATCCATGTTTTTTCAAAGGCTTTTCCCCCCGCTTAGTGCTACAAATGCTGTAGGGAAGAATTTGCCAGCTATAACTAAATAACACATGTTCTTACAGAGTTACAGAGTTACAGTGGTTGAAAGCTCTGGTGTTAGAGGGTCTAAGGCCCACTGGGCAGATGTGCCATAGTGCGTGACGTCAAGCCAATCATATCATAAAACTACACAAACTGTCATATCTCGTCATTCTTATCTTTTGTCCTAAGTTGTGCACTTTTGGTCTATGTCTGTCACCTGTGTTGTGACAGTACAACCTGGCCAGTATGGACTCAGCAGAGAGCAGCAAACTCAGCCATTTTACAACGCCTGGAAGCCCGGCTTTCCCAGTAGGTGGACTTCCAGAAGGCTCTGGCATCCCAAATGGTCCAAGTTACCACGCAAATTCAGGACCTCCATCTGGGCCAGCCCAGGGCCTCCCCATCAGATCTTTCTTCATCCGTCCCAGTTTCTTCTTCCACCATGCCTGTCAGAAGTCTGGAGAATAAGATTTCCCCACCAGAACGCTACTCTGGAGAGCCGGGATTTTGTACGAAATTTCTCACAGACTGCTCGATTCAATTTGAACAATCTCCCTATGCCTTTGTGTCTGATAGAACCAGAATTGCCTTCATGATCTCACACCTGTCTAGGAGGGCTTGTGCATGGGCCATGGCAGAGTGAGCTCGCAACTCTCCTCTCTGTTCATCCCTCATTGCCTTCCAAACTGCCCTACAGATCAACCAGCCGAGAAAAAGCGCAAGAACTCACCAACATGAGACAAGGTAAAGAAACAGTTTGTGATTACGCCATCCGCTTCCGCATGTCAGCGGCAGAGAGCGGGTGGAACTCCTTGGAGCTGTATGATGTCTTCCTGAAGGGGCTGACGCCACGCACCCAGGATCAGCTCGTGCCGCTAGATTTACCTTGGATCTGGACTCTCTCATCGCTCTTGCCATCCGTACAGACAACCGGATGCATGAATTATCTCGCCTGCGGAGCAACAGACCCACAGGGAAGGGACAGGACTGATTCGCCTGGACGAGATTTCCGCCGTTTTCCTCCCGACCTTGCATCGCTTTTCCCCCGCAGACAGTGGTGAAAAACCCATGCCGGTGGGCCGGGTGCGGATCGGTGCGGAGGAACGGCAGCGCCGCCAGCGGGAAGGTCGGTGCTACTACTGCGGGGAGCTTAACCATCTTGTGTCTGTAATGTTCGTGTTTCCAAAAGGATGAAGAGGCAGTTAGCTTCCAGTCACTTCTTTTAATAGCCACGTTGTTCTACATCCACCATGACACACACTTCTTCTATACCATACCTCTTAATACCAACCGGTAGAGCCACCTAGTGGTCAACACACGTTATTGCATCATATCACAACATCCCCCTTTTTCAGAGGTAAAATGCAACACCAGAAATTTTCAAAACATCACAACAGTGATAATTACTTTGCACCAAAACTAACCACCCTTAACATAAACCAACATACATGTGTTCAACAAATTACCATGTATGTCATTGAAATTTCTTTCTCACAAGTTCAGTCTGTCAGGTTTCCTAATTTCTCTAGAGGATCGTCTCAACTCAGGAGTTGGAGTGTGTGTGTCAGTGTCATTGTCCATCACAGGTGTATGAATCACCTGAGGTTCATCACAGGTCACACTGAGCTCACCAACACTCTCTTGAGGTGTTTTCAACAGACTGCGACGATTACGTCTGAGGATTTGTCCATCATTTGTTTTCACAGTATATGATCGTGGAGTGACTTCTTGCAGAACAGTTGCTCTGGTACTCCATCCATCAGCATCCTCAATTCTGACAGTGTTGTTGGTTGTCAAGGGAGGAAGATGTTTTGTTGTCCTGTCGTAGAATGATTTCTGCCTCATCTTCTGCTGTTGTAGCTTATGTGCAATCCATGCAGTATTCTTTTCCTTTGATGTGCCGCTCAGATGGTTTGGTAAGGTGGTTTTCAGTTTTCGATTCATCAGTAGTTCAGCTGGTGACAGACCGCTCTGAAGAGGTGATGCCCTGTAACTCAATAAAGCCAGGTATGGATCAGAGTTACTGTCAGCTGCTTTCTTTAAGAGTTGCTTCAGAATGTGAACCCCTTTTTCTGCTTGTCCATTTGACTGCGGATAATGCGGACTTGATGTTACATGTTTAAAATCATACTGCTCAGCAAACTGCTGCCATTCTTTGCTGTTGAAGCATGGGCCATTGTCGCTTATCACTATGTGTGGAATCCCATGCCTGGCAAAGATTGATTTTGCATGAGTTATGACACAGTTTGAAGATGAGTTTGTTAATAATGCCATCTCAGGAAAGTTTGAGTAGTAATCTATTACCACTAGATAGTCCTTGCCTCTGAGATGAAACAAATCCATACCCACTTTATGCCATGGGGCTACTGGTAACTCAGATACCACCATAGGCTCTTTGCTCTGCTTGCTCCTGTGTTTCTGGCATGTTTCACATTTGCTTATGAATGTTTCAATGTCTTTGTTGATTCCAGGCCAGAAAACAGGCTCTCTCGCCCTCCTTTTGCACTTTTCAATGCCGAGATGACCCTCATGTATTCTGTGTAACATGTCCATTCTCAAAGCCTGCGGGATCACCATCCTGCCCCTTTTCAAAAGCAAGCCATCCACAACACTAAGTTCACCTCTGACATGGTAAAATTGTGGATTTGCACCAACTGCCCATCCTTCATCCATGTTCCTCATGACATGCTGTAGCTGCACATCCTTTGCTGTAGCTTCCGCTATTTGTCTCGACTTTGTGTCAGACACAGGCAGTGCAGTCGACACCATGTTCACATGACACTGGACGTCTTCTTCCGTTGCACTCACACTTTCGCCAGCAGGTGCCCTGGATAGAGCGTCAGCGAGGATCAGATTTTTCCCTGGAGTATAAATCAGATCAAAATCATACCTCTGCATCTTCATCATTAACCGCTGTATCCTTGGAGACATCTCATTCAGGTTCTTTTTGATGATGGAAACCAGTGGTCGATGATCAGTCTCAGCTGTGAAAGATGGCAAGCCGTACACATAGTTATGAAACCGTTCCAGACCATATGCCAGTCCCAAGCATTCTTTCTCAATCTGTGCGTATCGGCATTCAGATTTGGTCATAGCCCTTGAAGCATAGGCAACCGGTTTCCAGTGCTCACCCTCAGCCTGGAGTAAAACAGCACCGATACCATCTTTGGAAGCATCTGTAGACAGCTTTATCTTCTTGGTGTGATCATAAAATGACAACACAGGTGCAGTGGTCAGCGTGTTCTTAAGTTGCTGCCACTCACGCTCATGTCTAACTGTCCATTTAAATTCACTCTCCTTGTGCAGAAGCTCACGCATGCATGACGTCCTTGATGTTAGGTTGGGAATGAATTTGCCTATAAAGTTGACCATTCCCATGATGCGTAACACTCCTGTCTTGTCTGTGGGTCTTGGCATGTTCTGTATTGCCTGTATTTTGTCTTGATCTGGTTGAACACCACTTGCTGACAGTTTATCTCCAAGGAAGAGTATTTCTTGCACACCAAACTCACACTTGTTTTTGTTAAGTTTTAGTCCATACCTTTGTATACGATCCATCACTCTGCACAGTCTCGCATTGTGTTCTTCAGCTGAGGACCCCCATATGATGATGTCATCAATGTAGACTCGAACTCCTTCCAAATTCTCGATGATCTGCTCCATCGCTCGGTGAAAGATTTCAGGTGCTGACTTTATTCCAAACGGCAGTCTGAGAAAGCAGTGGCGTCCAAAGGGAGTGTTAAAAGTGCAGTACCTTGTGCTGCTTTCATCCAGCTTCAGCTGCCAGAAACCTTGTGAGGCATCGAGCTTTGTAAAATATTTGGCACCTGACATTTCACTGATAATTTCCTCACGTGTGGGTATTTGGTAGTGTTCTCGTTTTATGCTCTCATTTAGGTCTTTAGGGTCCAAACATATTCTCAGCTCTCCATTCTTCTTCTTTGTGATGACCATTGAGTTGACCCAGTCTGTTGCTTCATTGACCTTTTTGATTACTCCTAATCTGATCATTCTGTCCAACTCTTTCTTTAGGCCTTCTTTCAATGGAGCCGGAACTCTGCGTGCTGCATGCACTACTGGTTGAGCATCGTCTTTCAACTGTATTTTATAGGTGAAGGGCAAAACACCAAAACCCTTGAACACATCTGAAAACTTCTGGACTATTGTTTCCACAGAGTCTTTTACTGGGCTTGTGGTTGGGATGATTCTGTATATTCTTTTCACAAGTCCCAATTCTTCACAAGCTTTGTCACCAAGAAGTGATTCACGTCCCTCATTCACAACAAAGAAGAACAGGTGGTGCACTTTTCCTTTCACTGACACACTCAGTCTGCATGTGCCCAAACACTTAATTGGCTGCCCATTGTAATCTTTCAGTCCAGAACTTTTCCTCTTTATTTCTGGTTTATTTTGCTTTGCGTTTATGTCAGCCATGTTGATGAGATTTGCTTTTGCACCCGTGTCTAATCTCACAGTGACTACAGTCCCATTTATCATTAGTGGAGCTAACCATTTATCCTCTTTAGTGACATCATTTTCCTTGTGTGGATTATTTTCTTGTTCCTTTTCACAATTTACAATTCCCACAAAGAAAGTGTCACCTAGCTCTGGCTCTTCAATTAAGTTTACAGTCTTTCCTTTCCTCCCCTCTTTTCGTTTGGAGAAACACTGCTTGGCGAAATGGTTCTTGCCTTGGCAGTTGGAGCATTGCTTACCAAAAGCTGGACACTGTCTGGGCTTGTGCTGCGAACCGCATCTCCTGCAGGTGAACTCCTCCTGCTGCTGCTGTGCAGTCCGGGTCTGCGTGCGTCTTTTCCGCTGAAACGTCACCGCTCCGACCGCTGCAGCACCGTCGCTCACCTGCGCCGAGGCGACCGCAGACATCTCATTAAAAGTCTTCACATGTTTGTGGGACAACTCACTGGCCTGGCAGATCTTAATGGCCCCCGCCAGCGTCAGCTCTGTCTCTCGAAGCAGCCTCTCTCTGATCTTGTTATCCTCCACGCCGAACACAATCTGGTCCCGTATCATGGAGTCCTTCAGAGTCCCGAAATTACAGGACTGTGCTTTTAAACGGAGGTCGGTCAGGAAACTATCAAACGGCTCTTGTCCCCTCTGTGTCCGCGACCGAAACACGTATCTCTCGTACGTCTCGTTTTTCTTCGGAGAACAGTGCGCGTCAAATCTGCCCATAACAACATCCAACTTTTCTTCATCACCAGGACTGTCGAACACGAACGTGTTGAATATTTCAATGGCCTGTGGCCCTGCTATCGTCAGCAGTAACGCTACCTTTCTCGCGTCTGGCTTTGTTTCCAGTCCCATCGCTGCAACATACAGCTGGAATTGCTGTTTGAAGGTGCGCCAGTTTTCGTCGACATTCCCCGTCAGTTTTAAACTCTCCGGTGGTTTCAAATCCATGTCTTCTTTTAAGTTTTACTCCTGGTACCATGTAATGTTCGTGTTTCCAAAAGGATGAAGAGGCAGTTAGCTTCCAGTCACTTCTTTTAATAGCCACGTTGTTCTACATCCACCATGACACACACTTCTTCTATACCATACCTCTTAATACCAACCGGTAGAGCCACCTAGTGGTCAACACACGTTATTGCATCATATCACAACAGTGTCCTCCTGCCCTCTGAAGAAACCAGCAACAGTGAGTCAAGTCACCACTGCTGTTAGACTCTCATGGAGCCTCACGCCCATAGAGGTAATTCACCACGGCAACACCACAAGACTCACAGCACTCATAAACTCAGGCGCAGATGAAAGTTTAATGGATTGGGAGTTGGCTGAAAGATTAGGACTGATATCTCACCTCCTTGAAAGACCCATCCAGGCCACCGGTCTTGATGGAAGAGGATTGTTCAACATTACACACATCTCTGAACCTCTCCAGCTATCCATAGACGAACATATGGAAATCATGAATTTTTACTTATTCAAATGCCCCTCTAAGACTCTGGTCCTGGGATATCCATAGGTGTGCAAACATAGCCCCCAGGTTGACTGGTAAAATTCTGGGATGGGGGCCAGAATGTGATAAACACCTTCATCCCATTACCACTGGGAAACAACACACAATTGTCTGTAAACCTATTACCTACTTCAGGTTCAGAGACCCTGGACCTGAATAAAGTTCCTTCCTGTTACCATCTTCTGGAGGAGGTCTTCAGTATGTCCAAGGCTCTGAGTCTTCCACCACACCGCCCTTGCGACTGTGCCATTGACCTGGTTCCAGGTTCCAACATTCCTAAGGGGCGTCTTTACTCTATCTCTGCTTCTGAACGACAGGCGCTGAACGAGTACATAGATGGATCACTGGCAGCGGGCCTCATCCAATGGTGGATGGTTTTTCCATTGTTAGTAAAAAAGATGGGACCCTCAGGCCCTGCATCGACTACAGCGCTCTCAACAACATTGCAATAAAAAACGGATAACCATTGCCTCTTATGACCTCTGTTTTTGACTAGCTCCAGCAGGCCAAGGTGTTTACAAAACTTGAACTTCGTAATGCTTATAACTTGGTTAGGATTAGGGAAGGTGGACGAGTGGAAGACGGGATTCAATACTCCTAGAGGTCATTACGAATACCTAGTAAAGCCCTTTGGTCTCACCAACGCTTCTGCTGTTTTTCAGGCCATGATTACTGACGTTCTCCGAGACTTACTGGATCATTTTGTGTACGTCTACCTGGATGACATCCTAATTTATTCCCCAGACTTGGACTCTCATAAATCTCATGTTAACGCTGTCCTTCAGCGTCTTCTGGAGAACAACCTGTATGTGAAAGCAGAGAAAAGCAAGTTTCATGTCTCAACCGTCTCCTTTTTTGGGATTTGTGGTGTCAGCTGGAAGGGTTGAAATGGACCCTGCCAAAGTCAGCGCTGTGACGGACTGGCCAACACCCGTGAGCCGCAAAAAACTTCAGCAGATTCTGGGGTTTCCAAACTTTTGTAGATGCTTCCGGGGCTTCAGCACTATTGCTGCCCCTCTCCATGCTCTCACGTCCCCTCATGTGAATTAACAGTAGACATCAGCGGCAGAGACCGCCTTCCAGACTCTGAAACGATGCTTTTCATCTGCTCCACTGCTCATCCTGCCTGACCCACACCATCAGTTTATAGTGGAGGTGGATGCTTCCAATAAGGGGATTGGGGCGGTCCTCTCCCAGCGGTATGAGCTGGATGGTAAAAATCACCCCTGTGCATTCCTTTCTAGGCGACTGTCCAAGGCCGAGCGTAACTACAATGTCGGCAATCGGGAGCAGCTGGCCGTTAAGGTGGCGCTGGAGGAGTGACGGCACTGACTGGAAGGGGCGGAACGCCTCTTCATTGTTTGGACGGACCATAAAAATCTGGAGTATATCCGAAATGCAAAGAGACTTAATTCTCGCCAGGTCAGGTGGGGACTATTTTTTAACCAATTCTCTTTCACTCTCTCTTACAGGCCCGGGTCCATAAACATCAAACCGGATGCTCTGTCTCGTCTGTACGACCCCGGGCCTGTTGCCAAAGAACCTGAGCTCATTCTTCCACTGACCTGTGTGGTTGACTTGGCAGATACAAACAGAGGTTAAACAGGCTTACAGTGGGCTGCAATTGCCCAGTGGGTGCCCGAAAAATCGCCTGTTTGTTCCTCAGACGTTACGCTGGAGGGTGATTCACTGGGCCCACGCCTCACTGCTTTCCTTTCATCCGGGAGTCCAGCAGACTATGTACGCCATCTCCCGGAAGTTCTGTGAGCCACTAATGGAGCCGGAGGTCCAGGAGTACATTTCTGCATGATCAGTCTGTGCCAGGAACAAGACATCCAACAGGAACCGCATAGGACTTCTTCAACTGCTTCCCATCCCCTCCAGGCCTTGGGCTGAGATCTCCATGGACTTCGTCATGGGCTTCCCGATCTCACGAGGTCACACCACTGCTTTAACTGTAGTGGACAGGTTCTCGATGATGGTCAGGTTCATTGCCCTGCCAAGACTGCCATCGGCCAAAGGTACTGCTGAAATTGTGATGAACCAAATAGTTAGATACCATGGCTTTCCTAAAGACATTGTGTCAGACTGGGGGCCTCAGTTCATGTCCCGATTTTGGAAGGAGTTCTGCCGGCCCATTGGCGCCACGGTCAGCCTGACCTCTGGGTAACATCCTGATTCCAATGGCCAGACTGAACGCCTCAACCAAGAAGGGAAACCGGCCTCTGGTGTTTGGTCTCCCAGAACCCCTTACCATGGAGTAAGCACCTGGTCTGGGTGGAGTACGCCCACAACACCTTGCCTACCTCAGCCACGGATCTCTCACCATTCAATCAGATATGAACCCCCCCCCCTCTCTGTTTGCGGATTTGGAGCCAGGTATCTGTTCCGTCTGCCCACGTCCTGGTTTGCCGCTGTCATCGCATCTGGCGGCCACCAGACAGGTCCTGGTCCACAAACAGGACAGGGTCAAGAAGGCAGCTGATCGCCGGAGACGTCCTGCTCCCGTCTATCAACCCGGGCAGAAGGTCTGGCTCTCAGCCAGGGAACTCAACCTTTCCTTGTAGGAAACTTGCTCCACGATTTGTGGGTCCCTTTCCAGTAACCAAGGTCATCAATTCAGCTGTGGTTCGCCTTCGTCTGTCTCGATCCCTCCGGGTGCATCCTGCCTTCCATGTCAGCAACATAAAGCCGGTGGTGGACAGTCCTCTGGTTCCCCCCTCGGTGCCCCCTCCTCCACCCAGAATGGTGGTGGGGGGGGTGTCCAGTTTATACGGTCCAGAAGATCCTGAACCTTCAACATTTTTTTACATTCCACTTAAGCAGCTCTTGATATGACCCCCAAAAAAACAGACAAATTAAGATTTATTTCAAATGCATTAAAACATTCACGTTTTCCTATTTGTTTTTTCTCATTTAAAATATTGTTCTTTCATTATGACAAATTCAAATGTAGTGCTCTTTATCTTCTTTTAAATCTGCTCCATGCTACAGGGTAACAGAATTATTGTCTTTTGGTTGAGGGCATAGGGTACACAATGACTTTAGCCTATATAGAGTGTCGCAGCCTGCCATTAAAGGAGCACAGAAATCAATGGCTGCTGGTTTAAGATGATTCAATTATGTTTGTGTTCTTCTAAACATCTTGATGAATAAATACTCCTGATGTTGTAAGAGAAATTTGCAGACTGCAACAGGCTGAAGGAGTGGCTACACCATAATGCTGAATACCAACGAGCTACTGTGGAGCCAAAGAGTCACAGGAAAGGAAGTAAAAGGTTGTTCTCATGCCTTGTTGTGTCTCTCTCAGCTGTGCACGCTTGGGGGCTGATTCTTTAATCAATATGCCAATATTAATGCTGAAAAGCTTAGAAAAGGCCGTGCCCAGTGTGATGGACAGAGTGATGCACAGCACGGCAAGATGCTTTTAAGGTTTCTGTCTCTGTGCAGACTGATTCAAGTGCAAAAATAAATCTATTCAAACTACAAATCCTGCAACATCCACACTATTGTTGAAGGAATGACAAATGTGGAGAATTTTCTGTTCTTGCATTTGCTTTGGTTGTCTCCAAATGCTGTTTTTACTGCACGCTGACATCCACAACAAAGAATAAACGTATAGATATCTCCAAATACAGTTTCTCTCTAACAGCAGCTCTCACTACAAAGCTCTTAGTCAGTCAGTCAGTGTTTTACTAGTTAACTCCATTTTTACATAGAAATGGCAGCTGATTCGGATACGCTGGAGCACTAACAGTAGTAGTACTTAAGTCAGCAGCGTTCATTTACTAACAACTAGCACAGATGAGGGAGGCTAAAGAAAGAGAACAGTACCTCCAAGCACAGATCTTATTTTAACAACAGCAACACAAAAGGCGTTAATCCCTGCTATTGTCTGTGTTTTGGCTCTATAGACCCTTTGCAATTTCTGGTAACAAACCAATGCATTTGTTCAGTTTTTAAAATCCAATTTGGGGTTGCTGGAGCCTATACCACTGCTGGGCAAAGGAAACCTATATCAGGGGTGTCAAACTCCAGGCGTCCTGCTGGTTTTCCAGAAATCCCCCCTTATCTGCTGCTGATTACCTGGACCAGATGTGTTTAGCCAATGAGAACCTTCAATGGCAGTTTGGTTGAAAAACATGGACACTGGCCCTCGAGGCCTGGATTGTGACACCCATGATCTATGGTTCACCCGTCTATTCCTGGGCCACACTGATACAAACAACATGCATTCACACTTTGGGACATTTTTAATGAGTTCATGAACCTGACATCCCCGTCGTGTGTAGGAGGAGCTACTGTCTAAAGTTTTTGGCCACATTGCTACATGGAAGCATCAACTGTATGTCTTTATTTCTCATTTACAATGCAGAAAAGACCCAGGTGATGCTCAGGGGTCAAATTAATTTGTTTTGAAGAGCTCTAAGAAGATGTTGGTAATCACGTCTCCACGTCTGGATTCATGAGACCATTCAGAGTCTCTCCCGGTTCGGGGAGGTTCACCATCTACTGCTGGAGCTGCGTCTTAATGATGGACGCTTTCAGCGTTACTTTCGTCTGGTTTCGGGGCAAAAAAGTATTTAGTCAGCCACCAATTGTTTCTCATATTGCCTCTGAAAGTTGAGCTATGAGGAAAATTACAGGCCTCTCTCATCTTTTTAGGGGGGAGAACTTGCACAATTGGTGGCTGACTAAATACTTTTTTGCTCTACTTTACATATTATATGTATATAGGCTAAAATTGAAAACCATTTACTTCTTTGCTCAAAGAAGTAGATGGTTTGTATTAAGCTTACAGTTTGTACATTAAATTGGATTTTAAGAACAGCAAAAGAGCATTTTAAACATTCTCCAAGTTTTTCCTCTAACAAAAGTATAGTCAGGCAAAGGGCATTGCTTTGTGACATTAAGATATTTACTGGGGACTAAACACATTTTCTCGGTTTAGGTTTGGAGACTGTGCTAACGGCTCCATGTTAGAACAAAAACAAGATTTGTCAACTTTATAAGGCAGCTCTGTCATAGCATGGATAGATGTTTGAGGTCATTTCCTTGCAAGGCAAACCAGACGCGTATCAATCATGAAGCTAAAGAGTGCTGAAGTTGTCTTGGTTATTAATGCCTCCCATACTGTCACCAAACGAGGACCCAAGACAACCACAAGGTTTCCTCAAGTTTTAACCTGGTATTGTTCCCTGAAAATTACATTTTTATTTTATTTTAAAGTGTGTTTTGTGTTTTGTATGGTTCAACTAATGTTATTTGTAGAACCTAGACAGTTACATTTTTCAAAACAAGCAAAAAGAAGAAGAAAAAAACGAGTAAAAAAAGGGAAATTCCCAATGTTTTGACTGGAATAAAGGTTGTTCTAAAGGGTGTTTTCAGACAGGACACATTTGGTTCACTGAAAATGAACCAGAGTTAATTTCCCCCGATAACCTGGAACAAGTGTTTAGTCTGAATACACCCAGAACCAGGAACCGCTTTCAGACCCATCTTTCAAGGGAGTCTTGGTTTGTTTCTGACTGGACTGAGGTCCGATTGCTCTGTTTCCTCAGTCTGAATAAGATCTGTTATAGGAGCGGAACGACTGGACCAAAACAGCCACCATTGCCATAGGTGTACGTGGTGAAAACAGAGAGACAAACGTGGAGCAGCAATGCAACAGCAACTCACTGAAATGTGGTCGGTTGAATGCAGGCTCATTAAAACAACTTTTAAAATGATAAGCCTTGCGTGATTTGCGCACACAATTAGATTTAAAGCAAAACCACCATCAAGGCGGAAAACATCATAAGTAGTTTGCACTCATAGTCATAACTGTGAGTTCTTATTGAAAATCTAAGTTTGACATGGGACAAAGGACCAAATAAAAGTGTGAAAAATGTGTTCATGTTAAGCTACGTTCACACAATATGAGGTTCACGTGTCAAAAGCATTTAGTTTTAATCTTTAGTCAAGCATATGCCGGGCCAATCTGGTGGCAGCGGGTTTCGTGCATTGTTTACAGATGTTTCCAGAGTTCAAAAATCTAAATTTTGGTGAAGAATTCTCAACTCATCAACCAATCAGGAAATCAGCTTTGGCCCGTGACGCATTGATGATGTAATAAACGGATGGAGTCCAAAACCAACGTGGAGGACAAGCTGATTGTTGCCATTCGTTCTCCTCCTAAACTTTATGATATTTTTTCTAATTCTTATTGACCCAATAATAAAAAAAAAGTGAATATTGGAACGAATATCGAGCGGTAAATTGAGAGCTTTGCTTTCTGGCTCAGCTCTCTCTTCACCACAACGGACCGATACAGCGACCGCATAACTCCGATCCGCCTGTCAATCTCAAGCTCCGGACTTCCCTCACTCGTGAACAACACCCCCAGATATTTAAACTCCTCTACCTGGGGCAGGGAGACTCCACCCACCGAGAGATGGCAAACTACCTTTTAGTTTTAGTTTATTTGATAGTTTATTTCACATTTCTGTTTTCTTCAACGTCTTTCAGCAGATCTGCACCGTCTTTTCAACTGTTTAATTTCTTCAGTTCTTCAAGGAGGTGTGATTTTGATTCTTATCTTTTTAGATTTTAGTGGAGCAACTGAATCGAGACTGGATTCTAATTTACTGTCAAAACTTGCTCCAATTAGGTTGCAGGGGACTGGTAAGACAAGTGAAGCGGGGGCACGTACAGAAGTAATAGATTTTTCAACCACTTGAGGAGACAAGTAGTGTTTTCCCACCGTTTTGACTCGCAGCAAAATGCCGGAGAAGCGTGTTTTTCAAAATAAAAACTTCAATTCCATTTTCAGAACAAAATTTTATGTGTTTATACACTGACCAAAAATATAAACGCAACACTTTTGTTATTGCTTTCATTTTTTATGGTATGAACTTAAAGATGTGAAACATTTTCCACACACACAAAATAACCAGTTCTCTGAAATATTGTTCACAAATCTGTCTAAATCTGTGATAGTGAGCACTTCTCTTTTGCCAAGACAATCCATCCTACCTCACAGGTGTGCCATATCAAGATGCTGATTAGACAGCATGAGTATTGCACAGGTGTGCCTTAGACTGGCCACAAGAAAAGGCCACTCTGAAATCTTCAGTTGTATCACACAGCACAAGGCCACAGATGTCGCAAGTTTTGAGGGAGCGTGCAATTGTCAGGGTTGAAACAGGACACAAATGCAGGACGGCGAAAGAGCTTCAAAAGCAAACAAGGTTTAATCACAATATAACTCGAAATGTCTGAAGCGAACTTACAGAACGACCCAGTGACAAGTAACAAACAGACAAGGGTTTAAATACACAAATGGGAATGACAAACAGGTGAGCAGACAGGTGCCGGTGATGACCGGCGAAGTTACCTAGTGAGACAATGGGGCGCTGAACAGAAGTAACAAAATAAAAGCCCAAAATCGGAAGTGAGAAAACACCCACCAAAACCGCCCTGGCCCTGGCTCCTGACAGCAATTGGCATGCTGATAGCAGGAATGTCCACCAGAGCTGTTGCTAGGGAATTGAATTTCCATTTCTTCGCCATAAGCTGTGTCCGAGAATTTGGCAGCACATCCAACCGGCCTCACAACCGCAGACTATGTGTAACCACACCAGCCCAAGACCTCCACATCCAGCATGTCCACCTCCAAGATCGTCTGAGACCAGCCACTCGGACAGCTGCTAAAACAATCGGTTTGCATAACCACAGAATTTCTGCACAAACTGTCAGAAACCATCTCAGGGAAGCTCATCTGCATGCTCGTCGTCCTCATCGAGGTGTCAACCTCACTCGAGTTCGTCGTCGTAACAGACTTGAGTGGGCAAATGCTCACATGCGATGGCGTCTGGCACGTTGGAGAGGTGTTCCCTTCACGGATGAATCCCGGTTTACACTGTTCAGGGCAGATGGCAGACAGCATGTGTGGCGTCGTGTGGGTGAGCGGTTTTCTGATGTCAATGTTGTGGATCGAGTAGCCCATGGTGGTGGTGGGGTTATGGTATGGTCAAGCATCTGTTATGGGTGGAGAACACAGGTGCATTTCATTGATTGCATTTTGAATGCACATAGATACCGTGACGAGATCCTGGTGCCCATTGTTGTGCCGTACATCCAACAACATCACCTCATTTTGCAGCATGATGTTGCAAGGATCTGTACACAATTCTTGGAAGCTGAAAACATCCCAGTTCTTGCATGACCAGCATACTCACCGGACATGTCACCCATTGAGCATGTTTGGGATGCTCTGGACCGGCATATACGACAGCGTGTTCCAGTTCCTGCCAATATCCAGCAAGTTCACACAGCCATTGAAGAAGAGTGGACCAACAGTCTACAGGCCACAATAGACAACCTGATCAACTCTATGCAAAGGAGATGTGTCGCACTTCATGAGGCAAATGGTGGTCACACCAGATACTGACTGGTTGTCTGAGTCCCCTGACCCCCTCAATAAAACAAAACTGAAGATTTCAGAGTGGCCTTTTCTTGTGGCCAGTCTAAGGCACACCTGTGCAATGATCATACTGTCTAATCAGCATCTTGATATGGCACACCTGCGAGGTGGGATGGATTGTCTTGGCAAAGGAGAAGTGCTCACTATCACAGATTTAGACAGATTTGTGAACAATATTTCAGAGAACTGGTTATTTTGTGTGTGTGGAAAATGTTTCACATCTTTGAGTTCATACCATAAAAAATGGGAGCAATAACAATAGTGTTGCATTTATATTTTTGGTCAGTGTATGTTTGTATTTATTTTTGTTATTTTATATTTAAAGTAACATGCCCACGTGATAACGCACGCTAACGTAGTGAATAACACCTAGGTCCATTTTCACCAAAGTGTGAGCACCCCTCCTGTAGTAGTTTCCTGGATCGGGCCATGGTGAGCTTCCTGTTCTTTGATGACACAAAGACAAAGTGGTGTTGCTGCTGAAGTAAAGTCCAGAAAGTGGGACTTTTAGTATTTCCTCATCAGTGGATTTGTTCACTGATTGCCCTTCCTCAGATGTTCCACCAGAGAGCACACCAAATTGTCTGAAATTAAAACCCTTGGGAATGTCTTGATTACATTTGAGTTTTCAAATTAAAATGTTAGGGACTTAGATACTTGAGAGGCCTTTAAGAAAAAATGAACAAGGCGCTTTAGCTTAATATGATGTTCACACTTTTTTTTGGCATAAAGCTGATTTGTATTCAAGCTGACATGGGTCTTTTGTCTTTACAGCATGAATTTTAATGAAAAATTAGTCTCACATGGGCTATCACCAGCTCTCCTCCTACAGAACTGACTCACTGATTCCATGTCAGTGTCGTGGTAAGTCTGTTTGATTTTAACGCAGCCCTCACAATAGATGATCTAGCTCCCCACAATAAAGTGTGCACGGTAATTTAATGCTGCATGGAAAGCTGCTGAATGCAAAAAAGTGTTCTCTTCTAATGACTGCAGAAATGACAGAAAAAGTCGCTGAGAGGTGGCTTTTTGGTCCTTTTGTGACAGCTGAGACGGACAGTTTTCCATGCGTTATCTCCCGAAACAGAACCAAGATGTCTTCTGTGTTCTTTAAAGCATGTACCAACAAAATACCAAAGCGGAGGGACGCGGGGCGTGAATTATTAAAGGAAAAAGAAAAGGCACAATGCTTTCCTAATCTCCATCGCACAGTTAATGATGTCCTTGTTTTCCTGTTTCCAGTCTGCAATGCGCCATCCCTTCCTGCAAACACCAGAGGAGCAGACCGGTGAGATCTAAATGAATGGTATTGTCTAATAAAACTGGAGATGAGACAGACTTGAGAGAAACATGATCAAAAATTGAAAAATAAAAAGCCTCGTCAATTGAAGGCCACACACCTGAAGCAGCAGCTGATAATGAAAGTGGAATTTGTAATGAGGAGTGTTTGGAGGCGTAGGAGGTAAAAGGGGGCATTTGGCCTTGTAGGAGCTACACCGGCTTAAGGGATAAGCTTTGTAGCCACCATCAGAGCTCTAGAGTGAATATCAATATCCAAGACAGGCACCTGATCTGTGGGAAATGTTCACTCAGCAGAATGAGACACAGAGCCAAGCTTCCTTTTTTTTCCAAGCTTAAAACTGTCTCTTAAAAGAAAAGGTGCACCCAGCTTTGGGATTTGACTCATATCTGCCAAATCATTTCCAGAAAGCAGTGGCTTATTATTTCTCGCACATCAAGGCAAGGGAGTTAGAATCCCAAGCAATATAATTAGTTTTTCTCATCCCATCATAATTGGTTGAACAGCTAATCAGCTTTCAGCTGGTAGTTTGTGGGATAAATCAGGAACGGTAATGTTTTTGTTTTTTTGTGTGAACTTGCATGATTACAAACCAGCATCTTTTTTGTGTTTTACCAAACCCCTTATGAATATTTGATAGATTTTCATTAAAGTCTGAATATCAAGAACAAAAAAAATAGTGTTTTTAAAAAACATGGATGAGGAGGATTGACAATGAAAGCAAAACTGATGCTTCTAGCACTTACCAGTAACAGGGTGAGTGAGAAACATGAGTCAAACATGGAAAAAAAGAAACAAAAAGTCTGATTTGCATCAAAATATGTATTTTTTTCCAAGTAAAAGTCAATCAACCCATATAAATGTTGGAAATGAAATCTGTCAAACACATTTGCACAAATTTACCAAGGTTTCAATTAATCTGGATTAGATGATACCTTCAGGCACACTTGCTAAATTGTATTTGAGCGTCTCTTATTAGGTGTGTAACCGTCAACAGATACATTTATTGCTGGAGGCAACTTTAGCTCTTCTTCTACACCTTCTCCTACACATAGTTTAAACCAGCTCTAGCTTAAGCATTTTCAGTTGTATCAAAAAGTGCACAAAATTGAGAGGTTGTAAGCGTGCATTAGCCATTACATATGGAAACTATTCATTTTTCACACTGTTCATTTTCTATACACCTTGTTTTTAACAGATTTAAAAAAAAAGGAATAAGAAGTCTGCATGCTACACAATGTGTAAAACTTTGAACAGAGGTGATGACTAGTGCTAGAATGACAGGGTAACATACTCCTGCGAATGTGCATCATCAGAAATTCGCGCACTTCTCAGAAGTAACCGTTCTCAGCTTGGTATACGATGCTTCAGGCTTCCGCGTCGTCCATTCATTATTGATAATTGACACTTCGTCAGCCATCATCCCTGACTTAAACAACACAGTCTCCTGTTTATGATGTCACTGCTGCGACATTGAGGTTGGTGACGATTTGTTGTGACAAATGATCTACACAACACATGAATAAACTAACAACAAAATTACTGAAGTCATTTACTAAAAAAAGCCTTTTTGTTCGGGATGCGGAGACACTACAGATGTTCTCCCTAGTTGTACGAATGCACACTTTATGTTGATGTTTGAAATACAAGATTGTATCCCTATGGCGCATTTCTGACCATCACGTAACAGCGAGAATTTTGTATTTAAAATATAGAAAAGTCTGATTTAAAATAGAAAAAGATTTAAATCAGACATAACAAATGTAAAATCAAAATGTTTTTTTTCTATTTTTGGTTGGTTTGTTTTTTCTTCCAAAGTCTGCTCAAATTTGTCTTTGAGCACAGGTTTCATTTTGATGGTAATCCTCCGCCATAGCCATTCCTCCACATGGAGAAACCTTTTTAGTGAAATGTGCATCAAGAAAATCGGGTAAGAATTTGATGGAAACTGAAAATATGCTGCAAAAAAATGATGGTTTATCTGTTTGGAGCTGTTTGTGCAAACTGACTGTGGCGCCTCCTGGAGGGCGCGTTGCCCACTCACCTGTGGTTCGCTGTGGGCTGTCGCACAGCTGCCTCCCCTTTACTAATTAATATTAATTGAACGGCTTGATTCCTCAGTGTCGCTGTGTTATGATTGAATCTCCTGGAGTTCAGCTGTTGTGGCACCGCACTGAGGACTAAGTAATCTGGTTTACTGTGTTTTGAGGGTTTTAAGTTTTTTTTTTTTTTTTACACTTTATGTTGTATTTTTGTTTTTGGGTTGCCATTCAGACAATAAAAATGTAATTAGAACAAGCTTCAGCACAATGTTGTCTTTTTGTATAGTTGTGTGTGTGTGTGTGAGGATGGAGGAAAGTTTGTTTTGTAGCTAGGAACCATAAATTAAATTTCCGACAGAACTATACCTTAACAGACAGTCTCACATATTTCAAGCAATTTATTCTGCGCTACAGACCATATAAATTCCTATTTGCTCTATAACAACATGGCCATTTCATCATGCTTTGACATCAAATGTACTAAGGTGGTGTAGAATGTATGCTGGTCAGAGGACAGGGCACTGTAGTTACTCACATGTGGCAGAAGAAATGGAGAAGTTTGCTTTCACAGGATGTGGGTAAGAGCAGCCAACTGCCCTAAAGTGACTAACAACTACAAAAACTAAAGAAAATAATTCATAAAAATGTATGTGAAGACCCACTCCGATAAAATTGTGTTTTTGGTGTTTTTAACGTGTTCTTGTAGTATTTCTCTCATGATGGAGGACATATATAACAAAACTTAATATTAGAACTGCTTTTTTGAGTATTTTTTTATTCAAAATAGAATGAATCATGAATAGATAATAAAAAGCTCTCTTATAGTTTGCACCTCTAGTTGTTGCATCACTAATGTTAGCTTGGGGTTGTAAGGGGCAGTAAGCTAGCTGGAGGGCGTGTAAACAGATAAATGTCGGGAAGTAAGGGGGGGCTAGCGGACCTGACCACAACTCTGAGGTGAATGAACTCCTGGTGCTCTGTAGAACAACGTCCTAGAAAACAATAGAAGTTTTTGATTTGCCTTGAAAGGATATATTCAAAGTTAAAAGATAACTGGGAATGCCTCGAAAATAGATCAAAAGATGATTTGAATGGGACTTTAAGCTCCAGTTGTGCGACTATTTTATGCAATAGAGTAATGGTAAGACAGTGGAACAGTGTTAAATAAAAGTCATGGTGGAAGGAATGTAATATTTGACTACAATATAATTTAAAAAGGATGTAAAGTTAAGCAAGAAAATGAATCAAAATGAATGTTTCACAAACTGCAGACACAAAATGACACCAATGGGATCTTTGTCCTCCTTCATCAATTTATTTTACAATACCTGAATAATTCAAATGACTTCAAATCCAATGCTTTTAAATATGACGTGCCCCCTTATCGCCTATCAAACACAAATCCAATCTTTTTCAATGTGACCTGAGACTGTAGACACATGTCACATCAATCTGACTTTTAAATCAATTGCTATGCAGATAGGGGCCTTGCTGTGAGCCCCTCCTGAAGAAGAGCTGACAGATGCAGTCAAAGGTATACCTTGACATCCTTCTCAAAAATGTATTTAATTTCATTTTTTGGTGCGAATAAGCGGATAAAGTCAGAATCCCACCACTCTGATACTCAACTTCACATCTGTCACATGAACGGGCAGATTGCAGTTGTCACTGTTAAAAGTCCACAAAACTAAATCAGTGTCAGGCTGGTGTAACAAGTGTTAAGTTTATTAGTGTAATTCCACCAAATCCATGGTAAACTGCTGTTTTCATACATTTGCACCAAAGTATTTATCTGTCTGAGGGTACTTGAACTCACCACGAGCACGCTAGCAGGTGCTAATGAGCATGCGCACTTAGACTGCTGGGAGCCGTGGCTGAGGGGGAAAAAAATCACACAGAAGAAACTCCAGACAGCATTCTGAATTTGTATTTTCTGTTAACCAGGTACAGATTAAAAGAGTTTGACTCGGCATCCAAGTGTGGTCTTTCATTCGCCTGAACACAACGCAGAGCAGAAAACTCCATCAGTTACACTGGCAGGGGTCAACAATGAGCATGGGAGCATCAGAGAAGAAGCAGGAGTGCTGGGAAATGAAGTGCATTCATAACTCTGGAGACGGTTCCCGCCGGTGATCAGAGGGGGAAACAAAGCTCTGACTTCTGACAATGTCTTTGATTTGAGCAGAAAGTTCTCCAAAAATGGCAATTCATACAATTCTTAAAGTGTAGCTATGTTTGTCTTCCAATACAGTTTTCCAAATATCCCTTTGCGAATACAGTGAAGGACATAAAGAAACATTCATCGTAAATACTTAGCCTCATGGGAGGCCATGCTATTTTTTGCGTGTGCTGCATTCAATGTTAGATCTTTTCCGTAGACAATGTTTTTTTTATTATTATTTTGTTCAAGTTCATCCACGTGCATTCCAGGTTTGTATTGTAACATTATCATGTATAAAGTAAAATGTTTTGTTAAAAAAACATTGTTGTTGCGTAATGAGGAAATAAAACAATATGTTCTTAATTTGTTATTTATTTAAAAAGTCCTAAAAAGTATCGATAAGAGTATCGTTAAAATACCGGATCGATAAGCAGTATCAATAAGAGTAGTAGTACCGTTAAAACCTTAACGTTACCCATCCCTACTCTACAAAAGCATCACACTCGTTGGCAGTCCCTTTACATCCGAAGGCTAGTAGGCTACATGCCAAGTGTCCCATAATGCATCTCGACCAATCACTGTGTCCCTGTAACTGTAGTGTCACATCAAGACCAACGATTGGCTGGTCAAGATGCATTATGGATATGCCTGATGCATAATGGGATATTGCTCACATCC
Source organism: Oryzias sinensis (assembly GCA_037389245.1). Taxonomy (NCBI): domain Eukaryota; kingdom Metazoa; phylum Chordata; class Actinopteri; order Beloniformes; family Adrianichthyidae; genus Oryzias; species Oryzias sinensis. The sequence continues at coordinate 22,976,066 of CM074492.1, forward strand.
GTGTTTGTGATGCTAGGAGCTAAGTCCGATAGGCGAAGTAGCCAGCTGGGCATCCTAGATCTTATGATATTTTTCTGATTTTCATCGAGACAATAGATCAATCATTCTTGCTTTTATTTTACCCCTATTGAATGCTCACAGAGACACGGAAGTCGCGGCAAAAAGAGTATTTTGCAGCAGGATGGGAGAGCGTATCCGGATGTGAATGTACCCAGACATGAAAACGTGATTACCGATGCTTTTGTGCTTTTTAAAATAAATAAATCTTACACCATCTGTGTCTTCAATGCAGTGTAATGAGACGCACACAGACAGAAATGTGACGGTATCTGCTGTAGATCCAAATATTACTCACATCCGTGTTTATGAAGCTAGGAGTTAAGTCCAGTAGGCGAAGTAGCAATCCGTGTTTATGAATGACTTATGAAGTGAATAATTATTTCGTTCGCACGAATTAATTATTTCGAGGGAACGAAATATTAACTTGTGGGAATGAGATATTCATTTGTGGAAACAAGATATATATTTGTGGGAATGAGATATATTTAATTTTTTCATGTCAGGACACGGGCTCTGTGGGCAACAACTGCTTCAAGCTTACGTTTTTATTATGCAAAAGTTAAGTTTGATGCGGATCACCAAAAGGATTTGCAGCAGAGATGGTGAAGGTCTGCTAAAAGCCTGCTAAAAGATATTAATGTGTAAGATCAAGGATTTATTAGAATCTAAAACGGAATTTTTAAAGTGAACGTTTTAAAAATGTAATGCTGTTTTTAATGTGTATTTGATAAAGAATAAATGACATAAAATTTAAATAAGCTGTTCAAATTAAGCCAAAGTGTTCAAGAAGGTCAAAATATCGTTCCTGTTCAAGCTTACATTTGGATTTTAAGGAACAGAATTTATGGTTCATGCTTGGAGACCATCCAATCTGACTGAGCAGGAGCATTGTATACGGAAGACTGCACAAATATTTGACCTTAAGTGTAGCAAAAATAGAAACATGTAAACGTGTTGGAAGAAGTGCAGAACAGTAAGGGTGTTTCTGCTTGAGTCAACGTTACTTTGGATGACTCATTTTTTTTTCTTTTTTACAGCTGCCAGGCTTACTTACAGCTTCACCTGTAGGCTTCACCTTTCTGACCAGTAGAAAACATTTGGCTTTAGGATCCGTGTGCACATTCTACGCTCTCAGCCTTTCGTTTCTCCTATTTTGATCTTAATTGTATTTGTGTGTCGCTGAAAAAAAATACAAGAAATTGACATTTTCTTCAAAGCCCATAACCTACACTTGCTCCAAACATTATGAAGAGCAGCTTGTCTTTAGCTTCCACTTGGCAGAAGGAATTTCCATCAGTGCCTACATAACATGCAATGGCATTTAGTGTCCCCACAGCTCAGAAGTGGATGCCAGTGGCACTGCGATGCACATTCAATTCCTCAGCTGAGGATGATTTGTGGTGACAGTGGATTGGTCAGGATTGGTGTGACATGCACCCTGCAAACAGGGGACTATTAAAAAAGAGGCAGCTGCAAATATATACAAATATATGTATATATATGTATATATATATATATATATA